>CM032453.1:19611936-19636941 GCA_019049505.1 Pachyrhynchus sulphureomaculatus | reverse complement strand
AACTAGTAGATTAAATATCTGAGAAGCACATAAGCAATTAATATTAGTGGTTTCAATATTATTTATAGAGAAAAAACAATAAAAATTACTGATATTTACGGTATAATTGAATGCAGATTGTAATTCCCATCGAAAACGTGGCAACCTCGCAAACAGTTATGGGAAATAAAATTAAAAATTGTTTGCTATATGCTATGTTACCGCGTAAATTTAAATGTTTAAGAAAATACATTCAAAGGTAGGAACGATCAAAATACTAATTAACAAATACTAAAATGTACTTAAAAGAATACACATTACGGTAACAGTAAGCAATAATAAAATCATCATCTTTTTACTTAATAATTATTTTAAATATATTTTAAACGAACTATTAAATAAGACAACAATTTTTTTTAATAGTTGCTTTTTGCAATGATTGCAATTCTTTGGCATTAATTTTTTCAGTAAAAAATTTCTCAAGGCTTTTGCCATTCGAAGAATCATGTTTGCTTTTCAAAATTTCCATTGTAATTCAGTTCTTGCTAATTTTTGCCGGATTGACAAACTTACTTTGCTTGACTCGTTGTAAATAAACTTTTTCGCTGACTATTTTCCCTTTCCAGCGAATTTTTTTTTCCGGTTTGCGACATTCTGGTAAATTATAAATAAACACGTTTTCAATTGTACATAAAGCACTAACCTCGAACGGCATCCATATTATAAAGGTAAACAGTCATGCTAGTGCGCAACCTGCACACGCATGCTTTCGTTTTGGATTTAAATAAAATCACAACTACCAACTATTTAGACAAGGCGAAATCGGCGCCATCGTTGGAAAAAATTTTCTAATTGAATTTTTTTTCATAACCTTCTCCAGGAGATGCCCCTGAAAGAGGAATCAACATGTTGCCGGGCGGTAACCTGGTCCGAATTTGTTTAAACAAATTTTTTTTAAACAAAGTCCAAAAATTGAAATTTTTTTAGGTAAATTGGACCATTTTGAACAAAAAAATGTCTCTTGTGAATTTTCTCTAAAATGCGCCGTTTTCGAGATATCGGCGATTTTAGGTGCGAGAAAACGCGAAAAATGGCCACTTTCACCTCCCAATATTGGGGTCAAAAATTAAAATTTTCAATGTTGCCAAGTGTCCAAATTAAAGTTTGAGATCTCTTCTACAAATTACCGTAGGAAATATTGCAATATCTTTATTTTTAAACATTGTTTTTTAACAGTTAACAAATTGCGTTCGAGCGCCCGCGGCTGCATCGAAACTGTATACATAGATATATACGCAACGCCCGTACGTAGGCGCACGGAACTGTATACGCACTGCGATGCTCTATAAAGCTTTGTTTCTTGATTTCTTATTAAAATTAATATATTTGAAAAGTATGTAAAAAAATATTTATTTATTAAAGAGTAATTGTTATATCAAATTTAATTTATTATAACAAATGAATATAAATAAAAATTCAATATTCGATTAGGATGGTAGAAGAATTAAAACAATTTTATGAAATATAACTTATATATATTTAATAGAATTTTCGCAAATATTTAAATTACACCCACACATGAGTATACAACTTACGTTGTTGCTTTTGCAATTACATGCATTAGTTTTACAATTTTTTGTACATTTACATTGCCTAATTAACGAATCTGGTATCGAATTTTTTAACATGAATTTGGGTAACAATTCACCTGTTTCTATAGTGTAACCAAATTCTGTTGCATCTAAATGTCGATACCGAGAATACAATGACATTTTCCATATGTACGTTTGTAGTGAAGCTCGTGAAATGTGCAATTTTAAAGCATCGGATGTATTTTCTGCTTCCAGTTTTTTTTGAGAGCATTTTCCCGACGTACAATTTTTTCTTTACTTACATAGGAAGCATAACACTTTCTGTGCCAAGAAAAAGTTTGTTCACTGCTACTTGGATTATATAAATCGTTAAATTTTGTACTTATGTCATCTTTCCGACGATTAGCTGCTTGTTGAATTTTTTGAAATGATTCAAAATTTGGTTGTTGTACAACATCATCACACTTACCACAGAAAATGCACTTATGATCACATTTAATTCGTTTTAATAGAAAAAGACATAATTACACATGTACATACTTGTAAGGACGGAGAAAAGAAATGAATAAACTATTAAAGTGTCCGACTCTTATTTAAGCAATAGCATGTTTGAACTTTTGCATGATACTTCACGTTACAGCGAGTTGCAGCGCGTATACAGTTCCGCGCGCCTACGTACGGGCGTTGCGTATATATCTATGTATACAGTTTCGATGCGGCCGCGGGCGCTCGAACGCAATTTGTTAACTGTTAAAAAACAATGTTTAAAAATAAAGATATTGCAATATTTCCTACGGTAATTTGTAGAAGAGATCTCAAACTTTAATTTGGACACTTGGCAACATTGAAAATTTTAATTTTTGACCCCAATATTGGGAGGTGAAAGTGGCCATTTTTCGCGTTTTCTCGCACCTAAAATCGCCGATATCTCGAAAACGGCGCATTTTAGAGAAAAATTCACAAAAGACATTTTTTGTTCAAAATGGTCCAATTTACCTAAAAAAAACTTGTTCCGGGGCGAAAATTTTTTTTGGACTTTGTTTAAAAAAAATTTGTTTAAACAAATTCAGACCAGGTTACCGCCCGGCAACATGTTGATCCTCTTTCAGGGGCATCTCCTGGAGAAGGTTATGAAAAAAAAAATTCAATTAGAAAATTTTTTCCAACGATGGCCCGATTTCGCCTTGTCTAATTAGAATGTTACCCTGTTGTCACGTTTCACTAGTTAAAAACTAGACTTATTTTATTTAATTTATTTAAATAAAATCAAATTTATAGTTTTCTGAGGTATTTTTCTGTCTTCTAATTTTTTTTTAAGTATATTGAGAAAAATTTGTAAAAAGTGATTTCTGATGTAAAAATTTTACGTATTTTTTCTTTTTAAAGATAAATTCAAGGTACAGTCCCAACCAAAAATTTTTTTTATTATTGTTAAAAATATTAAAAACTTCATTGAAAAATTAATTAAAGTCGAAAACGAATTTCGATTTTAATAAAAAGTTGATACGAAAAACAAGCTTGTCAAAAAAAGACGTTTTGTTATAATGCCGTATTTTAAATGATATTGAGAGATATTGGTTTGGTCCGAATTTCAGGTATTTTTGTATCCGATTGTACCTACAAATCATCCTTAAGTCGCTCAAATGCGTACATAACCTAAAAAATTGAAAAACAAGCATAAAATTGATTTTTTTTCATTTTATTGTACAAGTCGATTAAGTGAACCGATCGGTTTGAAACTTTCAGAAAATTTGTTTTTTGTTTATAGCAAAAATACTCTACAAAAAATATTGAACCAAGCGGGCACAATTTGAAAAAATTTGAATTGCCCGTCATTTTATGCCATTTGGTCTAAAATGGATCTTTTTTTTTTTCAAAATTTACGCCTTTCCGAAGCTAATAATTTTTTTTTTTAAAAGTCATTTTAACCGTTTTTTTGCATTTGTTTATTAATCAAATAACAACAAATGCGTTTTTCGGTCATTTTGAAAAAAAATTAAAACGAAAATGATTTTTTTTTAAAAAAAAGGTCTCTTGATTCTCTACTAGATGTGATAAAAAGATTTTTTTTTTTTCCAAAATGTCCGAAATATTTTTTAATGGCTTCGTAAAGCTGGCGTCGAGGCCTAAATTTTGGACCAAATGACAAAAAATGGCGGGCAATTCAAATTTTAAATAACAAATTCAATTGTGCCCACTGGGTCAATAATTTTGTATCAAAATTTCAGGATATTTTTGATATAACAAAAGGCATATTTTCTGAACATTTCAAGCCGATCGGTTCACTTAGTAGACCTGTACAATAAAATTAAAAAAAAAAACCGGTAAAGTGGAAGTTGAACTTGCGCAATTAGTGTTCCGTACGTTGATTGCTTTTAAAATAATAATTTTGTTACGGAGGGATAAAAAATGATCAGTAACTTCACAAAACACACCCCAAATGAGTTTTCAACAAAGTTTGTTGCCAATCTTTACTGAAAATTGATGACCTTGAAATTTTTATTTTTTTTATATACCAGATAAATTATTAAAGGTAATGCACTCGTGATAATTTTCGTTCAATCTACACCCCGTGGAGAATATTCCCGAATTTTTTCAAAATTTTTTGATAAGTACTTTTCGAGATAAGGCGGGTGGACAGCGATTTTTTAAAAATAATACAAAGAAAAGTGCGCGCAAAGTATTACATTATATATATATATATATATATATATATATATATATATATATATATATAATATATACTCGTATTTTCACAACCTTTCATTTGACACCACACTCGATGACCTAGTAAAAAAATTTTTTTTTCACTTCCATTTCACCCCCAAAACTAACCCCTTAAGTCAAAATTTAACTTCCAAAACTACATGGCTTTGATGAGGCTATCAATTCCTATATTATTACCAAATTTCAACTTTCTATGACAAATAGTTTCGGAGAAAATCGGGAGTGACAGACAGACAGACACCGAAGTGATCTTATAAGTGTTCCGTACGGAACACTAAAAACAATTTTTTGCTTGTTTTTTCAATTTTGTAAGTTATGTACGCACTTGAGCGATTTAAAACCAACGAGGATTGTTGAAAATTTCATTACGAAAAGGTTGGTTATTTTTTTTGTCTCGACCCGACTTATAAAACCGGACTTATTCACCTTTTAAGCTTAAAAATCGCGTTTTGAAAACTTAAATTGTTGATAAACAAAACAGCACAAATTTTTGGAGGCCCTAAACTCAAGACAATACGTCTGGTGATACCCCAGAGAGGATAAAATCATAATATTGCTTTATCGAAACTATGCCTATTTCATCATTATTTTGACTTTTTTTACTGCACTATTACGAGTCAACTCTGGAAAATGGTATTTGGCGTAACGCGTCAACAAAGCTCAGGATAAATCCCCGGCCTCAACTTACAAGCTCTAGTACAAGACTTTCCGAAAATTACGCAAAAAACTTTTTAGACATCAGTAAAAAAGGGTTTATGACGTAAGATGGGGAAGACAGAGGCGGCAATTCTGGCAGAATAGTAAAACTAGCTCTAGAAGAAAAAACCACCGGGACGGCGCCCACCGGGAAGATCTCCGAAAAGATGGATGGATAGCTGGCATTCTAGCCCCAAGAGAGCCCATAATGCACTGGAAGTTAAACAGACCAATGGTCTATAATAAGGAGGTAGAAGAAGAAGATATAAAAACAGTAAGGAAATAATTATTCATTTTCACAATTTGAGTTATAGATAAGAATTGTTGACAAACTTTAAGTCAGCAGGATAACAGTATGCAAGTAATGCTATTTTAAGTAATAGTTTTTAGTGTTCCGTACGGAACATTTATAAGATGACTGCGATGTCCGTCTGTCACACCTGATTTTATCAGAAACTATTTGTCATAGAAAGTTGAAATTTGGTAATGATATAGGAATTGATGGCCTCATCAGAGCCGTGTAGTTTTGAAAGTTAAATTTTGACTTAACAGGTTAGTTTTGGGGGTGAAATCGGAAGTGAAAAAAAAAAATCTTTTTACTAGGTCATCGAGTGTGGTGTCAAATGAAAGCTTGTGAAAACAAATAAAAAAATATATACAATGTAATACGCACACACTTTTCTTTGTATTATTTTTAAAAAAAATCGCGAAAAATCGCTGTCCCCCCTCCTTACGAAAAGTACTGATCAAAAATTTTGAAAAAATTTTGGAATATTCTCCACGGGGTGTAGATTGACGAAAATTATCACCTTTAATAACACAAGTCTTTGAGAGCTGTTTTGGTTTTTTTGCGTAATTCTTATGTTTTTGGGTGTACTGAATCCGAAAATGACTTTCATTTTGTCATAGAACGTCACGTTTTCTGACAATGTAGGTATCTATGTTAAACAAGTTATCATCTTAAAATAAAAGATAAAAGACTAAAAAAATTTTTTTAAATTTATAATTGCGTAACAAAACTTATTTTTTATCTAAAATACATTCATTACTAAGCACTAAACACATTTCTTTTTCCCAATGAGACTCCTTTTGGTATATTTTCGCTTGTAGGAAGCATCTGGAAGGTCTCACTCTGAAGCGTCCAACAGTAGTCTGTCATCATTGAGACGCTCCATCTTCCCTGGTATCTTTTTTCCATCTCCTTAATATCTTGGTGAAATCGTTCACCTTGCTCTTCACTCAGATCTCCTAAATTTTCTGGAAAGTAGTCGAGGTGGGAATGAAGAAAATGTACTTTTAAACTCATTAGGCAACCTAAAGCTTGAAATGCTTTTAACATTCTTTTGACGATTTGTTTGTAGTTAGGGTCTTTGTTATTGCCTAAAAATTTCTCTATGACCTCTTTAAAGGCAATCCATCCTTCTCTTTGAGGATCCGTCATGGTTGTGATGAATTGTGGATCAGCCATAAGCCGTCTAATATCTGGTCCAACGAAAACACCTTCCTTCAACTTTGCCTCCGAGAGGCCTGGAAACTTTGATATTAAGTATTTGAAGCAATTTCCATCTCTTGGAAGTGACTTTACAAATTGCTTCATCAATCCCAGCTTTATGTGAACCGGTGGTAGAAGAACTTTATGAGAAGGCACCAAAGTTTCATGCAGGACGTTCTTTTCGTCAACTTTAAGCTCCCTCGGAGGCCAACACTTTTTGGTCCAGCGATTTGCTCGGTCTCTACTATCCCATAGACACGAAAAGCAAGGGAATTTGGTAAACCCAGATTGTTGTCCGAGCAACATGCCCAAGATTTTTAAATCACCGCACACTTGCCATCAGTGGTCTTTATATTTTAATTTGCAAAGAACCAATTCCAAGTTCTTGTAGGTTTCCTTGAGGTGTATGGAATGACCGACAGGAATGGCAGCATAGAAACCGCCATTGTGAAGCAGAACTGCTTTAAGGCTTCTTTTTGAAGAATCTATGAAAATACGCCACTGTGCTGGGTCGTATGAGATCTAAAATGTATCCATCAAACCTTCAATATTGGTACAATAAACCAACTCGTCCTCTTGGGCAAAGTAGGAAGTGAACTGCTTCTCACGATATCTAAACCAGGAGAAAGACACTCCCGGCAAAAGTAAGTTCCTGCTTTTGAGCCTTGATCCAGCAACTCAGCAGCGTTTTTGGGAAGATTCAAGTCTCTTACCAAATCATTTAGCTCGCCCTGGGAAAAACAATTTCGGACTGCTGTCATCTTCAAATTGAAAAACTTGACTTGTCATCGGGTTCAGGTACAGCACCATCTTCGTCAGAACTTGGAATCTCTTTCAAGGTAGCAGAGGCCTTGGGCACTGGTATTTCGGTCCCATGAGGGATGGGACGAATAGCTGATTGCAGATTGGGGTATGAAATGGACTGCTTCCAGTTTGAATTATACCCTTTCACATTACACGAACAAAAGTAACAATCACCACTATGGTTCTTTTGCTCGCGCCATACCATAGGAATCGCACATCGGAAAGCTTTTTTCTTGCCCTTAAACCAATTTCGAAGGTCTTCAACACATCGTTTGCAGACTTTATGAGGTGCCCAAACTTTATCCTGATCTCCAAGTTTTAAGCCAAAATACGTGAAATATACTTTTTTTACAAAGTCCGTAATATTAAGTTGTTGCTTTAATACCATATATTCGCCACAAATATAACAGAAACTGTCAGACGAATTCACACACTTCCGCACAGATGACATTGCACTATATTGAACCAAGATCTATAAAACAATGACGAGTTAACACGTAATTGTACCGCGCCACTTTCTACACTATCGGAGCGCGCACGTTCTGGTTACAACGTTTATGTTTGTTAATTTAGCTCACACAGGGCGTTCTTTATTTAGAAAGTAATGATAGTTATGGCCTGTATACATTTAAAAACAGTAATCAAAATAAAATTGTACCTGTTTATTTATGACTTCAAGTCAAGTGGTGATGTGTACTACTAGAAATTTCGATGATGGGTGCCCTCGGTTGTAAGGTGATATAAAATAACGGGGATTTCCATATGTAAATATCGGTCATTAGGCGCAGGTAGTTGTTTTATACGGGTGGTCGCTAACAGGAGTTTTACTGTATTATATATATATATATATATATATATATATATATATATATATATATATATATATATATATATATATATATATATATATACAGGGTGCCCCATATGTATCGAATAATGATTCCACAGCATTTATTACTTAGTGTATTAAAAAAATGTTTAAATAAAAGTTATAGGGTGTTATACGGCGCACATGCTGGCGTTGACAATAAAATGTTTGTCAGTTCGAAAAAATTATGCCATCTTAACTTTTTTCTTTTTTTTTTTTTTTTTTTTATTGGTCTAGCACACGTGCTGCAGGGAAGTCCCTAAAGCGCTCCAGGAGCGGCACGAGTGCGGAAAAAGCGATTCACGTTGTTCTTGAATCGCTGTAAATTGTACTCGGTGGGAAACACAGCGCTGGGCAAATTATTCCAAAGGGATGACGTTCTCCATATAAAAGATTGCTTGAAAAGCGTCGTACGCGGAGTAACAAGCTGAACCTCATACGGATGCGAAGCACCAGCGCGACGTGTATTTCTAACATGCACCGCTTTGGGAGGAATTAAGCGGGCTACATCCTTCGAACACTTTCCATGAAAATACTTGTAGAACAGACTCAAGTCACCAACCGTTCTTCGATGTTCCAGCGAATCAAGGCCGCCGGTCAATTCCGGGTCCCCAATCAGACGGACCGCTCTTCTCTGAACAGAATCCAACAAATGCAGTGTATGTTTGGGAGCGGAGCCCCAAACGTGGGAGCAGTATTCCATAGTTGGTCGAATTTCAGCTTTGTAAAGAAGTAACAGTTGCTGTGGGGTGTAAAGCTTTCTGGTTCTAAATAATATTCCCAGTTTTTGAGAAGCTCTCCTTGCTATGCCTGCAACATGTTCATGCCAAGACATATTTGCTCCTAAACTAACGCCCAACAAACTGAGCGACGATGCTAGGGGAATGGAGTGCCCCGACATAACTATGTCGGGTTCAGCAACGTTAACTTTTTTAGAAAAAACTGCCGCTTGGGTTTTTGTAGCGTTAAATTCCACTTGGTTATTGTCACCCCAAGATAGAATTTCTTCCAGGTCTTTGTTAAGTTGAACGACCTCCTGCTGTCTGCGGATATTCGCCTGAGCAGCAGATGTCCGAGCGTTCAAGGTGAATGAAGAGACAAGCGTACTGTCATCTGCAAAGCTATAGATTGGATTCCCGGTCTTTTCCAGCAGATCGTTAATGTAAATGAGAAAGAGAGTAGGAGACAGTATGGAGCCCTGGGGCACACCGGCGTTGATAGTGAGGGTGTTTGAAAGAAATCCGTCGACCGCCACTCGTAAAGAACGCTCTCTGAGGAAACATGAGAGCCACAAACAGAACCTTTCAGACATACCATAAGAGCGCAACTTAGCCAACAGTCCATCGTGCCAAACACGGTCGAATGCCTTGGATATGTCAAGAGCAACCGCTCGAGATTCTCCAAAGTGTTCAATTGCGTTGTTCCAAACATGTGTTACATAAGTCAGAAGATCTCCTGTTGATCTATGTTTACGAAAACCATATTGGTGATCGCTAATAATATTGAATCGTTCAAGATATTTTAGAAGATGCTCATTGATAACCTTTTCCATGACTTTCGATATTATTGAAAGCAGTGCAACTGGTCGGTAGTTATTTGGCAAGGTCTTCTTACCTTTTTTAGGTATCGGCTGAACCGTGGCACATTTCCAGCAGGACGGAAATATTCCCTTTCTGTAGGATAGGTTAAAAAGTCTACAGAAAACTGGTGTTAGTTCCCTTGCACAGTTTTTGAGAACTATGGCAGGTATTCCGTCAGCGCCAGAAGCCTTCTTGGTGTCTAGCTTCATTAAAATACGCTTTATGATGCGCTGTCTGAAGACAACATCGGGCATCCTTGACTGCAATATGGGAATAGTAGGTGGTGTTTTTCCTTGGAAATCGACAGTAGAATGTGAAGCAAAGAGTTCAGCCAACAAGTTCTAAATAGAAAGCCCTATATATTATTTTATTTTTGAACCCTACTAAAAATTCTAGATATTATTTGTCTAACATAACATATGTCTAAATTGAACTGTTTTGGAATTATTGATATTTGAAATTAAGGAGATCAAATTAAAAAAAATAAGCTGGCTTGTGTCAAACATCAGGTAACGACTTAACGTGACAAAAAATGATTTATTACGAAAACGTTTATTGCTACATTTTGTGAAACTGTAATTTGAGCGTAATATCATAATGGTACATTTAACAGAAACTGAAAGAATCACTTTGTTAATGATGGTTGGTTACGGAGAGTGTAGGAGAACACAACGGGAGGTGTGTGGTCTTTTTAACGCAGAATATCCGAATCGAGAACCTATTACCCAATCCGTCCTTAGCAAAATATTAAAATGATTTAGACAATCAGGTCATGTTAAGGATCGTTCTAAATCTGGACCTCCAAAAGTTAAAACAAGCGATGATAAAAAGTTAGATGTTTTATTGGAAAGTACAGAAAATCGTCAGCTTTGCCTAGACCACAACATAAGTAACAGTACCTTACGTCGTATACAAGAATTATCTGAAGATGACTACGATAGACGCGTTGAATTTTGCGAGGTCATGATGAAACGAATCAATAATGATCCTAACTTAATTCATAACATTGTTTTTTTCTGACGAGGCCACAGTTTGTCTTAACGGAAGAGTTAACAGGCATAACTGCCGGTACTAATCTACTGAGAATCCCCACGGGATAATCGACAGTCATTCTCAAAGACCACAAAAGGTAAATGTGTGGGCAGGGATTAGTGAACGTCATATCATTGGTCCCTTTTTTTATCGATGGAAATCTTACAGGACAGCGGTATTTACAGTTACTCCAAGAGCAAATTATTCCAACTTGTGCAGGACTTTTTCCCGATGAAAATAATTTGGATACCCCTAACAGGAGGGGTGCGGTAGAATGCCAGCAAGGAGTCCCGACCTTACGCAACTCGATTTTTTTTACGAGATCATTAGAAAACCAAAGTCTACCGCAGTCGATCTGAAACTGTAGAAGAATTACAACAAAGAATTCAATAAGAAGTACATAGATCACCCTGGATGCAGATTCTCTGCAAAACTCTGTTCAGGCTGTTTATGACAGATTGGGTCATTGCCTCGCTGTTAACGGTAGTCATTTTGAGCAATTGTTACCTTAAAAATAAACCTAGAGTCACAAAACCCTTTTTTATAATAAAATTTTGCGTTTTGCAAAATAACCTGACGTTCTGGAATTTTTTGAGTATTTTTTAGTTTTCAGAACACCTAAATACATAGAAATCAGTTGAAAACATCCAGACAGCATTTTTGTTGCAGACCTGTGTAATTTATCTGGTATCTAAAAGACAAAAATTTCAAGGTCATCAGTTTTCATAAAGATTAAAAACTAACTTTGTTGAAAACTCATTTGGGGTGTGTTTTTTGTGAAGTCACTGATCATTTTATACCTCCGAAACAAAATTTTTTATTTTAAAAGCAATCAACGTACCGAACACTAATTGCGCAAGTTCAACTTGCACTTGACCGGTTATTTCAATTATTTTGTGTTACGAAAATAAAATAATAATTTTCTAGACGAATGCCCAAAAAAGTTACATGTTGACATGACTGAAATTAAAATGACTATAAACTATAAAATTGCAGATGATTCTTGGTAAAGTATAGACCGCAAAAAACTCTTTAATAAACAAAAAAATTACTTACCCTTTCTTGTAAACATGTAGTTCTAGGATGAATACTAAAGAATGTAGTAGTACACTTTATGGTGAAATATTAATAAAAAAAATTATAAGTTTCTTGATTATATAATCAAAAAAATTTATAATCCTCTCTTTTAAAATCACATTACACAAACTAAGTAATCTCGGCAACACACATTAAAGAATAAAATTCAAACGTGAATGATACAGATAAAAAATTGTAGGGTATGCCAAAAAAACCTCTTGATATGTAAATAAAAATAAACCTTTTTTGTGATATGTGACTTGGTTAGATTATTAATTATTATGAGATTGGAAGTTAATAGACCAAGAGAGTGACCCGAAATTTTGACTTGTCGACTAACCGTCTACCTAGTTGTTCATTCTATCGGGCGAGTCGAATAAAATCCCTTAACCTTGATTTTGTGGCCCCCGTGCCCTGGAATATGCAAAATGCTACATCCAAAAATGGACTGTCGTTTAACCACTTGAATCAAATACCATAATATTTGTTGACACTAAAAAAGGACAAACGCCACCGAGACCGGATCCAGCTTTAGGGCCCAAAAAACATCTTAGCATCCTTAAATAACAGTTTGTTAGTCAAAGTAAGAAGTTCATTAATAAAGAAGTTATTAGATATTCGCTTTATTCTCATTTTTGGTGACCCATTTTCCTTTTGCAGCCAAAAGAATATTTTCCTTTTCTCTTCTAGATTGTAAGTCTAACAATGTTTTTAATTTCATTTCATTGTACCCTACGTGTATATTCAATTTTATCTTTAGAAATCTGATAGTTTATATAGGTGCAAATATTTTCTAAAGTGTTTAATAATTTTTCGTTTTCTTTGGAGAACTCCTTGTATTTTTATATTATTAGCTAAACCTGGACCTCCAGAAGCACTTGAGCGATTTAAAACCGACGAGGATTTGTTGGAAATTCATTACGAAAAGGTTGGTTATTTTTTTGGTCTCGATCCGACTTACATAACCGGACTTATTCACATTTTAAGCTCAAAAAACGCGTTTTGGAAACTTAAATTGTTGATAAACAAAACAGCACAAGTTTTTCGAGGTCCAAAACTCAAGACAATATTCCTGGTGATACCCCAGAGAGGATAAAATAATAATATTGCGTTATTTAAACTATGACTATTTTATCATTATTTTAACTTTTTTTTACTGCACTATTACGAGTCAACTCTGGAAAATGGTATTTGGCGTAACGCGTCAGCAAAGCTTAGGATAAATCCCCGGCCTCAACTTACGAGCTCTAGTACAAGACTTTCCGAAAATTACGCAAAAAAATTTTTAGACATCAGTAAAAAAGGGTTTATGACGTGAGATGAGGAAGACAGAGGCGGTGATTCTGGCAGAATAGTAAAACTAGCTCTAGAAGAAAAACCACCGGGACGACGCCCACTGGGAAGATCTCCCAAAAAATGGATGGAGAGCTGGCATTCTGGCCCCAAGAGAGCCCATAATGCACTGTAAGTTAAACAGACCAATGGTCTATAATAAGGAGGTAGAAGAAGAAGATATAAAAACAGTAAGGAAATAATTATTCATTTTCACAATTTAAGTTATAGAGAAGAATTGTTGACAAACACTAAGTCAGCAGGATAACAGTATGCAACTAATGCTATTTTAAGTAATAGTTTTTTCAATTATTTTGTGTTACGGAAATAAAATAATAATTTTCCAAACGAATCACATTGGGACCAAAACCCGAAAAGATTACCAAAATATGAAGGTGTTATTCGAATTATATGAAAATTTGCATATCTAATTTTTTGAGGTCGTTGATTAAGAATCTGACATAAAAAATGTAAATAACAAATATGGCGGACAAAATTGACAAAAATTGACATATTTTTATGACATTTCGACTATAGAGCACTTCGAGGTTGCTGATGAAGAATCTGAAATTAAAAATGTGAAAAACAAAATGGAGGATCCAATATGGCGGTTTGAAAAAATAAGTTAATATTTTAAAGTGAAACTGTTTGTTATTAATATATAACAACAATGTAAACTATATAAAAATGTTATTACATGAAAACATCAATATTCTTCATCTGATGAAAGTATTGAATCATCACAGTTCTGAATCTCAGAACTGGGAGCTTTTAGCCGTTGTACAGCTTCAGAGTCCAACGTTTTCAATTTTTTCGCTGTAATTTCCGCAGGCTTGATATTAGCGGATCTGATGATACCAAAAGCCTCTGAAATACATCTTCCATATTCTTAACACGGTTACATTTTCGCGCAAAGTCCTGCCGATATTTTTTTAAAAATTTGTTACAAGATTCTTGGGCCTCTTCAGATATTTGTCCGATTGGTAAAATCCAAGCTTGAATAATGTGTCCGCTGTGAATCAAAATCTTGTGAACTGTCGTTGGCATGTAAAACCAGGAATATAAACTTACATATAAAAGAGCTGTTTCTAGGCAGTATTGCTCATATCTAGGAACATCAATATTGAAGCCGCAAGTAATAACTTGTAATACAACGTAAAATCTCTTAATTAACGTCTCGTCTAGTCCAGTTATTGTTGCCGTAATTGTCGAATTTTCGAAGAAACGACGCGCAGTATTTCCGTCATTTGTACTTCCGTATCCCTGTTTCGGTTGATCGTTTTTTACATAAAATTTATTTTAAAAAAATGTGTAAGTGCGGGCAGCTGATTTTGCTTCTTTATTATTAAAAAATAATTAGAAAACACGATAAAATTGGTTTGACAGTGGGATGTCGTGGGACTTTTAACTTATGTATATTTTAATTTTGATGTTTAAAAAAGTGATATTTTAAACGTTACAATAATTAAATGATAATCAAATTTTATTGTAGTCAATTTATATCGTTTAAATGTACTCACTTTTATTCGGAGAATCCATTTTACGAAATTAAATTAACTTCAAATGCAAAACATTTGAGCGCAATTGAATCTGCCTGTCTAACTCAAACAGAATAAGCTCAGAATCTGGCCTGCTCGACACTCTAACAACACGAGGTGTTAAGAGCCATGTGTGCATACTTGATTATTTTAACCGGTCGTTTCGAATAGCGCAGGTACCAACCCACATATCTAGAGCCTGAAAAGTCCCTCAATCGAACATTCATTTTAGGGACTTATGGCCACCTTTTCGGCATTCGATCCCAATGTGCGAGTGCTCAAAAAAGTTACAGGCTGACATGACTGAAATTAAAATGACTATAAACTATAAAATTACAGATGATTCTTGGTAAAAGTAGCGACCGTAAAAAACTCTTTACTAAACAAATAACCGGTCAAGTGCAAGTTGAACTTGCGCAATTAGTGTTCCGTACGTTGATTGCTTTTAGAATAAAAAATTTTGTTACGGATGTATAAAATGATCAGTGACTTTACAAAACACACCCCAAATGAGTTTTCAACAAAGTTTGTTTCCAATCTTTACTGAAATCTAATGACCTTGAAATTTTTGTTTTTTTTTAAATACCAGAGAAATTATTAAAGGTAATGCACTCGTGATAATTTTCGTTCAATCTACACCCCGTGGAGAATATTCTGGAATTTTTTCAAAATTTTTTGATAAGTACTTTTCGAGATAAGGCCCGGGACAGCGATTTTTCGCGATTTTTTGAAAATAATACAAAGAAAAGTGCGCGCAAGTATTACATTATATGTACATTTTTTACTCGTGTTTTCACAAGCTTTCATTTGACACCACACTCGATGACCTATTAAAATTTTTTTTTTCACTTCCGATTTCACCCCCCAAAACTAACCCCTTAAGTCAAAATTTAACTCTCAAAACTACATGGCTCTGATGAGGCCATCAATTCCTATATTATTACCAAATTTCAACTTTCTATGTCAAATAGTTTCGGAGAAAATCGGGTGTGACAGACAGACAGACAGACAGACAGACAGACAGACAGACAGACAGACAGACACCGAAGTGATATTATAAGTGTTCCGTACGGAACACCAAAAAAAGGACTTGCCTCTTACTTTTCTTGTAAACATGCAGTTTTAAGATGAATACTAAATTTGATCTCACACTAAAGAATGCAGTACATTTTATGGTGAAATATTAATAAAATAATTATAAGTTTATCTTGATTATATAATCAAAAAAATTATCTAATGATTAAAAAACTATAATTCTCTCTTTTAAAATCACATCAAACAAACTACGTGCTCTCTGTCAACGTACATTAAAGAATAAAATTCAAATGTGGATGATACAGATAAGAAATTGTAAGGTATGCCAAAAAAAACTTCTTGATATGTAAATAAAAATAAATATTTTTTGTAATGTGTGACTTGGCTAGATTATTAAATGTTATGAAATTAGAAGTTAATAGACCAAGAGGGCGACCCGAAATTTTGACCTGTCGACTAATAGTCTACCTAGTTGTTCATTCTATCGGGCGAGTCGAATAAAAGCCCTTAACGTTGATTTTGCGGTCCCCGTGCCCTGGAATGCCCAAAATGCTACATTTAAAAATGAACTGTCGTTTAATCACTTTATTCAAGTACCATAACATTTGTTGACACTAAAAAAATCGAGCGAAAGGACAAACGCCACCGAGACCGGATCCAGCTTTAGGGCCCAAAAAACATCAATCCAAAAATGCCTTCGTTCTCCGATATTGGCGGTGACTGCCATTTGTAAGTTCCCTCTTACCTTATCAAGAACAATCTAAATTTATTGGTAGTTTATAGGGTTAAATAACTATTTTTAGATCGACGTTTGTTGGGCTCTGAAGCTAGGTCCGGTCTTGGCGGCAACTGCTAATGTTATAGTACTTGATTCAAGTTTGTGGATGTAGCATTTTGGACATTCCAGGGCACGGAGGCCGCAAAATCAAAGGCTTTTGTTCGGCTCGCCGGATAAAATGGACAACTAGGCAGACGGTTAGTCGACAGGTCAAAATTTCGGGTCGCCCACTTGGTCTATAAAGAAATATGTTTTTCGTCATCTGAAACCTGAAAAAATGAGAATTTCGGAGGGTTGTTTTTTCACCAATGTACTAATTCCTGTTAACAGAGAAAGTAAATACAATAATTTGTCGGCTGTTCCATTGCTCATAATTTGAGTTTACTTGGTCTTCCGTGGTCGCAAGTGGTCTAAGTTTGTACGTAAATGTCAGTTCTACATATCTGTGCAATTGAAACCTCAAAAAAAGTAGTGCTTTCAAGGTACAATTATGTTTTTATCCTATAAAATATACAATACACTGATATTACCAATAAAATCGACTTTAGCACCCTCTAAACCTTAATATTTTTGGATCAAAATTTCAGAGATCTCTATTTACACCTAATAGAAAATTTTTAGCTGGTAGTGTAGCCAAATAAAAAACTTTTTTTTTGATCAGTCTAATATATACATACATACATATATATATATATATATATATATATATATATATATATATATATATATATATATATATATATATATATATATATATATATACTGGGTGTCTCTAAAAGGTGCGGAAAAAATGTTATCACAAATTCCTGAGGTCAAAATATGATAATCTAACTCAACTTACCTTAGTCCAAAAGTGGATAATTTCGGAGATACAGAGTGTCAAAAGTTCAATTTGGTTTTAGTTTTTCATAAATATATTTTTTAATAATTCGTGTATTGCCACAATTTTCAGCCAAAGGGGGTTTTCTGATTTGAAAAATTGAAATCTGCATTCATTTTCATTGTAAAATTTAGAGGGCACCACCTGCGGTACTTTGCACACATTCAAAACGAAATAACTTTTTTCAGCCACACTGTATTTTACTTTTACATAAAATTTCTTATTCTCCAACGTATTTTACCTAAAAAAGGTATACCTTGTAAGAGTTGATTTGAGCAGCCGTTTTTGAGATATCTGGATTAAAACGATTCATTTCGTTTATGGCTAGGTCTAAATTATTGTGATAAATGAACATTATTTGAAGCGAAAATTAAGTGTCTAAATTTTGAATAAAAATTCTTCTTTTCCAGCTTTTAAAGGTATACCTGGTATGAGCTGAGTGTTTGAGATATTTGGATGTAAATTTTAGATTTCTTGTTTTTTTTTGTGTTCATTTATTACAATAATTTAGACCTAGCCATAAACGAAATGAATTGTTTTAATCCAGATATCTCAAAAACGGCTGCTCAAATCAACTCTTACCAGGTATAGCTTTTTTAGGTAAAAAACGTTCGAGAATAAGAAATTTATATGTAAAAGTAAAATACAGTGTGTCTCAAAAAAGTTATTTCGTTTTAAATGTGTGCAAAGTACCGCAGGTGGCGCCCTCTAAATTTTACAATGAAAATGAATGCAGATTTCAATTTTTCACCCCAAAAAAACTCCTTTAGCTGAAAATTGTGACAATACACAATTATTAAAAAAATTATTTATGAAAGACTAAAACCAAATTGAACTTTTGACACTCTGTATCTCCGAAATCATCCACTTTTGGACTGAGGTAAGTTGAGTTAGATCGTCATATTTTGACCTCAGGAATTTGTGGTAGCATTTTTTCCGCACCTTTTAGAGACACCCTGTATATGCCAAACAACTTCTCTAGTCGCCTCCTCTCTTTTACTATAAATAATTATGCAAAATATTTGTTTACTATCTCAACAAAAAACCAGGAAAAATTACACGATTACTGCTAAACCATGATAAATTGATTGACACCTATCCCCTTCACTCCCTTCGCCTTAAACCATAACGCTCAAAAACTATAGGCTTCAAACCCTCATTAGGTATTATAAATATACCAAGTTTGAAATTGATATCTGATTTCGTTCGAAAGTTATCGTGTCAACAAAACGACAGACAGCCAGACACTGACGGAGATAAAACGTGAAAAAAAGCAAAAATCGCGGAATGTGATTTTCTCACGAATACAATCATTTCGTTGAGCGAGGAAAGTAAACATTGAAAGCAAGAATTTTTTTTCCGACGTATTAATAAAAACAAATTAAAAGAAGTGTGGAATCAAGTCAAAGATGAAAGATTAGATTATGAATTGAAAGGTGGTTTATCAAACAATATAAAACGAGTCCTTTTTCTTCCTTTATTTTGTTGTGACCGAGCCCTTGAAATAAAATAAATGGGACTGCTATCAAGATAATAGATATACGTGCTTTCTACGGTTCTTTTCACTTAGCGGAATTTGTCTATGTTTTATTTGATCTACGTGTCTAGAAATATGATCCGGATATGTATTTTTTTCACGTTGAAGTACAAATACTGTATAGTAAAGTAGTTGATTTTGATTCTCTTTACGGGTTATACAAGGTGCCCCATATGCATGGAATAATGATTCCACAGCATTTATTAATTACTGTATCAAAAAAATGTATAAATAAAAGTTATAGGGTGTTATACGGCGCACATGCTGACGTTGACAATAAAATGTTTTGAACTGTCAGTTCGTATGTAGTAACTATAGATGCATAGCCGTCACAGATACTCTCAGCAGACTGTATGGAAAAGTCCTAAAGTCTCAAATTGAACAAGAATATGGCCCATATGAACTTGAAGAACAAGCCGGATTTAGAGTGGGTCGCTCATGCATCGATAACATATTTCCAATATCTCAAATCATCGAGAAAAAGACGGCGACACACAATAGTCCCCTTACGGGGGCCTATGACACAGTAACAATTAAAAAAATGTGGGAAGTGCTTGAGAAAAGTCCAATAGATATAACTTTGATAAAAGCCGTACAACAATTGTACAACGGATGTTCCTCAAAAATTAAAGTTGGCCAGACACTCTCCGAACAATTTGACGTATTAAAAGGCCTCAAACAAGGATGTAGCTTGTCTCCGACCCTTTTTAAAATATATCTAGCAGATGTACTGAGAAACTGGCGAAGAAAGTGTTCAAAAATAGGAATGCCTATCAATGACAATCTTACACCATACACATTACACTTCGCAGACGACCAGATAGTAAAAGCTCAGGACAAGGAAGACCTAGAATACATGACCCGAAAGTTAATCGAAGAATATGGAAAATGGGGACTTGAGATAAACAAAACCAAAACGAAATACATGTACGTGGGAGGAGAGCCGGAAGAGTTGGAAGTTGAAAAAAACATCAAAATTGAAGGCTGTGAGGAATATACGTGCTTAGGGGTAAAAATAACAAGTGAAGGAAGATGTGAGAAAGAAATTGAAGACAGAATCAGCAAAGGAAGGAATGTAATAGGAGCATTAAACTCTGTGCTTTGGTCTAAGGATACACTGGATAACAGGAAAAGGATACTATATAACACTATCCTTAAAAGCTGGTTCAGAGGTGTGGCAACTGAATGAAAGGCAAAAAAAGAAACTCTTGTCAACAGAAATGGACTTCTGGCGAAGATCGGCCCGAATCTCTCGCTTAGACAAAATTAGAAACGAGAGAATAAGAGACAAGATGAAAGCAAATAAGATCATCATTCAGGAAATTCAAGAAAAACAACTACGTTGGTATGGCCACGTACAACGTATGGCCGACGAGAGAATACCTCGGGACCGACGAAAACGAGGCCGACCTAAGTGTACCTGGAACCAAGGAATAGAGAGGACCATGTCTGAAAGAAACCTGCAGCCAGGAGACTGGAACGATAGACGAGAATGGCAACTGGGAACCGTAGGGCGTCGCAGAACGCTATGAAGCGGATTTATATATATAGTTCGAAGAAATTACGCCATCTTAAATTTTTTTAAATGAAAAGCGCTGTATATTATTTTATTTTTGAGTCCCACTAAAAATTCTAGATATTATTTGTTTAACATACCATATTATGTCTAAATTGTTTTGGAATTATTAGTATTTGAAATTAAGGAGAACAAATAAAAAAAAATTAAGCTGGCTTGTGTCAAACATTTACTATCAGGTAACGACTTAACTCGTCAAAAAATAATTTATTGACGAAAACGTTTATTGCTGCATTTTGTGAAACTGAAATTTGAGTCTAATATCATAATGGTACATTTAACAGAAACTGAATGAATCACTTTGTTAATGATGGTTGGTTACAGAGACCGTAGGAGAACACAGGTGTGTAATCTTTTTAACGCAGAATATCCAAATCGAGAACGCAGAACGCAGAATACCCAATCCGTAGTTAGCAAAACATTAAAACGATTTAGACAATCAGGTCATGTAAAGGATCGTTCTAAATCTGGACCTCCAAAAGTTAAAACAAGCGATGATAAAAAGTTAAATGTTTTATTGGAAATTACAGAAAATCCCCATACAGCTACTCGTCAGCTTTGCCTAGACCACAACATAAGTAACGGTACCTTAAGTCGTATACTGAATGAAGAAAAATTGCATCCATACACACTCATTCTATTGCAAGAATTATCTGAAGATGACTACGATAGACGCGTTAAATTTTGCGAGATCATGATGGAACGAATCAATAATGATCCTAACCTAATTCATAATATTGTTTTTTCTGACGAGGCCACATTTTGTCTTAACGGAAGATTTAACAGGCATAACTGCCGGTACTGGTCTACTGAGAATCCCCACGGGATAATCGACAGTCATTCTCAAAGACCACAAAAGATAAACATGTGGGCAGGGGTTTGTGGACGTCATATATTTGGTCTCTTTTTTACCGATGGAAATCTTACAGGACAGCGCTATTTACAGTTACTCCAAGAGCAAGTTATTCCGACTTGTGCAGGTCTTTTCCCGATGAAAATAATTTGGATACCCCTAACAGGAATCTGTGGTATCATCAGAACGGAGCATCTCCTCACTATGAAATCAATGTTCGCGCGCGATATTTGATGCGATTTTTCCTAATCGATGGATAGACAGAAGAGGCCCAAAACGCTACATTCAAAAATGGACTGTCGTTCCAGCCAAAAACGACCCTTTTTTGGATGGAAAAAGCGGGTCCAGCTTCGTCCTACGGTGTTGGCGGCGCAGCGTTCCCTCTTATGTTATCAAGAAAAAACTAAACTTATTGATTTTATGTGGTTAAATGACAGTCCATTTTTGGATCGACATTTTCTGGGTCCTAAAGCTGGGTTCGGTCTCGGTGGTGTCTTTGGGACGCTCGACTTTTTTAGTATCAACAAATGTTATCGCACTTGATTCGAGTGGTTAAACGACAGTCCGTTTTTGTATGTAGCCCTTATCTGGGCATTCCAGGGCCCGGGGGCCGCAAAATAAACGTTACAGGCTTTTATTTATTACTGTATATACGAGGCTGGTTTGAAAAGTCCGTGCAAAAATAAAAACTACTTATGTGTTTTCGGGGTAAACCTTTTTTATTTTTCGACATAGTCTCCTTTTAGGCTTATACACTTCGTCCAACGATGTTCTAGTTTGTTGATCCCTTCCGAATAATAGGATTTGTCCAAGTCTGCAAAATATCCATTAGTGTCTGCAATTACCTCCTCGTTTGAATAAAATCTTTGTCCCGCCAGCCATTTCTTCAAATTGGGGAACAAATAGTAGTCCGAGGGAGCCAAGTCTGGAGAATAGGGGGAATGTGAAACGAGTTGGAATCCTATTTCCATTAATTTTGCGACCACAACGGCTGAGGTGTGTGCTGGTGCGTTGTCGTGATGGAAAAGGATTTTCTTGTGGGCCAATCGCGGGCGCTTTTCTTGCAGCTCGGTTTTCAAACGGTCCAATAACGATGAATAATATTCACCTGTAATAGTTTTACCCTTTTCCAGATAGTCGATGAGGATTATCCCTTGCGAATTCCAAAAGACAGTCGCCATAACCTTTCCGGCCGAAGGAACGCTCTTCGCCTTTTTTGGTGCAGATTCCCCCTTGGTAACCCATTGTTTAGATTGTTGTTTGGTCTCAGGAGTATAGTAATGTATCCATGTTTCATCCACAGTGACGAAACGACGCATAAAGTCCTCCGGATTCTTCTAGAACAGCTGCAAACCATCCTTGCAACACTTCACACGATTCCGTTTTTGGTCAAGCGTGAGCAATCGCGGCACCCATCTTGCGGATAGCTTGCTCATATCCAAATGTTTATGCAAAATATTATGTACCCGTTCAGTCGAGATGCCCACAGCACTAGCAATCTCACGCACCTTAACTCTTCTGTCATCCATCACCACATCATGGATTTGATCAATGATTTCTGGAGTCGTAACCTCCACAGGCCGTCCAGAACGTTCAGTGTCACTTGTGCCCATATGGCCAGTCCGAAAATTTTGAAACCACTTATAAACTGTTCTAATCGAAGGTGCAGAGTCACCATAATGTTTATCAAGCTTCTCTTTAGTCTTCTGAGGCGTTTTGCCTTTCATAAAGTAATGTTTAATCACCACACGAAATTCTTTTTCGTCCATTTCTTGAAAATCACTCGACTTCCTTGATTCACATGAATGCCAAACACAAAGAAATAGACCAATATGGCTGAAACTTGGTGTGCGTTCATTCAAGAGATGCTACTAACTAAACATGACCTCGATACGCGCCGGTGGTGCCATCTCTCGGACTTTGCACGGACTTTGCAAACCAGCCTCGTATTTATATATTTATAAATAATGAAAATTTAGATCAGTGATTAAATAAGGAATTATTATTAGGTGTTAGATAATGATAGAGATGTACTATATCAATTTTTAAAAATATATAATATTTGTATGTGTTTTAAATAATTGTTTAAAAATATCTTGGTCGCATTAATTTTAGAAAACTAAGGTTCTAAACTGTAAACTGAAACTACTATTACATTAAAAGGAAGGCAAGCATTTAAAGGAAAAGCTGAGTATGCTTTAGTAAAGTTTTCTTTATGGAACACTCCACGTTACCGACCATTAATAGAGCAAATTTTAGGTATCATGTGTCTTGACGATCTCTATTTCGAAGCGATACGAATTGAGGTTAGAAGTTTCGCTTTATATCGGTTCGTTACACTTATTAACTGATAAGAACCCTAAATTAGGATAAGCTATGGAATGTATATAGTATAGAGTATTGACGGTAACGTGATATTGGATATATTCAGTGACTCGGGGAGTTTTTGATTGAAGTGGTTTAGGCTATTTGTACGAGTTTAAATTTGTATTTAATTAGAAAGGGCTAATTTCAGATGAATATTATGTAGGAACAACTGGAAAAGGGGAATTTCACCAACAAAATAACGTATCGAAATCTACTTTTTAACTGACATTGGTAAATGTTGCTCGGAATTATGAAAAAAAAAAGAAGAACAGGAGTGTTTCGTATATTAAACTTGCCAAAATCTGCCTGAAAGTTGGTAGTAAACGTCATTTTTTTTTATGGGTCTAGCACACGTGCTGCAGGGAAGTCCCTAAAGCGCTCTAGGAGCGGCATGTGTGCGGAAAAAGCGATTCATGTTCTTGAGTCGCTGTAAATTGTACTCGGTGGGAAACACAGCGCTGGGCAAATTATTCCAAAGGGATGATGTTCTCCATATAAAAGACTGCTTGAAAAACGTTGTACGCGGAGTAACAAGCTGAACCTCATACGGATGTGAAGCACCAGCGCGACGTGTATTTCTAACATGCACCGCTCTGGGAGGAATTAAGTGGGCTACATCCTTCGAACTCTTTCCATGGAAATACTTGTAGAACAGACTCAAGTAGCCAACCGTTCTTGGATGTTCCAGCGAATCAAGGCCCGGTCAGTTCCGGGTCTCCAATCAGACGAACAGCTCTTCTCTGAACAGAATCCAATAAATGCAGTGTATGTTTGAGAGCGGAGCCCCAAACATGAGAGCAGTATTCCATAGTTGGTCGAATTTCAGCTTTGTAAAGAAGTAACAGTTGTAAAACTTTCTGGTTCGAAATAATATTCCCAACTTTTGAGAAGCTCTCTTTGCTATGCCTGCAACATGTTCATGCCAGGACATATTTGCTTCCAAACTAACGCCCAACAAATTGAGCGACGATGCTAGGGGAAACATTTTTGATTGATTTTGACACAAATTTGAACAGGTGACCCCGTTTTTCCAAGAATTACGTCTGGGAAGCTAATAGAAAATGGTTATACCCCACAATTAGTGACAGCTATCTGAAGAGATCTTCTATTAGTGCCTTCATATCTTGAAAAGAAAAATAAGGGGACTTTTAAAAGGGCAGTGGGATGCTGAATAGTAGAGGCTACTCTGTTTCTTCAAGAGTACAACTTCCAAAACTTGAGAATGTCGACTACGAAGTGTTGCAGGACATTGCCTAAGCGCG
>CM032453.1:19334436-19606936 GCA_019049505.1 Pachyrhynchus sulphureomaculatus | reverse complement strand
TTCCGAACATATTCCATTGAGTTCAATAAGTTGGGTCTAGCGAAATTTCAGTTTTTTATTCCCTCAGACAAAACAAATTATTTCGAACTGTGTATAATAATTGTACACAGCACAGATAACCTCTCCATTCGACGAAGATTTCTTCTCGCCAAGCTGATTTTTAAGATTAGGAAACACAAAAAGTTCTTTGGGCCAAATCTTAAATTATAAATTAATGTACCTTATTTTTCATTTAGTTTTCTTTGAGAAAACTACTCGTTGTCCTTGTTATTGTTTATTTACGTCAAGGTGACATAACCTTGTGATTTTCTTAAAATATTTTCCAAATTTTATTAGTATCATGTATGGAACTAGTATATGGTTTCCATAGTGCTTTTCCAGTAGGGATAAATGAAAACACTTCATTTTCATGGATAGATTTACAATTGAATCCTGATTTGGTAAATAAACAAAATTGACAGTTTGAAGGTGACACGTCAGATGTCTTGAAGTTTTGAAATGCAGCGTTGCCAAAGATGGTCCAAAGCCAAGTTGCTTATTATTTTATGCCAGCGAATAATAGGCTTTATTTTCTCTCGCACTCTTACAAATGTATTGATATAGAGCGGAGATAAACTCGAGTGTATTGAGTTGATTTTTCTCACCTCATGTTTGACGCGAACCAGTGTTCGAATCTTTAATTTTTGGATTATTTTTAAACTGCACATTTTGTCCCCGGAAGAGGAAGTATAAATCCGGAGTGGCAAGCAAAATCACGTTAGTGATCACTCTCTCTGTCACGATACTTCCAGTGTAGTAATTCAGTATTTTCAAAAAGTTTTATAAAAAACAGGCGTTGTGCTGATTGGTGAAAAGCTGAAGTTCCCGGTTGCGGTACCGTGGAAAGTTTTTGGTTCAGATACCGTACCAGCTATTTATGGGCGATATTTTTATTACCGGAAAGTGCAGAAGAGTATTTTAAAGACTCGAGGTGAGTAGCCATTATACGTGATTGCTAATTTTTTTATATGGCTATTTAAGTCGAATTCTCATCTCACTTACTGGAATATAATGTCCTAAACAAGGATGTTTCTTTGTTCCAGAGTTTTTTTTTGTGTTTGGAGTTTTGAACTCGAAGTTTTTGGATTTTAATCCTTAGATTCCTTTTGAATCTACCATCATTCCAACTTTCATGTGGATTTGAAATTTTCTTTTACCATTGTACCAGCAGGACTTAAACGACCCACGTACGCACCGTACCATACATCCAACGTTTTGGAGAACCAACCCCCGAAATATAACAAGTTTATTCTTTGACGCGAAACGTAAGAGTGGGTGGGAACTATTTCACAGCCCAACTCGTGCACGTTTGTCATTGTAACGGCATATCAATGAGCAGGCGCATTGCCCTGGTAAACGAGCACTTCTTGCGCGTTAATCTTGGTCGCTTCTGCTTCAACTCACTTTACAAATGGTCCAATAACGATGTATAAAAATTACCCTTTTCCAAAAAGTCAGTCATGATGGTACCTGTGAGTCCCGAAAAGCAGTTGCCATCGTTTTTCCCGCCGATAAAACGGTTTTTCGCTTTTTTCGGTACACTTTCACCTTCGCCCACCTATTGTTTTGCCTGCCGTTTTGGCTCCGGAGTATAATGGTGAATGCACGCTTCGTCTACTTAACAAACACGGCACCCACTGCGCACTCAGCCTTTTTCATTTTTAAAAGTTCATGCAGGATATTATGTACCCATTCATATGAGACGTCTACCATCTCAGCAATCTTATGAAGGTTAATGCGATGATTTTCCATCACGACACCATGAATTAAATCTTATTGTTGACGTGTTATTTCATCACTACTATATTTGTATAATTTATTTACGTAATTTTTTATCAACTTCAATTGTGCTGTGTGCAATGTACATCCATACGCAATAAATAACTAAATAAATAAATGTACCTGAAATGTGCAAACATCAATCCCCATCTAAAATATTCTAAATTGTCCGTGAAAATTTTATAACGAAATAACTGTACCGAATGACACCATTGATCACACTTGCTGCTATATTCTAAACTTTGTATAAATTTACACACACATCTTTAAAAAAAATTATCACATATCTTTAAAAAAATCTGCAATAACGTTGATCTTTACCTCGCATTACCTACGACATATTACAACATTTGTATACATTCGCTCACAAGAAAGCAAATAAACCTGAATTTGCAGTTTCCCTAGAAAGCGGTCTCACTTACGGCTTAAACCCTTTCATGTTCGTGTGGAATGGAAATAACAAAACAGCGGCAAATCCTTTGTCGGTTTTAGAAGAATAAAATAAAAATATTTTAATATACTTTTTTATTAAGACCTTACGTCTGATTAACGATTTTCAATATTAGCTGGTTCTAGGATTGACCAGTGGCGGCGTGAAAAAATATTCATAATATCATTTCTTGAGGGTCGATTTTTCTTTTATTATTGAGATTCGCTATTTAAGGTGAATTTTCTGCAATCGGCCTTGCTACAAGCATCCACCAGTTTCAATATATGCAGTGAATTCTTTAACACCCGGTATATATATATATATATATATATATATATATATATATATATATATATATATATATATATATATATATATATATATATATGTATACAGTAGAACCCCGGTGATCCGAGGTAACGTGGGGGGGGGGGGGCACCCTCCTCGGATAACTGAAAACTTGGATAATCCGGATTTGTGTTTTATTCATTCGAAAAACACCAATACTTTAAACCGATATATTAACGTTTTTAACATATAAATAGGTACATTATAAAACAGTGAAATAGGTATCTACGCGCTTCTGTTTTATATTGCATCTTCTTTTTCTCGCTGCAATGTTTCTTCATCTATTAAGAAGAAGTAAATCCGCTGGGGTTGCTTCTGGTTGTTGTTCGATAAACCTCAAAGCTTTTTCCAAAGAAGCAAAACCTTCTTGATGAGAGATCTTAGTGGGAGACTGTCCATCCACCACCGCTTCGTCGTCGTCATCATCATCATCTGATTTTTCGGTTTCCTGAAAGGCATTCGTTATTTCTTCAATACCCATATTTTCTTCTAAATCATCTGCTGTAATCCATTCAACAACTCTCTCTTGTCACATTTTCGCAACCTTTTAATTTTTGCATTAATTCAAATAAACTTTTTTCTTTTTCTTCTATCTCGCTGTCAAAATTTAAACAGGACATTTCTCCATGGCTTCTCAATTTCAAAGCTAATTCATTTAATGGAGTATCATCTTCAGTGTTATTATATTCCTCAAAATCAATAACTTTTGACCAAGATTTTTGAATAGTGGCAGTACGTACAGAATCCCAAGCTTGACTTACCCAGTAAATAACATTTTTCAGTGTAACCTTTCTCATTCCATTGATAATATCCTCCTTTTCTGTGTATTCTAACAGATGTTCAAGATATAAACGCCTATAATTTTTTTTTAATGTTTTCAAGGATGCCTTGATCCATTGGTTGCATTATGCCGGTTACATTTGAAGGAAAAAATTTTACAACAAATTCGCCCACATGAAATCCTTCTCCAGGGTGAGAGGGGGCATTATCCATTAACAAAATTGCTTTAATAGGAAGACGGTTTCTGTTCAAAAATTTAGTCACAGATGGCACGAACTCTTCTTCAAACCAGTTAGTAAATAAGGTCGCATCGATCCATGCGCTCTTCTGACTTTTGTAATAGACTGGTAGGGCTTTGAGTGAGATGTCTTTTAAAGCTCTTGGACGTGCAGACTTTCCAATCACCATCAGTGGGTTTTTGTGCTTGCCAGATGCATTGGAACATACCATTATAGTTAATCTTTCCTTACTTTGTTTGTGCCCAGGAGCCGATTTTTCCTGTCGAGATGCCAATGTTTTTGATGAAAGCATTTTAAAATTCAGACCAGTTTCGTCACAGTTGTAAATTTGATCACATGTGTATCCACAATCTTCGATTTGCTTTTTAAAGTTCTGCTTAAACTTCTCAATTGATGACAGCAGAAAGTTTTTGACCACACACAGTCGGTTGTCGTACACCGTACCGTTTTTTCCAGCGGTCAAGCCATCCAGAACTGGCGGTAAACTGATCTATCTCTGGCAATTGCCTACTAATCATTATTGCTTTCTGTTGTAAAATTGGACATGACAGAGGCATATCTTTTCATCTCTGTTGGTTAAACCACATGAATAAAGCTTCGTTAACCTTTTCATAGTCGCCGGTTTTCATTGATTTTCTTCCTGAGGACGAGGAGGCTTGATTTATATACCATTCTTCTATTTTTGTGCGATTTCTTTTCCAATCTCCAACTGTTACCTCACCTACTCCATAATCTCGTGCAAAAACTTTAATTGTCTCTCCTGCTTCAATTCTTCTGATGGCTTTTAATTTTTCTTCAATAGGAACGACGATTCGTTTACGCTTGTTTTGCTACATTACAATACGACAAACAAAAATTCAAACAAAGCAGTTCATATTAATTACACCTAACTACCAGAACTCCAACCAAATAAATTATGTGAGTATACTCGTACTTCTCCGTAGTAAACGCTGTAATGCACTGCATTCACGCAAATTTACATGCTGAAAGAGTCCAAAAACATAAATATGGGAACCCCTCACACGGGCCAGGGGTATTTCCCGAAGGCCCCCACGATTTTAAATGGAAATATGTACATACATATTTTAGAATCTCGGTTAATACGCAGCATAGATGCGCGTACCTCGGATAATCAGGTTCTTAGATTGGCTCGGTTAATCCGGAGCTCGGATAATCGCGACTCGGTTTATCGGAGTTCTACTGTATATATATATATATATATATATATATATATATATATATATATATATATATATATATATATATATATATATATATATATATATATATATATATATATATATATATATATATATATATATATATATATATTTTCCCAGTTACATTCATTGATATTTTACAAACTGACGTTACTAATAAATTTAGTTATAATTCTTATAAAAGTATTAATTTCAGCACTCATTAAATTGTCCTGTTTTTCCCCGAAATGCCTGCAGTATAATCCTCGTGCGCCCGTGATGTAGAGTTTATCATGATATTAGGTCAACAGATAGATAGGCCTACACACCGATTGCAAATTGTAACTTATTCTGTCTTCTGGGGACCCTGAAATATATAGAAATGGAAATCTCAACGGTTGATCTTTTCTTTGAATACAATACTTCAATTAGAAAAAGAATTTAGAAAATTACAGCTCGATCCTTAAAGTTTCTAGGGTTGTAAATTCACCCAAATTCTTTGCACTATAACTACCGAAACAAAGAAACCGTTTATCCTAAAACAACAAAAGATTTAATCTGAAATCCAGAATAGGCAATCAGAGAAAAGCTCAGCAATTCGGAATTAAAGCGAATGACGTCAGCATATTCTGCAAGACATTACATAAATGTTACGTAAATGTTATATAAACGATAATATAGCGGATGGGGCTGTCGTCGACGTAATCCGACAGGTTGTGTACTTCATAGTTCAGGGCCGCGATTAAATATCCGAGGATGTGAAGGTGAATCTAGCAGAACATAGGTATTTGTAAAACGGAATAAAAATGATGTGTTAAAGATCATAGGCGGTGGTAAAACCCGTGGTAATTACCTTCGAGAAACTAGTAATATCTTTAACTCTTTTACGTTTGCAAATTAAGAGAGTAATTTTTTAAAAAAGTACGCGCGTTATTGTTTTTTTCTAAAGTATTTAATTTCTACGTTGAAAGAACTGTTATTAAGACTGAATAAAAATTGTCATGGCTTTAACTTATGTAGTCATATCAGGTTGCTTAAGAGATGTATGGATCAATCAATACATGCGAACAGACAGCAAGGTTAAAGTATGCAAGACTTGCATCAGACCCATAATGACTTATGGTATAGAATCACAAGAAGATACCAACAAAACAAAAAGTATGCTACGTACTGCTGAAGTGAAAATCCCAAGAGCAATAGTTGGTAAAACAAGGACAGACAGAATACTGGCATCGAGGAATAATGCTGCGTGCAAGACATAATAAGATGGAGTAGACAAAGAAGAAGACAGTGGCATAACAACGTAAACAGAATAGAGAAGCACAGACTACCAAGGATTGCTCTGAAAGGAAACCTAGCATGCAGACGTCGCGTCCCCCGGGAAGACCACCAAAAAGATGGAGAGATAGTTGGTAATCTACCTCTCAAGACATTTCACAACCTCGGAATTAACGGATCATGAGATACATTTTTTTATTTTTATGGATCTAGCACATGTGCTGCAAGGAGGTCCCTAAAGCGCTATAGGAGCGACGCGTGTGCGGAAAAGGCGATTCACGTTGCTCTTGAAACGTTGTAAATCGTACTCGATGGAAAACACAGTCCTGGGCAAATTATTCCAAAGGGATGATGTTCTCCATATAAAAGACTGCTTGAAAAGCGTTGTACGCGAAGTAACAAGCTGAACCTCATACGGATGTGAAGTACCAGCGCGACGTGTATTTCTAACATACACCGCTCTGGGAGGAATTAAACGGGCCACATTCTCAGAACACTTTCCATGAAAATACTTGTAGAATAGGCTCAAGTGGCCAACCGTTCTTCGATGTTCCAGCGAATCAAGGCTGCCGGTCAGTTCCGGGTCTCCAATCAGATGAACAGCTCTTCTCTGAATAGAATCCAACAAATGCAGTGTATGTTTGGGAGTGGAACCCCAAACATGGGAGCAGTATTTCATAGTTGGTCGAATTTGAGCTTTGTAAAGAATTAACAGTTGTGGAGTGTAAAACTTTCTGGTACGAAATAATATTCCCAACTTTTGAGATGCTCTCCTTGCTATGCCTGCAACATGCTGCCAGGACATATTTGCTCCCAAATTGACGCCTAAAAAATTGAGTGACGATGTTAGGGGAATGGAGTGCCCCGCCATAACTATGTCGGGTTCAGCAACGTTAACTTTCTTAGAAAAAACTGCCGCCTGGGTTTTTGTAGCGTTAAATTCCACTTGGTTACTATCACCCCAAGATAGAATTTCTTCTAGGTCTTTGTTAAGTTGAACAACCATAAGAACGTAGCTTCGCCAATAGCCCATCGTGCCAAACCGCTCGAGATTCTCCAAAGTGTTCAATTGCGTTGTTTCAAACATGTGTTACATAAGTCAGAAGATCTCCTGTTGCTCTATGTTTACGAAAGCCATATTGGTGATCGCAAATAATGTTGAATTCTTCAAGATATTTTAGAAGATGTTGGTTGATAGCCTTTTCCATGACTTTCAATATTATTGAAAGCAGTGCGACTGGTCCGTAGTTATTTGGCAAGGTCTTCTTGCCTTTCTTAGGTATCGGCTGAACTGTGGCACATTTCCAGCAGGAAGGAAATATTCCGTTTCTGTAGGATAGATTGAAAAGTCTACAGAAAATTGGTGTCAGTTCCCTCGCACAGTTTTTGAGAACTACGGCAGGTATTCCGTCAGCGCCAGAAGCTTTTTTGGTGTCTAGCTTCATTAAAATACGTTTTATGATACGCTGTCTGAAGACAAAATCGGGCATCCTTGTCTGCACTATGGGAATAGTAGGTGGTGTTTTTCCTTGGAAATCGACAGTAGAATGTGAAGCAAAGAGTTCAGCCAACAAGTTCGCTTTTTCAACAGGTGTCGTTGCAATAGAATTATCTGGCCGTGTGAGTGATGGTATAGTGGATTTGGTGAAATTTTGGCTAACTGCCTTAGCGACTCACCAAAACGACCCGGAATTGTTGGGACATGCGAGAAGTTTGTTTCTAATTCGCTGATTGTGTGCTCCTTTGGTTTCGTCGATAATTTCTTTGCATCTGTTTCAGGCACGAACAAAGGTGTTACGATTACAATCCATAAAAAGTATAAGAAGAAGAAGAAAACTTTAACATTATTGGGTTGGAAATAAAAGTAGGTTTTTTATAACTGTGAAAATTTCTTGATTGCGATTTTGAAGTAAATATATTAAATGTCCATTGAATTTTTTTTTAAGAACGAAATAACTTGCTTATACTAGGCCTATAGCCTCAGCTAAATCATCCACGGTTAATCGATAACAGTTTCTTCAGTTGTTGCAGTTTTAGGACGTCCTGAACGTGGAACATCATTGACGCTTGTACGACGACGTTTAAAATCTAAGGTCCATCCATAAACAGATGGAAATGAAGGACACTTTCACTTACTTTGCATGGATAAACCTTCCAAAACAAAGAATTTTATCACTGCACGATATTCCATTTTTTGCCATTTTTAAAAAATACTCAAACACGTCTACTTTAACCAGCTGATAAACAAGGAATGACTTGACTGAACGACTTGAAATTTAGGGTATGTTCATATTACAGATGAAGCTTCAAAATGGTGTTAAATATTTGGTTGGTGATGCTCCATAGATGTCGCTTTCAAAACTTATTGAGTGACCTGATATTTATTCAGTTCCTCTAATTCTTGATATAAAAATTACATTGATTGTTAATCCTTCTTAAAGAACTTATGATGTTTTATATATTTTGTTATCTAATACAGCGTCTTTTTAAAATCAACATTTTTATGTTATTCGGAGTTAACAAAAAATATTGCACCAGAGGTCCGAGATTAACTAGAGCCCTACGGGCGGTATTAATCAAAAACAGACCCTGTTCACCATGTCGTTACAAAGTGTTTTTTATATACGATGAAAAATAATTTATTCTCTTACAAGAAATGAAAGTTCCTGCCTAATCCCGGACTACTCTAGAGCGCTTTCGGAGCATGCTCATGAATAATTTACAGAGTTAGCAAACATTTTGTAACGTAGTTCTTACAGCATGTTATACGAAAGAGAATTTTAATGTAAAATTTTCATTATTTTAGTATGTTCAGTTTCATTGTTTTTTGTAACTTTGTGTAATGCAAAACGATTTCATATATGATGAAACAGATTTTAGTTGCGCTGAATTTTTTGCTTTTCCACGCTCGCTGAGCTGTTATTTGTTGCGGAAACATTTGTTGATGACTTAGTTATGACATAAATAACACTAACGGATTAGAAGGTTGTACAAATTTTCATTTATAAAATGTATCATCATTATTTTATTTTAGCGAGGTGTGGTAGCGTTTACTTTTGATAATATGAACATTTACATGATATTCCGAAAAGCAATATTAAAATATAGTATAATATATATACAGTAGAACCCCGAGTAACCTAGTCGCGATTATCCGAGCTCCGGATTAACCGAGCCAATCTAAGAACCTGATTATCCGAGGTACGAGCGTTCATGCTGCGTATTAACCGAGCTTCTAAAATATGTATGTACATATTTCCATTTAAAATCGTCGTGGCCTTCGGGGAATCCCCCTGGCCCGTGTGAGGGGTTCCCCTATTTATGTTTTTGGACTCTCTCAGCATGTAAATTTGCGTGAATGCAGTGCGTTATAGCGTTTACTACGGAGAAGTACGAGTATACTCACATAAGTTATTTGGTTGGAGTTCTGGTAGTTAAGTGTAATTAATACGAACTGCTTTGTTTGAATTTTTGTTTGTCGTATTATAATGGAGCAAAACAAGCGTAAAAGAATCGTCGCACAGTGATTCGGCAAGAACATGCTAGCGGGACAATATTCATGACGTAATTTCCAGGAACCACTGATAACGACTTGTAAACAACCCCCCCCCCCCATTTAACGAATTCCAAGAATTAATTTGTTTATCACCTCATAAAGGTATCTTATCAGGGGGTCAAAGTAACCCTTATAAGAGAGGTCATTTTCATTTGCAAATCAGTTGCATTTTATGCACACTTGTGATAACATATTTTAAAATTGGTAGCAAAGTGAAAGGAGTTTTTTGTGATGGAATATTCTGTTGAAGGTATGTACTCTATTATGACCTACATTTTTTATAAAAAAACATGTATACTTTTGGTGTAATATCAATTTGTAAATGTATAGATAAATCCAGCAAATTTTACATTAATTGTAAACTTTAAAAGTAGCAACTTTTTTTATCCACATATATCCACCTAGATTTTTCTATATGTAATACCTACAACATTCAGGCACAGATTCATATATATTATAGACCCCGAAAAGGCCCGAAAGTAAAATTACTTTATTTTTTTCAGAACGAGTCGTGACTATGACGAAAATGGAGTTTTTTGAAGAACGGCTAAAACATGACAAAACTGAACGAAACAGTGGCATTTTTTATTATATAAGTGAAAAATTCAATATGTCTGATGTTTCTGACGATTCTCTAAAACGACTCAAAATGAAAATATCAAGCCTTTCAGCAAAATTCAATCAAAAGTGGACTTCTTTAAAGTGTAACAAAGAAATGTTTCTAATCAAACATAAAGATTGGTTAGAGGGATCCGGAATCGAACTAAAGATATGTGTTAACCAGCCGTGCACTTCAACATCATCAGCGGCTCTTTCCGTAGGGCGACCCAGAAAATCATTTGAAGACTCATCAACGAAAACGAAGAGACGGAGAGTAGAAGAGCTTTTGGAATCGCGAAGTGCAAGTGAGCTTATTACAGCAGCTGAGTTAGCTACTCGAAAAGAAGGGCATCGAAGTGTTGCTAAACAGATCCATAACGTCGCGGTCAGTGAAACTAGAGAAAAGAATGTTCTGAACAAAGTCGGCAGTTAACACCAGACGAAGCTTTAGCTTATTATGTGGACTCGAAATCGACTTCTCACTCATATAAACAAATAAGAAAATCGTCAATGAAAGCGGGACATCAAGTGTATCCATCGTTTTATAGTTTAGGTAAGTCCAAAGCTTCTTGTTGTCCTTCTGACGAATATATTTCTGTGACTGAATCTCGAGCTGAAATTAAACTTCACGCGATTTTGGATAAAACGGCTGAAAGATTAGTTAAAGCTCAGACGGAAGTCATTAGAAGTGTGTTACCTCGTTCATATTATACGTTGGTAAGCAAATAGGGCTGTGATGGGAGTTCGGGGCATAGCACGTATAAGCAGAAATTTGAGAACACTAACGCTACAGACGAATTTTTGTTCGTATACTCATTTGTCCCTTTGAGACTGCTTGATGGCGAAACTGTGATCTGGCAAAATCCAAGACCTTCCTCTACTTTATATTGCCGTCCTATTAAGTTTATTTTTGCCAAGGAGACAAAAGAGTTTACGAAAGAAGAAACTTCTAAAATTTTAGATGAAGTAAGTCAGCTTCTTCCAACATTATGTATCGTTGCTGGATCTCAAATCTCTGTTAAACACGATTTGTTGTTGACAATGACTGATGGCAAAGTGTGCAATGCCTTAACAGACACAAGTTCAACACAAAAGTGTTATATTTGCGGTGCCACCCCGTCTACTGTGAACGAGGAGTCAAAGAAATATTCCAGCAACGAAGAACGCCTTGCATTTGGTTTATCTATTTTACATGCATGGATCCCCACGTTTGAATGTTTGCTTCACATCAGCTATCGTTTAGAAATAAAAAAGTGGCAAGTCAGGGGAGATAACGACAAAGCTATTGTGAAGCAACGCTCACAAGAGATACAAAAAGTGTTTAAAGATCGTATGGGTCTCATTGTAGATAAACCAAAACCTGGGTATGGTAACACAAACGATGGAAACACAGCACGTAGATTTTTTTTTAAATTACAGGATTAGACGTAAACCTTATTCGTAGATTTCATGTAATTTTAAGAACTTTGTCATCGGGATATGACATAAATTATATAGAATTCGAAAAGTTTTGTGTTGATACTAGAAAATTATACCTTAATCTGTATTCGTGGTATTCCATGCCCGTTACTGTGCATAAAATTCTTGTACACAGCGCGGAAGTTATAAAGTCTTTTCTTCTTCCCATTGGACAACTCTCCGAAGAAGCCCAAGAGGCAAGAAATAAAGACTGTCGTAGATTCCGTGAACGGCACACCAGGAAGCGCTCACGTATTGCCACAAATACAGATCTTTTGAGAATGCTTTTAATTACGTCTGATCCTGTTATCAACTCGTATAGAGAATTATCGCGAAGAAAATTTACTTCTTTGCCATCGGAGGTTCTGCAGTTGATTATCCCACCTTCATTGCCATCCGAAACACCATCAGTAAGTCATCATCACGAATTAAATGAGGAGGATTATTTACTCTCTGAATATTCTACTGAATGGGAGAGCGGTGATGACGACTCATCTGATGGTGATTAGTAGGTTTAAGAATTTTTTTATTGTAATTATTATTCTTATTTTATTGTGTGTTGTAGTTGCTTATAATTCATGCCTTAGTATATAAGTTATTTAATATTATATTTCTTTTACTTATACACCTTGTTATTGTAAATAATTGATATATAGATACTGTTATTATACTAATTTATTTTAAAAGAAATAATATTTTGTAAATTAATAAATGTGGGTACTATCATTATGATTTTTATTTTTTTCCTAGAAATTTCTTTGTAAACAAACATGATTGTGCTTTTCACACATAATGAGTAGGTAGACGTATGTAGCTAATTAAAGAACAATTAGCGACAATAGTGAACAAATGAGACATATTAGTAAACCACTTCCGTCTTGCAGCTACATATTTCGATTAATACACATACAGTACACATTTTTCAACTTTTTTTTTCTTAAAATAGCTTAAGATACCTGGAATATACATAAACAATTGAAATAAGTGAAGAAATAATATTGTCCCGCTAGCTTGTACTAGTCAAGACACTGTTCCTATTGAAGAAAAATTAAAAGCCATCAGAGGAATTGAAGCAGGAGAGACAATTAAAGTTGTTGCACGAGATTATGGAGTAGATGAGATAACAGTTGGAGATTGGAAAAGAAACCGCACAAAAATAGAAGAGTGGTGTATAAATCAAGCTTCCTCGTCCTCAGGAAGAAAATCAATGAAAACCGGCGACTATGAAAAGGTTAACGAAGCTTTATTCATGTGGTTTAATCAACAGAGATCAAAAGGTCCAATTTTACAACAGGAAGCAATAATGATTAGTAGGCAATTCCCAGAGACAGATCAGTTTACCACCAGTTCTGGATGGCTTGACCGCTGGAAAAAAAAAACGGTACGGTGTACGACAACTGACTGTATGTGGTGAAAAACTTTCTGCTGATGTGTCATCAATTGAGAAGTTTAAGCAGAACTTTAAAAAGCAAATCCAAGATTGTGGATACACATGTGTTCAAATTTACAACTGTGACGAAACTGGTCTGAATTATAAAATGCTTCCAACAAAAACACTGGCATTTCGACAGGAAAAATCAGCTCCTGGGCACAAACGAAGTAAGGAAAGATTAACTATAATGGTATGTTCCAATGCATCTGGCAAGCACAAAATCCCACTGATGGTGCTTGGCAAGTCTGCACGTCCAAGAGCTTTAAAAGACATCTCACCCAAAGCCCTACCAGTCTATCACAAAAGTCAGAAGAGCGCATGGATGGATGCGACCTTATTTACTAACTGATTTGAAGAAGAGTTCGTGCCATCTGTGACTAAATTTTTGAGCAGAAACCGTCTTCCTATTAAAGCAATTTTGTTAATGGATAATGCCCCCTCTCACCCTGGACTTCATGTGGGCGAAATTGTTGTAAAATTTTTTCCTCCAAATGTAACCAGCATAATGCAACCAATGGATCAACGCATCCCCGAAAACATTAAAAAAAACTGTAGGCGTTTATATCTTGAACATCTGTTAGAATATACAGAAAATGAAGATATTATTAATGGGATGAGAAAGGTTACACTGAAAAATGTTATTTACTGGGTAAGTCAAGCTTGGGATTCTGTGCCTACTACTACTATTCAAAAATCTTGGTCAAAAGTTATTGATTTTGAGGGCTATAATGACAGTGAAGATGATACTCCATTAAATGAATTAGCTTTGAAATTGAGAAGCCATGGAGAAATGTCTTGTTCAAATTTTGACAGCGAGATAGAAGAAAAAGAAAAAAGTTTATTTGAATTAATGCAAAAATTAAAAGGTTGCGAAAATGTGGCAAGAGAAGATGTTGTTGAATGGATTACAGCAAATGATTTAGAAGAAGAAACGAGTATTGAAGAAATAACGAATACCTTTCAGGAAACCGAAAAATCAGATGACGATGACGATGACGAAGCGGCGGAAGATGAACAGTCTCTCACTAAGATCTCTCATCAAGAAGGGTTTGCTTCTTTGGAAAAAGCTTTGAGGTATATCGAACAACAACCAGAGGCAACCCCAGCAGATTTGCTTCTTCTTAATAGATGGAGAAACATTGCAGGGAGAAAAAGAAGATGCAATATGAAACAGAAGCGCATAGATACCTATTTTACTGTTTTATAATATATGTACCTATTTATATGTTAAAAACGTTAATACAGCGGTTTAAAGTAGTGGTGTTTATTTTTTGAATGAATAAAAAACAAATCCGGATTATCCGAGTTTGTTTTTAGTTATCCGAGGAGGGTGCCCCCCCCACGATACCTCGGATAACCGGGGTTCTACTGTATAATTATATATATATATATATATATATATATATATATATATATATATATATATATAAATATATAAATATATAATATATATATATATATATATATATATATATATATATATATATATATATAAATATATAAAATATATAAATATATATATACATATATATATATATATATATATATATATATATATATATATATATATATATATATATATATATATATATATATATATATATATACGGGTGTCTCAAAAACGACTTCAACGTACTACTCTATATAGCAAGCCCATTTTCCTATTCAACATTGACGATGGCCTAGAATAAAACACAAACGTCGATAAAAGCTTAATCAAGTTCGCTTGATAACGCTAATATTTCACATGCAACTCAGTTTGTAACCTAATAGAGTTAAAGAGTTATACTTCAAGGGCTTCTCGACACAAAAGTCAATTACGTTATGCCAAGGTTGACAGGCAGGATCGGGTTAAGACTTGTTTTCTTTCAAATAAAATCGTCGTTTTAAAATATCAGGAAAATATAAAACTGCTGGACAATATTATAGGATATTGAATTTCTAATGTCAAATCTGAGCAAAGGGTGGTAAAAGCTTTATTTATATGATTTTATTTCATTGTAGCATTTTTATTTTTTAATGATTAAATTTTTTTTATATGATTTGGATATTATCGCCTTTGCCCATATATGTACATTGTTAATCTTTCATTACGTTTTTCATAAGTTCTATTCGCAGTTTTTTTGCACTTATCCTTAATTGTTCTTATTTAAGAAGCGAGATTCTTGATGATTGTTGTTTACCGTACCATTCACGATCCTTAATGAATAAAATTTCACTTTCATTAAAACGAGCAGTTGTCTAATTTGCTTTGTGAGACGGAGTGAAGAAGGATTTTTCTTAAACATCGTTTTGATAGTACGCCACATTCTTCTTCTTCTTTATAAGCCACTGCTTCTCCACTGCAGGAGATAGGCCTCTTCAAGTTTCTTCCAATTGTCTCTATTTTGTGCAAGATAGAGCCATCTACTGTCTGCTATTTTTTTTTTATGGGTCTAGCACACGTGCTACAGGGAAGTCCCTAAAGCACTACAGGAGCGACACGTGTGCGGAGAAAGCGATTCACGTTGTTCTTAAATCGCTGTAAATTGCACTCGGTGGTAAACACAGTCCTGGGCAAATTATTCCAAAGGGATGATGTTCTCCATATAAATGACTACTTGAAAAGCGTTGTACGAGGAGTAACAAGCTGAACCTCATACGGATGTGAAGTATTAGCGTGACGTGTACTTCTAACATGCACCGCTCTGGGAGGAATTAAACGGGCTACATCCTTCGAACACTTTCCATGAAAATCCTTGTAGAATAGGCTCAAGTCGCCAACCGTTCTTCGATGTTCCAGCGAATCAAGGCCATCTGTCAGTTCCGGGTCTCCAATCAGACGAACAGCTCTTCTCTGAATAGAATCCAACAAATGCAGTGTATGTTTGGGAGCGGAGCCCCAAACATGGGAGCAGTATTCCATAGTTGGTCGAATTTGAGCTTTGTAAAGAATTAACAGTTGTTGTGAAGTGTAAAGCTTTCTGGTTCGAAATAATATTCCCAACTTCTGAGAAGCTCTCCTTGCTATGCCTGCAACATGTTCATGCCAGGACATAATTGCTCCCAAATTAACGCCCAACAAATTGAGTGATGATGTTAGAGGAATGGAGTGCCCCGACATAACTATGTCGGGTTCAGCAACGTTAACTTTTTTGGAAAAAACTGCCGCCTGGGTTTTTGTAGCGTTAAATTCAACTTGGTTACTGTCACCCCACGATAGAATTTCTTCCAGGTCTTTGTTAAGTTGAATGACTTCCTGCTGTCTGCGGATATTCGTCTGAGTAGCCGATGTCCGAGCGTTCAAAGTGAATGAAAAGATAATTGTACTGTCATCTGCAAAGCTGTAGATTGGATTCTCGGACTTTTCCAGCAGATCGTTAATATAAATGAGAAAGAGAGTAGGAGACAGTATGGAGCCTTGGGGTACACCGGCGTTGATAGTGAAGGTGTTAGAAAGAAATCCGTCGACTGCCACTCGCAAAGAACGCTCTCTGAGGAAACATCAGAGCCACGAACAGAACTTTTCAGACATACCATAAGAACGTAGCTTAGCCAACAGCCCATCGTGCCAAACACGGTCGAATGCCTTGGATATGTCAAGAGCAACCGCTCGGGATTCTCCAAAGTGTTCAATTGCGTTGTACCAAACATGTGTTACATAAGTCAGGAGATCTATTTTTACGAAAGCCATATTGGTGATCGCTAATATTGTTGGATCCTTCAAGATATTTTAGGAGATGCTGATTGATAGCCTTTTCCATGACTTTCGAGATTATTGAAAGCAGTGCGATTGGTCGGTTGTTATTTGGCAAGGTCTTCTTGCCTTTTTAGGTATTCGCTGAACTGTGGCACATTTCCAGCAGGAAGGAAATATTCCCTTTCTGTGACGATATTATCAGTCCATCTTTTCATTGGTCTTTCGACACTTCGTCTGCTCTCCCAAAGTCTCTATTTAAGTTATTTTGTTGTCCATCTACCATCATTCGTGCTAGCCACACGCCCCGCCCCGTCCATTGCCACTTTAATTTTGCCACTCTTTCCCTGATATCCCCAGTGCCAAGGCTCCATAATATCTCCTACTCTCTTTCTCATTTACATTGACAATCTGTTGGAAAACACGGAAACCCAATTTACAGCTTTGCAGATAACAGTACTTCATTCACTTTGAATGCTTGGACATCGGCTACTCAGACGAATATCCGCAGAGAGCGGGGAGCCGTTCAACTCAACGAAGACCTGGAAAAAATTCTATCTTGGGGTAACAGTAAGCAAGTGGAATTTAACGTTACAAAAACCCAGGCAGCAGTTTTTTCTAAAAAAAGTTAACGTTGCTGAACCCGACATAGTTATGGCGAGGCACTCCATTCGTCTAACATCGTCACTCAATTTGTTGGGTGCTAATTTGGGAACAAATATGTCCTGGCATGAACATATTGCAAGCATAGCAAGGAGAGCGCCTCAAAAGTTGGGAATATTATTTCGAACCAGAAAGCTTTATTTACACTCCACAACAACTATTAATTCTTTACAAAGCTCAAATTCGACCAATTATGGAATACTGGTCCCATGTTTGGCGCTCGGCTCCCAAATATACATTACATTTGTTGAATTCTATTCAAAGAAGAGCTATTCGTCTGATTGGAGATCCGGAACTGACCGGCGGCTTTGATTCGCTGGAACATCGAAGAACGGTTGGCGACTTGAGCCTATTCTACAAGCATTTTCATGGAAAGTGTTCGAAGGATGCGGCCCGCTTAATTTCTCCCGGTGTGGTGCGGTGCATATTAGAAATACACGTCGCGCTAATACTTCACATCCGTATGAGGTTCAGCTTGTTACTCCTCGTACAACACTTTTCAAGCAGTCTTTTATGTGGAGAACATCATCCCCTTGGAATTATTTGCCCAAGACTGTATTTCCCACCGAGTACAATTTACAGCGATTGAAGAACAACAAAAAAAAATCTGTAATTCTTGTTGCTGGTCTGATATCCTCGCTTTTAATGTGTTCTCGTAAACTAACACCTAACGTCTGTCTTTCCGTGGTTGGTTGAGTACGTTGGAGTCAACAAAGACTATTTTTTGTAAGGGTCATGGCTTCCAGTGGTGCTTTTGCAGCTCTCGTACACTTTTCTCTTTCAGGTCATGGGGACATGTGCTACACTGAACTTAGCATATTGTTTAAAAAAAAAATAATTCGTAAGGCCCGCCATAAGTTCGTAAAAATAACCTCAAACTTGATATTGGCGTGCATTTCACTGCCGCGTATTATTGGGCAGGCGCAACTATTTGCAAGCAGACCGATTATCATCAAACTGGGTGTAAGTTTTGAGATTATGTTAAGATTTTTTAGGGTTAAGGTGACATAACTCATCTACTGTTGGTATTTGTGTAAAATGGTGAGGAAGTCAATCTGTTGACTTCGCTCGCTGGCGACTTAGTACAGCTATGCAAATAAAGTTGAAAATGTAACATACGATGAACGGATGGATGCGGCAAAACATCCTCAAGAAGATTGAAACTAAGAATCGCCCGTTATCAACTACTAATCCGAAGAGCTGTTGATGCGATGAAGATTAAAATGAATCGCGTATGTGAGTTACATCTTCACTATCGCTATTAAAAATAACATTTGAAGGGTTTTGTACAGCCTATAGAAGAATTATATGATACAAATTATAGCGAACTCTAAACTGACAGCTTCTAATTTTTGGCACGACAAAACCTAATGTTGCGGACTACCGTTGCATACCAAACTATCACATTGTTGTTGACTTCTCGTGTACAGTTGCCGTATGCACATTTCTGTTGCTACGGCTTTCGGGGATAATATTTCCACCACCGCTAGGAAATGTCTTAATGCAAAATTAGCTTTAATATCTGTAAATGATTAGATTTAAGGTCACACAAGGCATTCTACTCTCTAATGAGTCTTCAAAATACTGTCATCAGTTCCTTATGGATTCTCAAGGTCGTATTAATAACAATTGTAGACCTTCACATCTCAATTAATTCTGGTTATATACGCTCATCAGTAAAATAACTAGTTTCTGTCTGTGTACCAATTTGTGTCCCTGTCTGTATATTAATCCGTCTCTCTGTTCAGCTGTTTGTCGATTAATTTGTTTTTGTACCAAATTTTATATTGAAAACCCCAAACAAACGGTACCCTATTACTAGTCATGGTGTCCCATAAACAAGTTTCAATTTGTTTGGCTCATTGCGAGTAAGGAACAACTGGGGAAACACACAGTTTGACCCCATTCTTGAAAAATTAGGTGCTTTGGAGACTTTCGTCGGAGCGGAACATATACATAGTTCTAAATGTTCAATTGATTTAAAAATATGGCCAGAAGTTTTTTTATTTTAAATAAACCTCGGTCTGGGCAACCTACGACATCAAAAAGCAATGGGAACACGGAGTACTTGCCAGTGTCAGTTCGCGAGAATTTCGACCTCTCAATACGTAAACGGTAACTGTCGTAAATATGCTCAAGAACATGTTTTTAAATGTTTTATTACATTAGTACTACCGCTCGTATTCTTGAAAAAATGTGTTTTAAGAAAATTTTTTGCCATCAATCAAACGTTTTCAATAGGGTTAGCGTCTGGCGGTTGTGAGAACTACTTTAGTATTTTATCGTCGGCCTAAGCGAGCCGCTTCGTGACGTGATTTTCGTCCAGCAATGATTTCTTCAACGTGCTTCGGAATTTGACATCATGAGCACGAAGATATTGTCGAATGGTCTCACGGAACACATTTAAACCTGTTTTTCTTAATTTTGCCGCTCCTTAAAGCAGCGTCAATTTCGGGTCCTATGAAAACAAAGACACGATTCGTTTTTCGACTTTCGGAGTGACCTTGCCTACCGAGTCACAGGTAAGTCGTAGCTATTTTTCGTCTCGTTGAAACGATTTATTCACTTCTTCATAAACGACACCGACTTTTTAATATATTTAGCTTTGGATGGGAACGAAGAAAGATTGCCTGGAACCGACTCGTAAACAGGTGACTCATTTTGGAATTTACGTGATTTCGACGAAAGTTCGGAATAGACTGATAATAAATAATAAATGGCCTCGAAACATCCCTCTCAGGGTAGGACCACCCTTTGGGTTCTCTAGATCTATATTTCGAATATTTCCCAAGGGTATGGTATGTGGATGATATTATCGCTATTTTTGATACAAAGAAAGCAAATATTGATGATTTTGTTTCTAAATTAAATAGCCGGTATGATTCCATTAAATTCACTTACGAAGTTGAGAACAAAGGACAATTGCCTTTTCTAGATATTTTAATTATTAAAAATAATAATAGATTAGAATTTGATATCTATAGAAAGGATACAATAACAGATAGATATATTCCTAATGATTCATTTCATTGCAAACAACATAAATTAGCCTAATTACATTTTTTAGTTCATCGTTTGGTCACTTTCCCTCTGAATAGAGTAAACTTTAATAAAGAAAGGAATCGTATTAGAAATATAACTAGAGTTAATGGTTATGACGATGACTTAGTAAATAAGCTAATAAATAGACATAAATTTAGGTTTAATATTCAGAATTCCACCTTTTTTACACGCGAAGAAAATAACACCAAGTATGTCTCCATACCATATAATCCGAAATATAGCAAGGGACTCAATAAGGTATTTAATAAGGTAGGCCTAACCTTAGTCTATAAGTCATCAGACAATCTGAGGAATATCTTAGGAAATCCCAAAGATAAGATTCCTAATTGTGAGAAAAGTGGAATTTATGAAATTAGTTGTAATGATTGTGACAAAAAGTATGTTGGGCAAACTAAAAGGTCAATTAAAATACGATTTAAAGAACATTTAGCACACTTAAGATACAATAGAACAGAAAAGTCTAGCATTGCCGAACATGCTCTTGAAGCTGATCATACTGTAACATTAGATAATCTAAGATTAATAAAAAATGTGTCTGATAGGAGATTGTTGAACGCATACGAAAGTATGGGAATCATAAAATGTAAAAGTAGTTTAAATAAAGACAGAGGGCCTATTCCTTATAGTCCCCTCTACTGGTTACTTGACCGGAACTGATGGCCTTGCCTATGTCATTAGTTCCGCTTGAGTAATTCAAGGGTTAGGCTAAGTATAAATAGGGTAGATTTGTAGTTTAGCTTTAGTCAATCATCGCTCCTGATGAAGCTAACATGGTTAGCGAAACGCGCGTCGAGTGCAAAAATAAAGTGTTTGGTGTAGTGGTGATATATACTGAGTAGACTCTAGATCTAGTTTATGGGTTGATCAGTCCCGTCTTCGTTGTTTTTTTTTTTTAATGGATCTAGCACACACACTGCAGGAAAGTCCCTAAAGCGCTCCAGGAGCGGCGTGTGTGCGGAAAAAGCGATTCACGTTGTTCGTGAATCACTGTAAATTTTACTCGGTGGAGTAAATTGTATGTGACGGTTGTTATATTTCTCTGCTTAGATGTTTCTAAAGTTTTCTGTTAGACGTCTTCTCCTTCCAGTTTGTAATCCCTGCTGCCTCCATGTCTTCTTTGACTTACTGCAGCCATCCTATTCTTGGTCTACCTCTCTTTCTACGACCCGGTTCCCATTGAAGTATTTCTTATATTGGTGCTCCTGAACCTGCTCTCCATGTGTGCCCTAGCCAATTAAATCTCTTCTGTTTTATTTTTTTGACTATGTCCTCCACCACTTCTTCCAAAATTTCTTGATAAGTCCTTATTCTGTAGACTTTTTCACATATTCTTATTAGCCCTAGGATCGCTCCCAATATCTTTCTTCTCATGTCTTCCTCTTATTTCTTTGTCATGCTTATCACTTCGGTAGCATACATTAGTTTTGAAAGTATTATTGTCTTGTATATCCTCGTCTTACTGTGTCTTTCTATTATCTTACTACTTAACAATTTCTTATTTCTATGGAACAACTTATTTGTTAGTATTAATATTTCCTTTACTTCCATTTCCTTGTTCCCGTCCCAATACAGCGTCACTCTCAAATATCTAATCTTCTCTACTCTTTCAAAGGTATAGTCGTTTATTCTAATCTTTTTCATTTCCTGGTCATTTTGTTTTCCATTTTTCATTATTTTGGTTTTCTCTTCGTTTATTTTCAACTCCATTTTTGCTCCTTCTACGTTTATTTCTCTCACCAGTTCCTTCATTATTTTCTGTTTTTTTTTGCAATAATTACTACATCGTCCGCATACGCCATTATCTGGCTGCCCCTTATTCGTATTATACTTTGATTTATATTCCTTATTACATATTGTAGTGTTAGGTTGAATAACGTCGCCGATAATGCATCGCCCTGTCTAACTCCTCTGGTAATTTTGAAATCTTGTGTTCTTCGTTTCGGTGTTTTGACATTGGCGAATGTCTCCTTCAGTGTCATCATGCACAGTCGTCTTATCTTGCTCGGTACTCCCAGTTCTTTTAGCACTGTATTTAATCCAGTTCTCTTAACAGAATCAAACGCTTACTTGAAGTCAATGAATAGCAATTCCAAGTTTAGTGCATGTTGTTGTGCTCTTTCCAATGCTTGTTTGACCACATCTATTGCATCTACCGTAGATTCTCCTTGTGTAAATCTGGATTGGTATAGTCCTATTACATTTTTTATTATATATTTTAGTATTTCGTGTATCATCGTTGTCAAAATCTTGTAGGCGGTGTTGAAGAGGGTAATTCCTTGATAATTTTCGCATACTCGTTGCTCGGCTTTCTTGTGTATTATTAAAATTTCACCTCCTTTCCAATCATGTGGCATGCGTTCTTCTTTCCATATCTGTTTTATTAGTACGTACATGCTTTCACATAGTTCTCCGCCGTATTTGAACAATTCCATGTTTATTCCGTCTTTGCCTGGCTCTTGTTGGTTCTAGAATCATTTCCATTTCGACTGATACTTTTAATAAAATGCGTCGTGGACAAAGGTTCCCTCTACCGATTTTTTGTTGAATCACTAGAATCGCATCTACTAAAAATGAATTATCGCGGACACCTTATTTGACAGACTGTACCTTATTACATTATTACTTTAAAACAGTAATTCACAGCTAATTAAGAATTAACCATATCCTTTCCGTAGCTTCCAAATTACACTTGTGTTGAAAGACTCAAGTATTTAAATCGTAAAAATAACCCTGCTTTACATATCGCACTCTTGCTTCAAAAGTGCCATAACTCAAAAATTAGCTTTTTTGAGTTATGGCTGCCATTCGGCTTGGTTTTTACGCCTTTACCTACCACCTAAAGTGCCAGATAGTGCACTGAAAATCCAGCTGCCAGGTAGCAGTTGTGTCGTTTTTCATGTTTGCAAGATGTCAAAAGGGCCTTCTCAAGAAGTGCCACATCTTCAGTTGTGATCTAACCTTCATAGTGAACGTGAGGTTCAATAGTGCGCTATTTCGAGTTGTGACGTTTTTGATGATTCAAGTGGTGATAATCTTCCAAATGATTTTGAATTGTGGCAGTCTAAAAGATTCATGTGTAAATATCTTCCGTTTCCTATTTTGAATTGTGACATTTTTGAAGATCAAGTTAGCTACAATTATTGGTTATAACTCTAAATGTGTCTCTTTTGATGTTACAAACGAGGAAATGTAACAATGTGGGATAAAAGTCGCGGTGCTGTTTTTGTTAAACTCGCTTTAGCTCATCTCGATGAGGAGAAGCAGTCGTCCAATCTTTCGTCTGGTGGCTGTGAAACCAAGTTAAATACTGAATCTTACAATAGTGAACAAGGTGATAACGGAAATGCATCTTCATTTGTCCAATATTGGAACTTTGACGCCACCTTATCTCAGCCTGAAGTAAATATGGACCAATGCGATAACATTCAAGGGAACAATGAAGAAAGGTATCTTGAACTTGGTAAGTTGCCTTTAAGTAGTTTTTCTGATCTACATGTTGTGAGCAGCTGTTCGCAAGGTGGAATTGAAGTGCCAGTATTGCCCGAAAGTTCACAATTTTTCACTCAGCAATCTCCTGAATTAAGAACCTCTGAAGAAAATAATGTTTCACATTATCATTATGAAGCCTCGTATGATTCCACTAATCCTACTGCTTTGCGACTAACCAGATTAAGAGGCAATGAGCGTATTATTTCCAGTAATGAAAGTGATAATAATAATATAGACGACTCAGATGCCAACTCAAATTTCAGTGATGCCATATCTAATAAGAGTGAAAGTAGTAGTAGCAACTCATCAGAACGCACAACAGCAGGGAAGAAAGGAGAAAGGAAAGTAAAACATCCTGAAAATTAGTGTACTAAAAAAGCCAAATTGCTAAGAAATTCTGGAAAACCTTACGTTTCTGCATCAAAAACAAAAAAGCAGTTCTCTTCAAGGAAAATAGGTCCACCTTGTGGAAAAAAATGCCGATTGGGCTGCAGTAAAAAAATTAATGACACGACTCGGGTTTAGATTTTTTCTGGTTATTGGAACCTCGCCTCTTTACAACGACAAAGAGAATTCATAGTAGCACATGCTGAGCTTATAAAACCAAAGTATAGGTATTCGAGTACTCAGAACTTGAGGAGTATGAATATGGCTTATTGCTTTGATGTGAATCAGAAGCGTATCAGGGTGTGTAAAACGTTCTTTATGTCTACGCTTGATATTAATGACAGACCTATCCGCACAGCGTTATCTAAGAAGACTGAATCAGGATTTGTTGAACCTGACAAGAGAGGAAAGCACGTAACTTCTCTTTTTGTGTCAAGAAGTTTAATTATATTGGTACAATCGATAAATTTATTATACATTAAAATGTTACTTTAGAAACCTTGGTTAGTTATTGATCTCGTGTTGAATCTAGTGAAAACAGTTTACTAATTAGCTGTGCGCTTATCTTCCACTTATGGAACACTCAGGATCAAATCTGTAAGCTCAGTAGCCTTAACTACAACTGATTAATTTACACTAAATGTTAGTCATTAATCTTAATGTTTCTATTTACACTGTTTGTTTTACTATATTTAGAGTTGAAAATTTGCAAAGGAACGCATTTTCTTGAAGCTACCTATTATGAAAACTGTTTAGTTACCATTTCGAAGTCGGTCAAAGTAAAAGAATAATATTAGTCAATCTTGTTTGCAGCTTCAGTTATTCTCCCAATCACCCAATATGATATACTATCTACAGATGAAAAAAAAATAGATTACTTAATCTTTGTTAATAAAACGCCGTAACTGAAAACCCATTTGTCTGTCGAGTCATCAAACGTGTCACATGTCCGGAAAACAAACAGCAAAAGTGTCACAACTCAAAATGATGGCATACTCATTAGTCTTTGATAGGCGACAAAAGGGTCACAACTAAAAAAAAAACGGGATTTTTAGTTAAAAACTTGAAAAATCAGCAAGAACCACAACCTATCATATATTATACGCATAGCTCTGCTTGGTGACATCACTAGATCAAATAAACTTTACCTACGCAGCTGGAAACCGTTTTTTGTATTTCCTAGAAAATAGAGTTTTTTTGAGTTGTGGCACTTTTGAAGCAAGGGTGCGATATCATGAAACTTTAGCATCTGTTCACATTTTTTATGTATTTTTTAATATTGAAAATAACCTTATATCTCTAACAAAAAACCTAAATAATTACTTTATTGAAAAAAACATTACTAGATATTATTTCTGCTCAAAATATTTCCATAAAAATTAAAATAAATATTTATAATTAAAATCTTTTATAAAAAAGGTCCATAAAATATCCCGAGAGAAAAAGGAAAAAAAAACAATTAAAATCCACAAAAATAACCGGCATTAAATGCTCTCTTTAATAAAGAATTATGCAAAAAAATTAAAACGTATAATAAAACAGTTAAATTATACTGTCATGCAAAAAATAAAATTTTTGTTTCCTTGCGGCAAACGAACTTCTTTTTTATAATTATTTTCATCATCAATCCGGTCTTTTATAGCGTTTTTCGTCTTCCGGTTACATCCTCTTCGATCTTTCCCATCTCCGGGTCTTAGACTGACATTACCCTCGGAACACCTCCAGATCATGTAGCTCTGGATCTCCCTCTTCTTCTCTTTTCGCTTGGTACCCACTTTAGAACCATCTTTGATATTCAGTGTTTTTTCATTCTTTCTACGTGTCCGTACTATGTAAGTTGCCGTTGTTGAATTTCCTCAATAATCGTAGTTTTTACTTTCATTAAAACCCTTATTCTTTCATTTCTAACTCTATCCATTCTTGACACTCCAGCTGATCTTCGCCAGCGCCATTAGTTTCTGTTCCAATCGCTTCGTAAATTGCCAAGTTTCACAACCGTATAACACGATGGTCTTAAATCATGCATCATCATCATCATTAGCTTATATTGTCTACTGCTGGACGAAAGCCTCCCTCAGCCTTCTGTTTTAGGCTGCTTGTACCCAATTTCTAGCCACTCTTTTCAAATCACTCACCGACTTGGTGGTCTACTTCTACTTCGATAGTCTTCGGATCTTGGTGGCCACTCTATAATTCTCTTTCCCTATCGTCCATCGTTAAACCTAGCAACATGCCCAGTCCAGTTCCATTTAAGATGCTGAATGAATTTGACTGATCTCTAAGAGTACCGCCTGACATTGACCTTTGCGTCTCTCGTTGTATGACACATATTTTATTTATGTTTTTCTTCGTCACTGTAAGAGTATCGGCGCCCTACGTAAGAACGGGGAGTATGCATCTGCACTTTTCTTTTTAAACACGTAGGAAGGTTAGATTTGAATACATAGGCCAGTTTGCCATATGTAGCCCTGGAGAGACCTATTTTCCGCTGAATTTCATGTGTTTGGTTGTCTCGTCCTATGCTGATTTCATGTCCCAGGTATTTATATTAATATACTTGCTCTGTCTCTACGTATGTGCAGCATAATTTGTGCTTCTTGTATTTTGTCTGTTATTAAGACAATGTCGTCGGCGAAATAGAGGTGATTTAACTTTTCACGTCAATGTTAAGTCGCATTCTTTCCCAGTTTATTAATTGTAGAATACTTTCTAAAGGTGCTACGAAAAGCTTGAGAGAGCGTATCATTCTGCCGCACTTTTGGTGGATTGGTTCTTCTTCCTTCAGCCGCTCTCTACCCACTGTCGGGTATAGGCCTCTCTCAACTCTTTTGATTTTTCTCTATGTTGTGCTTGTTGATACCAGTTAAGCCCTCCTATTCTCTTCAGATCGTCGCTCCATCTCTGTTGGGGTCTTCCTATGCTTCGCTTTTCACCCCATGGTCTCCACTTAGTGATCTTGCCACTCCACTTAGTGATCTTGCCACTCCACTTATACGTCGCTCTCGCTACATGGCTGGCCCACCCAGCTCCATTTCAGAGATGTTATCCGTTTGGTGATAACATCCACCTCTGTTTGTTCTCTAATCCATTTATTAGTTTTCTTGTCCTTCAAAGTAGCACTCAACATCTTCCTTTCCATTGCTCGTTGGTGAACTTGTAGTTTTTCTATTGTTCTTTTAGTTAAAACCCATGTCTCGGCTCCATTGTAGCTGGTAAGATACATTGATTATAAATTTGGGTTTTTGATCTTTGAGGAATGTTCATATTCAGTGCATATTTCAATTTTCCATATGCTGTCCATCCCATACGTATCCTTCTTTCTATTTCAAGCTGCTGGTTTTCCTTTCCTATCGTTATTATTTGGCCCAGATAGATGTACGTGTTTATTATTGAATGTTCAATCACTATATTTTCATCATTGGTCTCTTCGTTAGTTGGAGAAATTTATGGCAAGTCCCACTTTTCTTTCTTGGTGGTGGAAATCTGTGATCATCTGGATCATTTCATTCTTGTTTGCTATAATTACAATGTCATCTGCGAATCTCAGGTTGTTTAGCCGATCCCCGGCTATCAGAAGGCCATTTTCGTCCCAATTCAGTTCTTTGAATACATCTTCTAAGATCATTTTAAACAACTTAGGCGATATTACATCGCCTTGCCTTACTCCTCTGGTCATTGGGATCTTGTTTGTTAGTTCAGGTTACCATAACTTTGAGTGTTGCTCGTTCATATATTCTGGCTATCAGTTCGCTGTATCTGTGGTCTATACGAGCATTTCTAAGAGCTCTTATAAGCGCCCATTTTTCCACTGTGTCGAAAGCCTTGCGAAAATCTACAAATGTGAGCCACATTGGTATATTATATTCGGCGGCCTTCTCAATTAGTATTCTCAATCTGTGCAAGTGCTCAATCGTACTGAAGCCTGATCTGAATCCAGCCTGTTCAATCGGTTGGTATAATTCCATTTTGTGTTCAGTCTGTTTGTTATGATTCGCGAGAACAGCTTGTAAACTTGGGAAAGTAAACTAATTGGCCGGTAGTTTTCTAGGTTTTCCGGGTCACCTTTTTTGTATATTAATATGACTACGGCGTTTTCCCAGTCTTCTGGTATATTTCCACATTTGAGGCATTCATTAAAAAGATCTTTTAATTCATTCATTAGGGCTTCACGTCCGCATTTTAGCATTTCAGGTATAATATCATCCTCTCCAGCCGCTTTTCCACTTTTCATCTGTTGTAAGGTTTTTTTAACTCCATCCATTTCTATGTCAGGAATTTCTTCTGAGTTGACATTAATTGCTCTTTTGTCTGTTGCTGAATTGCCCTTTTCAACTACGACATTTTGGACTTTTGAACTGTAGAGGTCTTGATAGAGAGTTGTAATTCTGTTCTGGATATTTTTCTTGTCATTGATTATGTTTCTTTCTTGGTCCTTCAATTTAATTATCTCACTTCTACAGGCGTTTGCTCTTCTAAAAACTTTTAATCCTTTGTTTTTCTCTATAAGAACTTTAACCATGTTTTCTTTGTATTTGTTTATGTCTTCTTTAGCTGGTTTTCGTACTGTCTTATTCAATTCTGCATATTCGACAGTTAATCTCTTTCCTTCGTGTATAAGTTGTCTTCGTTGTTCCAACTTTCTTTTTGTTTCTTCACCGAGCTTGTTATTCTTTCGCCTAGTAGGTTGGGGAGCTATTTTTTCTGCAGTGGTCTTGAATGTTTCAATTATTTTTCTGTTTCTTTCGTCTATACTTGCTCCTGTAGTTAATGTGTTATTATTAAGATTGGCTGTAATCTGTTTTTGGTATTGTTCTACGTTTTCTTTTACTGTTTGTCTGTCTGTTTTATTTGTTGTGTAAACGTTTTCGTTCGAGTCTTTTGTTAAAAAATACCTTTGCTCTGACCACCACTACCCGTTGTAAATCTATTTAGGACCTTCACGTCTGTTACTATGTTCTTATGTGTTGTTAGTGCATAATCAATTTCATTTCTTGTCTCACCATCAGGACTAATCCATGTCCATTTCCTCTTCTCCTATTTCTGAAAGAAAGTATTCATATTATAGAGTTTCTCCCTTTCCAGAAATGTCATATGTCCTCTGTTGTTCCTCTCTCCAAGGCCAAAATTTCCTATATAACTCTCTGTATTTTCTGCTTTCTTTCATATCTTGGCGTTAAAGTCTCCTATTACCAATGTATAGTTTCTTCTGTCTTCGTGAAGCGCCTGAGATACTTCCTCATAAAATTCCTCTGCTTTTTGATCTTCTTCTTGATTGGTTAGTTTGTGTTTTGACATGAGCGGTGACATTTTCATATATATATATATATATATATATATATATATATATATATATATATATATATATATATATATACTTAATTACATTGGAATATCGATGATCAATATGACACTCGGCAAGCGTTTCCAGAAGTCTCTGCTGATTTACAGAATCAAAAGCCTTTTCGAAGTCCACAAATATGAGCACAAGAGGCTTATTATATTCTATACATTTTTCAATGAGGATTTTAACTGTAAGCAGATGGTCGTTTGTTCGATACCGCGAGCGGAAGCCTGCTTGTTCTTTTGAAAGGAAAAACTAACTTTGCTAGAAGTTTGGTAAGTATTTTCGAGAATAATTTATATACATGGTTTAGGAGGCTAATGCATGACGACAATAGATGCATTATTTCATTGCGATGGAGTTATTCCTTGCTTTTAATTACTGCATTGTAAATGAGGTGCTTTCTCTGTGGCCACATAACAGAGTTTAGGTGTCTTATGATCGCCTTTCCTTTACTTATTCTACTTAGTATTCTTTTAAAAAGAAAAATATTTAGTACCCTCGAAAGCGAAAGTAGTTAAACTTTGATAGTCTGGACTCACGTAATGGCCCTTATTCATCAGCAGAGACCATTTTTTGAATGTAAATTCAGATGGCAAGTATGAATTGGCAAAAACATCCTGAAAGTTGTAGAAAAGCTAGCTTTAGCGTCCGCATAAACGATGCTGAGGAAACTGTGCCAGAGGGACTGTTAATGGCACTGGTCATTCTTTAATAGACATGGTAAAGTTTCGGTGACATTGAGGTAAGAGATTGTTGACCAAGAAGATCGGAATGAGGTTAAAAGAATGGAAACAGGTCGTTAAGGTGTTGCAAAATCTGAAATTTGGCCTCTGGCAATTGCCACTGGACTGTTAAGTTATTGGTGATCATTTCTTCGACAATGCACCTGTGTAGGTGGCAATCACCTTACAGGTAATACCTTTATGTTTTTTTTCAACAGTACAATCAAGTGTGCTGAAACGATCATAGTTTAATTACTGGCGGGATTGGTTTGACTGTATTTACATAGCACCTGTAAGTTGAGTTTCGGATCGCGATGTGTGTACACGTGAATCGAACGCCCGGCAATAGTCAACTCGTTCAACGAGCATTATTACGGTAGTGTTTCAATTTATTTAATTATTTTGTCGATTGCAAACGAGAGGGACTAGAAATAAAGCAGAGTGTAGTGTTAGATTAAGACAATAAGTAAAAAATTTGGAGATTTATGAGAATAATTTTTTGAAATTGTATGAAGCTAACGAAACGATAAGCGACGACCTTGATCATTTTACCGTGGTACGGTGATAAGAAATATAAACAACAACTTTTTTCTTTTTCTCCCATGTTTAAAAATGGAATATACGAGGAACACACGTAAAGTTTTTATAACAGAAAGAACAATGGATAGCGATGACTATACCTCAGGAGACTCGAAAAGAAGGAGAGTCGAGGAAAAAGAAGAGCCAATGGGATTATTCAAGAAGAGTAAAAAGCTGATAAGAACACCACAGAAAGAGAAAAACGAAAGAGTAGATAAAATAGACAATTTCATAGAAATGATCAGAGAGCTAATGCCAGATATAAAGGATACAGATCAGAAGAGATACCCACAAGAGTTGAAGGAACTGAGAAAGGAGAATGAAGTATTGAAAGAGGAAAACAGGATAATTAGAGAAAACTTCTCGGATTTGAAGATGAGTAGACTGGAAAAAGACAACGTAGGGAATAATATTGTAATATCGGGAATGAGTTTTGAAGCGAAGTGTAGAACATTTTATGGAGAGGAGTATGAACACTAAAGTACAGATTAAAGATGTGATAAAAATGGGAGCGACTATATACAAGATAGAACTTGGAAACACGGGAGATAAGGAAGCTGTAATGAAAAATAAAAACAAACTGAGAAACCTAAGAGACAGACGACAACGATTTAACAAAAGATGAACGCGAAATTCAAAAGAAATTGAAGCATATAGCAGAGAACGAGACAAAGAACGGAAAAAGGGTGAAAATAGGATATCAAATAATCGTAATTGAAGGAAGAGAATATAAATGGGACATTGAGGAAGAAAAACTGAAAGAACAAACAAAGAATACTACGACTATCAAGTCAAAAAACTGAGAAAAAGGAGAGCGATAGGTAGATTGACGACGATCCTGGCAAAGATAAAGGATATGGAAGAGAGGGCCAGTAAAATGAATACAAATAAGAAGATAATCAAAGAAATAGATAGGAAGAAAGAAATGAGAAATAAGTATCAAGTTTTTAGATTGAGAACACAAAATGCACTATGTAGGAATCACTGAAATAGAGAGGAAAGGAAATGGATGCAAAAAATTAGAAGGAAAAGTATACAAAAATCAACATAGAGACATAATATCGGAACAAGATACAGAACTCATACAAACAGAAGAAATAAAAGAGGCAATCGGCAATTTAAACAGGATGGAAGGATATAGAAGGAAATATGGAAAAGACAGATATAGAATAACTCAATTCCACGGGCCTTAGACTCCTAACAAGGGGTAGAAAGGCATAAGGATTAAGTAAGTAAGTAAGCACCCTGTAACTTCTTTCTCTTTCCTCGACCGAGGCATATTGTTTTAGCTAGAGTCGGCGCCAAAAATAAAGAAATAGGGAGAGGGATAACTTCCTCTTAATAAAAAACTCGATTTGCGACTATCTGCCTACATCTTAACTAATAAATAATGTTCTTAAGCTCCGCTTATGAACTTGTACAACTTGGGATAGATTATTTGTCACCGATAAAAATACGCAGAGATTTATTAGAGATTCAGGTCTAAGCGATCGAAAATCTCGCTTTATTTTTTTCTGTGTAGGAACATACTAACATGAAACTATTTAAACTATTTAAGATAGAAATTTGTCTAATTGCCAACACAAAGAATTTTCTTTAACAGTATTTTTAAAATTGTTCGCATAAGCAGCTATTGAGAGTATTATACCAAAGCAGACTTGCTATTAAAATACACCGGCTGGGTTTTCAGAGAATTAAATTTTCCTTTTCAAGATAGAAATACAGAAAATGAAACTGTGGTAATAAAATGAAAGTGAAAGTAATATTTTTGGTATTATTGTTCTTTAATTACTTTAAAAGTTTAAGAAGAAATATTTAAGGAAATTTGACAATGCAAAACTTTTAAATGAAAATCAGTGATCAGTATATATTAAGGTATGATACACATTTATTTATTTTCATAATTTGTTAATTGGACGTCTCTCTCAGATGAAGACGATAACCTCCCTCGCCCGCCATGACAGAAGATTGTCAATCTAGATTAAGTTATAATAAGTCCTAGTTAAGTTAATGCTATGTCCTAAGTTAAGTTAGCGTAAGTCTTAGGTTAAGGTAGTTTAATGGCAGCTTTGGTATAACAACTAAAAATGAAACGAAAAGAATCGTATTTTTAGAAGTTACCAAATGTGTTCTTCATATTTGCTGAACCATCCCAAGACGCGTTTCGCCGTATCATGGCTCATCAGCTGGGCTAGGTTCAGCAAATACGAGAACACATTTTTAGTCCTTTATCCAGGCAACTAACGGAAAACCATAACAAATAGATGCTTATACTGCACTCTGTCGGTGACTTACTAAGCCTATTCAAGCAGAGCGGCACAGCACGGCTGGCACTTATTGCAGAAACGCACCTTTCTTGAGCTTACTGCTCGAAGGCATAGATGGCAGCATTGGTATAACAACTAAAAATGAAACGAAAAGAATCGTTTCGTCTTAGTATTAAGAAAATCATGTATAATAAAACACATTTCCTGGGTTAAGTTAGTATAGGACCACTAGTATAAGAGCTTAGCTTAAGTTAGTATAAGCAAACATTCATTTTAAGTTACTATTAACATTCATTAGTGTAAGTAAGAGGCCTAGCCTTACTTTAAATTCAGTAAAGATACTGATAAGTTGGACGTCATATTGTAATTATTTTATTAATTTTCATGAGATGATGATGATGTCATACTGTACTTTAAAAACAGTTCTTTCTTATTGTGTTATAAAGTCAGTTAAGTTTATAAGTGCAGCAACTAACATCAATTATTTAATAAAACAATAAAACAAATGTTATAATGACAATATCGGCAGCGAACAAAGAGAATGCTATCTAAAACATCGTTAATAGGGCAGTAAAAAAGCATTTGAAGTTGCACAGTTTAGATACGGCAATATTATGATTTTATTCTCTCTGGGGTAGCAGCAAGAATATTATCCTGAGTTTTGGACCTCGAAAAACGTGTGCTCTTTTGTTTATAAACAATTGAAATTTTCAAAACGCTTTTTTTGAGCTTAAAATGCGAATAATTCCGGTTCTATATGTCGGATCGAGACAAACTCTTCGCAATGATATTTCCAATAAATTCTCGTTAGTTTTTAAGTCGCTCAAATGTATACATAACCTACAAAATTAAAAAAACCGACAAAAAACTGGTTTTTTTTTCGTTTTATTATACAGGCCGATTAAGTGAACCGATCGGCTTGAAACTTTCAGAAAATATTCCGTTTATTATAGTTAAAAAATCCTGACATTTTGGTTCAAAAATATTGAACCCAGTGGGCACAATTAAATTTGTTATTTAAAATGTGAATTGCCCGTCATTTTATGCCATGGATCTTTTTTTTCAAAATTCAGCTCTTGACGCCAGCTTTCCGATTCCATAAAAAAAAAATTTTGTGGAGTCATTTTAACAGTTTTTTTACATTTGTTTACTAATCAAATAAAAACAAATGCGTTTTTCGGTCATTTTGAAAAAAAAAGAAAATGAAACATTTTTACACATTTGGTAAACAATCGCGAAATCTTTATTTAAAAAAAAAAAAATCATTTTCGTTAACAATTTTTTTTTTCGAAATGTCAATGATTAATAAACAAACAAACAAAAATGACTCCAAAAAAATATTTTTTTAATGGCATCAGAGAGGTGACGTCGAGATCTAAATTTTGCAAAAAAAATCCATTTTGGACTAAATGGCTTAAAATGGCGGGCAATTCACATTTTTTGCCATTTTTGCTATAACCAAAAGCATATTGTCTGAAGGTTTCAAGCCGATCGGTTCACTTAGTCGACCTGTACAATAAAATAAAAAAAAAAAACAGATTTTTGGCTGTTTTTTTTCAATTTTGTAGCTTATGTACACATTTGAACTATTTAAAACTAACGAGGATTTCATTATGAAGAGTTTAGTTTTTTGTTTGTCTCGATCCGACTGACATAAGCGGAGTTATTCACATTTTAAGCTTAAAAAACGGATTTTAAAAACTTCAATTGTTTACACAAGTTTTTCGAGGTCCAAAACTCAGGACAATACTCCTGGTAATACCCCACAGAGGATAAAATCATGACACATATCACAAACCTTGTCATACAGATACCACAATTCACAATAGTTCTCACCACCCTAACCATCATAAACTTGCCGCTTATCATAGTTTTATACATAGACTAACTAATATCCCCTTATTAGAAGAAAATTTTACTAAAGAATTAAACTACATAAAACAAGTAGCCGTTAACAACGGTTATTCCGTTACTTTAATCAATAGTATCGTTAAGAAAAAACTTAGAAACAAGACTATCTCAGAAATATACCCACGTTTTAAGGACAGAAATACCACTTTTAAATGCTTAACCTATTTCGGCAAACCAACGGAAAAACTGGGGAAATTTTTAAATCAAAAAAATATCAACATAGCTTACAAGACTAACAATACTATAGGGAAATACCTTAAAAACTACAAACCACAAATCAATAAAGACAATAAATCAGGGGTTTATCAATTAACATGTGGGTCATGTCCTAAAACATACATCGGACAAACTGGACGTACATTTAGACAAAGAATTACAGAACACGAAAAAAGTTTCATCCATAGAAAATCTAATTCAACATATGCTAATCATCTATTAACAGAAAATCACACATTTAACAAGAATTTCAAAATTTTACACACCCAACAATTTAAGGTTTAAAACTAAACCTTTTAGAGACTATGCAAATAAATCGATTAAGGACTACAGGTACTTTACTCAACGACCAGGTAGATTTAAGCAATTCACCATTATTGAATTTATTCTCTTAACTCCAAATCTGTGTGGATTTTCCAATACTATCAATGTAATTTAATTAGGTGTAATATTATAATTAAGAAATTATATAAAACTGTGAATATTAAACCTAACTTGACAGTGTAAAATGTAGATCTGAAGAAGCTGCATCGACAGCGAAACGCGTCATCGCAATTTAAATAAACCAGTGGAAATTGACTAAAAACAGTATTTTATTATATATCTCCTGTTTAAGTTTGGATTTAACATTCTTTGTGATAACGGCTCTTTAAATTGCTGGCAGACAGACGATATGCGAATTAGACCTTGTAGCAAAAAGAAAAGAGGGAAAAGAATATCAACTGTAAATAACTCAGACCGAATTAATATAGTTCTAAAATAATAAATTTCAGCATAATTCTCAACTATCTGACTTGGCACGAACTTCTCGCTCCTGTTTTAGCATAAAACTATAAAATAAGCCTTCCATAACAAATGTCCGTCGTAATTTCAATTTCGATCATTTTAAACTAAGCCTTTTTTTAATATGAACCGATCCAACTATGTTAAACATTATTGTTCCTTGTTCAATCCTTTGCCAATATTGTTCTACATTTATCGACAACAATCGTATTTTATTAGCAGTTGTTTAACTCATGAATCAATTATTGTTCTGACTTAGATCCTTTTATATCTTATTAGATCACTTCGATGTCTGTCTGTCCGTCCGTCCGTCTGTCACACTCGATTTTCTCCGAAACTATTTGACATAAAAAGTTAAAATCTGGCACTAACATAGAAATTGATGGCCTCATCAGAGCTGTGTAGTTTCGAAATTTAAATTTTTACTCAAGGGCTAGTTTTTGCGGGTTGAAATCGGAAGTGAAAAAAAAATTAACAGGATATCGAGTGAGCTATCAAATGAAAGGTTGTAAAAACACGAGTTCAAAAATATATATAATGTAACACCTGCGCACACCTTGGTATTATTTTTAAAAAAGTACAAATCAAAAAATTTTGAAAAAACTTCTGGAACATTCTCCATAGGGTATAGATCAGGGGTGCTCAAACGGTCGATCGCGATAGACAAGTCGATCGCGAGTGCTTTTTGAGTCGATCTCGAGAAAAAAATTCCTCAAAACAAAATGTAATGAATAAACTACTAAAATTTATTCGATCCACAATTAGGCCAGAATAACCCCCTCATCACTTTCTTTTATCGTAATAACCCCTTGCTAGCGGCAAAAGGCGGCTCTATCAAAGGAACGCGCGGTACTTGTCAAAGAAAAGTCGCGTTTTTTGATTCCCGCCGATTTTTCTAGAAATTTCGGGCGGCGTGATTGACGGGAACATTCGAGACTTCGTTCGCGCCGATATAAATAGAAGTCAATCTGAGTTCTAACTTGAAGGCGATACATCGATACAAAGTTTAATAATAAATAGTCCAAAATGAGTGCGGCGAAGAAAAGTAAAACTTATCATTTTAATAACTATTGGGAGGAAGAATTTTTCTTTTGTATGGTAAAGGATTGTCGTGCGTCAGTTGCAATACCTAAGCGTGGGAACTTAGAGAGGCATCATAAAACGGTTTATAACAACTATGAAAAGGATTTTCCGTCACAGAGTGAATTAAGAAAACGAAAAGTAAGTGATTTGATAACTTGTTTGAAAAAAGAACAAACCATGTTCACAAGACCAGCCAAACAATCAAAAACTGCAAAATCTCATTTATTGGCGAAACACAAGAAACCATTTGATGATGGATTGGTTGTGAAGGAAGCATTTATTGAAGCGGGTGAGACTTTATTTGGAGATTTTAAAAATAAAACAGAGATTATGTGTGTTATTAGAGAACTTCAGTTATCTCGTCCGACTGTCACAAGGCGTGTTGAACTCATGAGTCAGGACATGGCAGATAAACTAAAACATGATATCATGGAGTGTACATACTTTTCTTTACAGTTCGACGAATCCACCGATATGACAGACACTGCCCAGCTGTGTATTTTTATTCGAATGGTATTCAATGACATGTCGGCTAAGGAAGAGTTTTTGATAATGATTTCTCTGAAAGGAAAGACCCGTGGCGAAGATATATATGACGTTTTCTTCATTTTTGTAACAAACTACAAGCTACCAATATATAAACTAGTGTGCATTACAACCGATGGAGCACCAGCAATGACTGGAAACAAAAAGGGTTTTGTGGCATTGTGTCGAGCTAATGATGATTTCCCTTCATTTTTCTCCTTCCATTGCATTATACATTAACAAGTTTTGTGTTCAAAAGTTCTAAACATGGAGGAGATTATGGGCATTGCAATAAAAATTGTGAATTATCGAATCTTTTGGGCCAATCCGAAATACGTTTTTATGATTTCAGTAAATTGGCAAATATCGCATCATTTATGAGTTATCCTTTTTCGTGTAAAAACATTGAGGAATTAGCTACTGAAATAGCAAGTCAGTTTAACATGGACTCATGTTCTGTTGAAAATGAGTTAATGCAGATTATATCAGATATACATCTCAAAGCCACAGCATCTGATACAAAATTCTGGTGTTTTATATCTGAAGATAAATATCCGAATCTAAGGCAAATCGCCCTTCAACTGACGGCAATGTTTGGGTCAACTTACTTGTGCGAGTCTGCATTTTCTGAAATGAAGATAATTAAGTCAAAATATCGCAATCGACTAACTGACGAACATATGCCATCATGCTTGCGATTAGCACTCGGTAATTACGTACCATCTTATGAAAGGTATGCTGAGGACATGCAGGGCCACGCTTCAACATCCAAAGTCACTCTTTAGTTAAGTTTAGACACTAGAACTCGTTTGTTTTTTAAGAACCAATAAACTCGCAATTTTGAATAATTATGAGTTTTTTTCATTGACATTTTAGAGCAGACCTACACTTACCTTGACTAAAAAAATGCATATTGTGCAGAAAACTAATATCTATGCCACGATACACCCTACCTAGACGACAATACTGCATCACACTTACTTGCAGCCTCTCAGAGTCGATCGATCGTAGTCTAACAATATTGAGGTAGATCGTCAGCAGTTCAAGTTTGAGCACCCCTGGTGTAGATTGAACGAAAATTATCACAAGTGCATTACCTTTAATAATTTATCTGGTATATAAAAAACAAAAATTTCAACAAGGTCATCAGTTTTTAGTAAAGATCAGAAAAAAACTTTGTTGAAATCTCATTTGGGGTGTGTTTTGTGAAGTCATTGATCATTTTCCATAACAAAAATTTTTATTTTAAAAGCAATCAAGGTACGAAACACTAATTGCGCAAGTCCGACTTGCACTTGGCCGGTTATTTTATATATAAATATTTTAATTTTTACGCTATTTAAAGTGAGTAATAAAACTTTCCGATATAATTATAATTTGTGGGCTATATCGAACCTGTTTACAAGGGTAATTATTGCTGAGCCCCAGTTTAGGTTACTAGCAAGTAAAAACAACCTGTAAGGTGTTAACTTTGTTAAAATTATTATTATCGACAGGGTAAAACTTAAGAAAACAGTTATTAACGGCAGACTATAAGGTGGGTGAATAAATCCTACCAATTACTTTCACTTAATTTACTTTGAAAATGTTTAGGAAGACCGAATAGAAAGAAAATGAGAAATAAATGGGATTACGAAGAGTATTTTGGATATTTCGAACCAATAGAGCGATCTATTGAAATGGAAAAAAAATGTGTTTAATTTGGAGATAGGATCGTGGTTATTTCTGGATTATGGAAAATGTTTTAACGAATCCTGCTTGAATTAAATTCATTTCAAACATAAGTGAGAATACTTCTTCTGTGTTCTTTAATTCTAATTGATATTAATCTTCAAGTTACTACTGCATACTTGAATCATACGAACAGGGAGTCCGAAAATAATAATAAAAAAGTCGTATCACCCAACAATTTTTCACATTTTAATATTCAAGATGTGAAAAGTTTATTTTTTATCATTCGAATGTTATTAAGTTGACAATAAAATCAGAATTTTATAAGGTTGGCAGTAAAATCAAATGTTATTAGGTTAGCAGTTCCGATAAATGTCACAGCTGTTTGTTTTCTTCAAGTTAATAGAACCTCGCATTGCAGTGTTGGTGGTTGTAAAAAGTCTTCCAACACTTTTTGTTATACATTTGGTGAGTTTGTAACTAAAAAACATCAAAGAAACATTACCGACTTTGTAAAAAAAGTATACTTTGCATATTTTCGTGTAGAAATCGGTAATCAAGAAAAATGTTGAGCTCCTCACAAAATATGTTGTTTGTGTCGAGGATCTTAGGAAATGGTATAAGAAAGAAAAGAAAGCTTTTAGATTTGCAGTACCCATGGTATGGAGCGAGCAAGAAAATTATTCAAATGAATTATTTTTTCAGCGTTGATGTTTCTGGATATAACTCCAAAAGTAAGAAAGTAACTATTCTAACTTTACTTCAGCTAATCGGACCGGTAGGACATGGACCGGGACTTTCTCTCCCTGAGCCACCTCAGTCTATTGGTGACTTTTACAGTCCAGTTCCGAATTTAATGAAAGTCGACCGGATGATGATGAGTTTCAATGTTCTTTAGAAAGTTTAAAACCACAGTTGTTTACACAAGCTGAGTTAAATGATTTAGTGAGAGATTTGAGTTTGACTAAGGAAAAAGCAGAATTGCTTGGTTCTAGGCTGAAAGAAAAACATTTATTGGAATTTGAAACATCTATTTACCATTATAGACTCATCAAAAACTAGTTTAAAAGGTGTTCTGTTATACAACGGAAATACTTATGCTTCACTGCCTGTTGCTCATTCACTCCATGTGAAGGAAACTTACGAAAATCTTAACATGATTTTACAGAAAATTAACTATCCAGCTCACGATTGGATGCTATGTGGAGATTTAAAAGTTGTCTCCATGATCCCTGGCCAACAAAAGGGATTTACAAAGTTTCCATGTTTTATATGTGAGTGGGATAGCAGAGCATGGGATCAACATTGGTCCAAAAAACAATGGCCTGTAAGAAAAACTTTAATACCTTAATGAAACAATTTGTGAAAGCCTTACCTAAAGATGATGAATGTTTTAAATATTTGTGTAAAAGATTTCCTCATTTATCAGAAGCCAAACTGAAAGAAGAGATTTTCGTTGGGCCTGATATTCGTAAAATGATTCCAACTTTGAAGCAAGGATGATTACTAAGGAAACCCAAATATGAAAGTGAAAAACTTTAAAATATGCGCATAAATATGCAAATAATTTTCTCGAAATATGCACATACATGTTGTAAAATGCAGTAAAAAAAATCGAAATAGACTTGAAAAATGTAAATTTATTGTTTCTCATTACATGATACGAGTACTATACAAATGTAGCAATAAAAAACCCATTTTAAATTTTCAACATACTGAACTAAATCTAAATATAATATTATACAAAGTAAAAAATAAATATAAATAATAATGTATTTTATTACTTTACTTAAAGATGAATATATAATAATAATAATAATGTAGGTACATATTATAAAAATTTATATACACGTGTTGCTCTATTTGAAATTTTTTATCGCAAGGTATCTGCAATAAAAAAAAGAAAATTTAATTAAAATCCCAAGGAAAAAATTCGTTAAATAGAAATTTCGCTAAATAGAAAACTAGGTGCTTAGGGCAGGCAAAAATTAAAATTCTGCTTTGTACCTTTTTTATTAGATTACCTAGAAATACATACGTTTACGTATGTATTTCTATTTCGGGGTTTCGTTAAATAGAAAATTTGTTCGTTAAATGGAACAAAAATAACTTAAATAATATTGAAAATAGCATCAACGGCAAAATCCTGACAAAAATTTCGTTATGTTTAAATATTAAACGAAAATGAAATACCCTGTATATTCAATAGGTATTCAAAAATTATACTTACAATTTTAACACATGCAGAACAGTAGATTTTTCCCATATCTATTCTTAGTTCCTTGTATGGTTTAATCCACACTGACACACTACTGGCTTTGGGCATTTCACTGTAGTAAAATACGACTCACAAGATAAAAAGCACAAATCGACGTAACCACTTTAAAAGATTTCAAAAATGAAATCTAATAAATTAATAATACAAGTATGCTCTGATGGCCGTCTGGGGTTTACTGACTGGTTTTTACTGACCATAAAATAATAAAATTTATTTGGGGAAAACCACCGGCGCGGCGGCGGCGGCCTAAACATTGACCCTTATTCCGAAAAATGGATGAAAACGCCTGCCAAAGACCTGCATTATTATAAATTCCTTCAAATATGCACATATATGCTATTTTTAAAGCATTTATGTAAATATTTAGAAAAAATGCATATAACATGCAAAATATGCAATATATGCCCTTTGCATATTTGGGTGTCCTTAATGATTACAAAGGAAAAGGAGGCTTGGATATCATTTAAAGAAGTTGTGATTAAGTTTTTGGGCAATGTGAAAGACCCTAACTATGAACTTATCGTAGCTAATATGATAGACAAGTTCAAAAATCTGGGTTTTCTGATGAGCCTTAAAAGTCCACTTCTTGCATAACCATCTTGATTTTTTTTCCTAAAAACTTAGGCGATGTGAGTGAAGAGCAGGGGGAACGCTTCCATCAGGACATAAAGGAAATGGAGAAACGGTACCAAGGATGGTGGAATATCAAAATAATGGGTGATTACTGTTGTCACTTCAACAAAATGCATCACATCGGAAAAAAAGCTATACAAGAAACTTCACAGAGAAAAGGGAGAGGAACTACAAAAAAATAAGCACCTAAAATATTCGCATTGAAGTGAAATATGTTATCGTGACTAAATATTGTAGCCTAATCAAATAAAAGTACGGTTTAAGTTTTTATTTTTGGGGTATCAAATTTTCCCTATTTTGAAATTTAATCGATGTCATATTATGCGAGAACTGTGGGTGATACAAAAAAACTGATACCATATACGGTTTCAGCACGCAAAAATACATAACATTTAGATGTATTGGTTTAAAAAAATTTTACAAATATTTTTTTTATTGGCCTGTCTAATTTATCTGATATATAAAAAAATATCAGTTTTCAATAAAGATCAGAAAAAAACTTCGTCGAAAACTCATTTGGGGTGTGTTTTGTGAAGTCGCTGATCATTTTATACCTCCTCAAAAATTTTTATTTTAAAAGCAATCAAGATACGAAACACTAATCGCGCAAGTCTGACTTGCACTTGGCCGGTTATTTTATATATAAATATTTTAATTTTTACTCTATTTAAAGTGACTAATAAAACTTTCCGATATAATTATAATAATATCGAACCTGTTTACAAGGGTAATTATTGCTGAGCCCAAGTTTAGGTTACTAGTAAGTAAAAACAACCTGTAAGGTGTTAACTTTGTTAAAATTATTATTATCGACAGGGTAAAACTTAAGAAAACAGTTATTAACGGCAGACTATAAGGTGGGTGAATAAATCCTACCAATTACTTTCACTTAATTTACTTTGAAAATGTTTAGGAAGACCGAATAGAAAGAAAATGAGAAATAAATGGGATTACGAAGAGTATTTTGGATATTTCGAACCAATAGAGCGATCTATTGAAATGGAAAAAAAATGTGTTTAATTTGGAGATAGGATCGTGGATATTTCTGGATTATGGAAAATGTTTTTTAAATAGGATCGAATCCTGCTTGAATTAAATTCATTTCAAACATAAGTGAGAATACCTCTTCTATGTTCTTTAATTATAATTGATATTAATCTTCAAGTTACACCTGCATACTTGAATCATACGAACAGGGAATTTTATAGATACCTTTAGTTTATAAACGAATCGTATCTTTTGGTGATCTCAAGCATTGTCCAATTTTTTACTGGAACCTGTATTTTGGTCAGAAGCGATCTCTTTTGCCAACGCTAGGAGACTCTGGAGTACCGAAACTTTGATGTTATGTGGGTAAAAATAATAACTCGATAAACCACAAGGTTTATCTGCTGCCTCTATCAACCACCAAGTGATACTAACTCTAAAACACTTTTCACTTCCTTTGCAGACACCATCGATCGAACTAACTCAGTTTTCTGTAGACTTTTCAACCTATCCTACAGAAAGGTAATATTTCCTTCCTTCTGAGAATGCGCAGCAGTTCAGCCGATAATCAAAAAAAGCAAGAACATCTACCGACCAGTCGTACTGCCTTCAATCATATCAACAGTTATAGAAAAGGTTGTCAGTCAGCATCTTGTAAAATATCTAGAAGGATTTAATATTATTAAGCGATCATCAATATGGCTTTTGTAAGCAAAGATCAACAGGAGACCTTCTAACTTATGTAAGACATGCTTGGGACAACGCAACTGAGTATTTTGGAGAACCTCACTTGATGTATCCAAAGCATTCGACCTAAGCTAAACTCTTATGGTACGTCTCACAGGTTTTGCTTATGGCTCTAGTGTTTTCGCAGAGAGCATTTTTTACGAGTGGCAGTCGACCGAATTCTTTATAATAGTTTCTCTATCAACTCCAAAGGCTCCATACTGTCTTCTACTACCTTTCTCATCGATATTAAGGATGTGCTGGAAAGGACTCTGAATTCATTCTACAGCTCACGCACGCAGACGACAGTAAGCTTATTTCTTTATTTACTTTAAACGCTCCAACATCGGCTATTTATGCAAATATTTGGAGACAGCAGGAAATCGTTCAAATTAACAAAGACCTGGAGGAAATTCTATTTTGGGGTAACGGTAGCCAAGTAGAATTTAACGTTACAAAAACCTAGGCGGCAGTTTTTCTCAAAAAGTTAATGTTGCTGAACCCTACATGTCTCCATTTCTCTAGTTGGGCGTTAACTTAGGAGCAAATGTATTTTAGGATGAACATATTGCATCCATAGCAAAGAGTTTTTCAAAAGCTGGGAATATTATTTCGAATTAGAAAACTTGAAACTTCACAACAACTGTTAATTCTGTACAAAGCTTGAATTCGACCAACCATAGAATACTGCTCCCATGTTTGGAGCTTTGCTCCTAAACATCTACTGCATTTGTTGGATGCTATTCCGAAGAAAGTTGTTCGCCTGATTAGAGATCCAGACCTTACCAGAAAACTTGATTCCTTGGAATCTTAAAGAACGGTTTGAGACTTAAGTCTATTCTACAAGTAGTTTCTTTTATTTATGGGTCAAGCACACGTGCTGTAGGAAAGTCCCTAAAGCGCTACAGGAGCGACACGTGTGTAGAAAAAGCGATTCACGTTATTCTTGAATCGTTGAAACTTGTACTCGGTGGGAAACACAGTCCTGGGCAAATTACTTCAAAGGGATGATGTTCCAAAGACTGCTTGAAAAGCGTTGCGCGCGGAGTAACAAGCTGAACTTCATACAGATGTAAAGTATTAGCGCGACGTTCTCTTCTCTAAATAGAATCCAACAAATGTTTGGGAGCGGAGCCCCAAATATGGGAGCAGTATTCCATAGTTGGTGGAATTTGAGCTTTGTAAAGAATTAACAGTTGTTGTGGAGTGTAAAGCTTTCTGGTTCGAAATAATATTCCCAACTTTTGAGAAGCACTCCTTGTTATGCCTGCGACATGTTTGACTGACATGACATGACTATCTATTAGTCGGAGTTGGTTTTTTTGTAAACTGAATATTCCAGGAGCAGTTATTTTTCTTTGTATCAGTGCTTCTACACAGGAAAACATACCACATGATTCAGTTTCCATTGTAAAGAGTGACCGCAAAATTAGCCCGTTTTTTCAACCTCCATAACTTTGAGATAAAAAAAGCAAACTTAACGTAAAAGATCTTCAATTAAAGCTAATTAAAAAACTAGGACATATTTTTCCATTTTTTTTTATTTAGGGGCAACTACCCTCTATTTTGAGGGTTTAAAGGGTGAAAATAAATAAGTTTTTAATAGAAAATAAAAAAAATATATTTATGTTGTGTAATTCATCAAAATTTTTAATTTTTTAATTTTTTGCATATTCTCTATTCAATAGCGTATAGTCAATCAATAGGAGATCCTGCCATACTCACAATACTCACAAGACTAGGAAAAAATACACAGAAATAATCAAAATACTGAGAATATAACTCTGGACTTATACGACTCTCAAACTTATCGCTAAGCGATAACCACCTTCTAAAGGAGGGTTGAAATTTATGTCGATGCTATTTTAACCTAAAAAATAACTTTTAATTTTGGGGAAAAATTTTATTTATTTTCATTCATTCATTTTTTCCTAGATTTTAAGATCATGTTACGACACTGTTTTTCTTCCTATAATTTATATTTTATTACCTTTTTATATTTGATTCGGCAATGATTTCAATTTTTGAGCAGTTTAATTTAAACCGGTAGTGTGTAACGCGTGTTGCCGACTTGACTTATTTAGTTCGCATTGAATGCGTCGAGATTTGCATGCTGGGAAATGACCCAAAGAGAAGGGACAAAGATATTTAGGGAGCCACTTCGAATATTTAAGGGCTTTTTCCACCATGAAGCAGTAACGGCTCTTTTTCGCCAGTAGGCCGTAGTGGCTTTCTTCTCCAGCACGCCAGAGTGTTTTTTTTCAGTGCAGTATCGGTTTCTAGCTCTCAACTTTAAGGCCTTTTTCCTTTCTTGAAATATTCTGCTCATCCTCAAGCATTTCGGGTCAAAAAGTGTTTAGCTACCCAAATAAAACTAGGATGGTAGCGGCTGAGACAATATTTTTATAAGAATCTCACCAGGAGAGGCCAAGTAAGTTATGGAAAATCCACGAGGAAAAGCCAATCAGTAAGTCATAAGCACACCAGTCTAAAAATCTCACTTCCTGTCTACAAGTGCGTTTCCAACGACTACTCAACACGCGTAATCCGCGGAGTTAATTTCACAAACTTTTAATAGCGTGTTTTAAAAAGCTTTTATTAAAAACTTAATAATCCTAATTTAAAGACTCTATGCCATAGTCTACACTCTTCTAGCGTAAGGGGTTTTTATTTATTAGAAGTAATTTTAGAATGTATTTTGTTAATATATATACTCTTCTATATTTAAATTTAGCGTTTCACTGAACCATCAGCTTTATCCTTTAGGACGCAACGGTTGTATCCAATACAAGTTTATTTCAACAACTAATCAACTCTCGCAAAATGACCAACAAATAAAGATCCCATGAATTTGCAAATTCTCGACATTCTGTTGTAGTGACCAATCAAGTAAGAAACCACATTCCGAAATTTTATTTCGGAATATCGATTTGATTTATCGTTCCTAACAATGTTAGGTTTATTTAGTTGAGCAGTTTTCGATGTTCAAAACTCTCAACAGATGGCGCAAGAGTCTGTATCTTGCCCAACGAGTAGTACCTCGTTTACATAAAGTGCCATGATTGCTATAAGCTAGCGAGAGTCATTCCAACTTGACCCTCCACGGTATTCTGGTCTTAACGATCGATACCGTTGCCTAAAGCCTACCTGATGAAGAGTATAGGCTCAGAAACTATAGTCGTAGGAAGAAAGGCATGGAATATAGCATTCATGGGATCTTTATTTGTTGGTCAATTTGCATTTGCAAATTCTCGACATTCAACTATAGAAACTATTTTCAAAAGACGTACAAAAATTATCTCTTATCCATAATCTCTCCAAACAAAACGAGCTAGCTGATATCTTAATTCTGTCCTCTATGAGTATTAATATCCACTCAATCCATTCTCAAAATTAAGATATACGTAAGGGGCAAATAACGGCTTCTATTTAATAAATAAAATATTTACTAAAAATAAATAAAATTGGGGCTATACAAAATAGCGCTCCAATGTGAGGCTATAAAAATGGGCCCGATTCTAGAGGCTATAATATGTCCTTCTAGATTTTTAATTACCTTTAATTTAAGATCTTTTACGTGAAGTTTGCTTTTTTGTCTCCAAGTTATGAAGGTTGCAAAAACGGGCTAAAATTCACACTTTTTTGCGGTTACTCTTTTATGTTTGAAAATGGTTGACTGGGGTGATTTAAATGGGCATTCAGATTTCCTTCACCATATGGCCTGACCTTTATCGTCATTTGTATAAATAAATAGACCTGCCTTTCATTTTGTTTCTCTCAAAACAACCTAAATTACCGATATGACTTTTCGAACGACCATTCATAACAGGATAAAAAAAAGGAAATAAATCCTTCTACGTAATTTCCTTTGAAATTGTGGAAATGTTAAATGGAAAGAAAATGTGAAATAACGAATTTTTTATATTGTTTGAGATAAATAGAGTATTGATTTCAGGGGAAAAATGTTTAAATTGGGAATCCAATCATGCCTATTTCCGTCTCGTTCAAATATATTCTTGTAAAAAGTTAAAATTTGATTTGGTAAGTTAATACGAGGATGGATTGAAAAGTTCGCGGCCCAGTCAAGAACACAAAATAAAATACGTATAAAAATATTTTTATTTTTCGACGTAATCTCCACCTAGCCATATGCACTTCTTCCACCTGCTTTCCAAAGCTCCACATCTGTTTGAAAAAAAGATTCCTCAAGGTCGTCAAAATATTGGTTAACTGCAGCTTCGACTTCTTCATTTGATGAAAATTTCTGGCCACCGGGGTGTTTTTTTAGGTTTGGAAACAGATGAAAGTCCAAAGGTGCCAAGTCAGGACAAAGTGGGTGGTGGGGCAGCAATTCGAAACCACAATCACGAATTTGAGCCATAGACTCAACAGACGTGTGAACGCGAGCGTTGTCTTGATGGAACAAAACTTTTTTTCTCAGTAATCCTCTTTAATTTCTTGACGTAAACGACGCAAAAGGGTGTAATAGTAAGTCGAGTTTATTGTTTCGCCTTTCGGAAGTTAGTCCACCATAATAATCCCAAAAAACTGACCCCATTACCTTTTCAGCCGACAGAATTGCCTTTGCTTTCATTGGGGTCGGTTCAGCTGATTTTTTCCACCGCTTGGATTGTTGTTTTGACCCTAGAGTATAGTAGTGAACCCAGATTTCGCCCATTGTCACAAACCTCTTAAGAAAATCTTGCTGATCAGCCTCAAATATTCTCAAACTGTCGCGAGAAATCGTGAGTCGAATTCGTTTTTGTTCAACTGAAAGCAATCTGGGAACCCATCTAGCGAAAATCTCAGAAAATCCGAGTTCGTTGGCAATGATGGTTTGTGCTCGTTCATACGAGATGCTTATAGTGTCTGCAATCTCCCTGATCTACGGTCTTTCAATATGTTGAAAATTCTAAAAATATAGCACACTTTATATTTTGCTTAAATCTACTTCAAAATATAAAGGTTTTCAGTTTTTACGCGGGTTTTAAATGCACATTTTGTGAAGTAGGTTTTGGACGGAGCGGCAATATCAATTGTTTACCGATAGCAGTCAAATCCTAAAAAAAACTTCCCAGAAATAACTCTAAGAGTCATAACTACACTGAAATTTACTAAATGCTATAGTACTTTAAACTATGTAGAAAATAAAACAAAACAACAATAAAACAATTTATTCCGAGCAGAGCAAACCAAAACAAAACAATTTTCTATGTTCGAAATGTCGAAACATAGGCGGCACCTTTTCTGGACACTTCTTACCGAGTTAATTAGTTCAAGAGGAGTGAAAGCTGCAAAATTTTGTATCATTGCGACTTCTAACTCTTGCTTGGTGTTTGTCGGCAATTTAAAAATTAGGTCTTTCAATCTTCCCCAGAGATAGAAGTCCATGGGTGTTAAATCCGGTGACCTTGCCGGCCAACGGTTCGGATCTTGGTTGGCTATTCAGTTGTTGTTGAAATTGGCCGATGAAAAATTACTGATAACTGCAGCGTTATGAGGGGTTGCCCAGTTGTGTTGAAAAAATATATTTCTAACGTCCATTAACGGCAGTTCATCAATAAGAGGTTTTATTTGCTGCCTTAAAATTTCTAAATATCTCTGAGAGGTGAGTGTTCCTTCGTAAATAAATGGACCTATAACCCTGCCTCTAAAAATTCCTTATAGAAAATTGTTTTGTTTTAGTTTGCTCAACTCGGAATAAATTGTTTTATTGTTGTTTTGTTTTATTTTCTATATAGTTTAAAATACTATATCATTTAGTAAATTTCATTATAGTTATGATTCTTAGAGTTACTTCTGGGATTTTTTTTTACGATTTAACTGCTATCGATAAACAATTGATATTGCCGCTTCGTCCAAAGCCTACTTCACAAAATGCGCATTTAAAACTAGGGTAAAAATTTTATATTTTGAAGTAGATTTAAAGCAAAATATAAAGCTCTATTCGGATAAGGAAAAATATACAGGGTATCCCATTTGAAAAATATATTTTTGCGTTAATAAATATTAAAATATTAGTAGTAAAAAAATGTAACTTACACTGTTTAAATCCACGTGAAAAAGTGCTTTGAGAATCTTTTTACAGAAATCAGAAACTTTCAATAGGAAAAACATTACAAACGTTTTTCCAAAATGCAGATTTTTGAAAAACACCTTGTATATCTAAAACGGTTCTAGATATCGATTTGCGGTTTTCACCATTGAGTTTATCATAAAAATCGAGCCTCAGACACCGACATCATTTTTCCTTTAGAAAAAGGGGTTTACCTTTAAAAGTGTCCAATTTGGACCACCCTGTACATAGGTAGTAGTTGTTTGCAGAAATGCAATAACGTCCATGGCAGCATCACCGCGTTTTCTAAAAGGTGCTTTGAAATACAAACATGTATGTTTCGGCACTTGGACAACGTTAACGGGTATTATGACATTCCCGTCGGATTCCTCAGGATATGAAAAATGGGTAAAATACCTACTCAAGCGGGGAGGTGAATAATAAAAAAAAAGGACTGGATAGGTATTACAATACACTACTTGACAAATGATGAAGTTATACATATCATACTTCAGTTCTCGTTAAAGGTCCTAAACGATGAAAAAACAAACATAAGACATAGGAAAAAAATTGAAACATAAAAATAATTTTTTATTAGTCCACCTCTGTGAAAAGATTAATTTACTTAGTGTCAACGCCTCGAGCTCAAATTTAAGACAATAAAGGGTGGAGACGGCCGAGGAGATGTCAATTTTATTTAATTTATAGTTATTAATAGGGTTAAAATGAGCAGGAGTTATTAGGGTGCGATTTAAGTGTTTATAAATGGCAGCTAGTCTTAAATAAGTTCCTTGCTTAATTTATACTTTATAAAACAATTACAGTGGAACACTAACGGGTTTTAAAGTGGTTTTTGTAATATTATTTATATTCATTTTGTAGTCAGAATTTTGAGATGGCTAAATTTAATTTTCTTTAGCCTCCCTTAGACATTCTTGTTTTTAAGAACGGTGGGAGTAATGTAATAAAACTGATAATAGTGTTTTGTAAAAGCTAAATTTTTCAATAATGAAGCATAACAAAAGCTATTAATATCCACAATATATTGTATCGTGTACATGTATGACAAAACACAGAACAATAACATTATATTGAATCTACTCAGTATATATCACCACTACACCAAACACTTTATTTTTGCACTCGACGCGCGTTTCGCTAACCATGTTAGCTTCATCAGGAGCGATGATTGACTGTCAATCATCGCTCCTGATGAAGCTAACATGGTTAGCGAAACGCGCGTCGAGTGCAAAAATAAAGTGTTTGGTGTAGTGGTGATATATACTGAGTAGTGTCATTGTGCCAAAGATTCCACATTCCCAACTTAGATTATATTGAATAACAGTTCCTTAACAGTTAGGTTCTAAAAATAGAACTAATACGAAGTCTACCTGTTAAGTTTTTACAAAAAATCGTTCTATTGTTTCTCAAAATATTCGACTTTAAAATTTATACACTTTTGCGTGCGTTCGAACCAATTCTCGAAATTTTTTTTCCACTCTGCAGTTGGTACTTCAAAAACGTGGTTATAGAAGGATTCAACAGTTTGAGGTCAATCAAATTAGCTCTTAGACTTCTTGGCCTAACTGATGAGACCCGGAAGGTCGAAAGCAGCAAATTCTCTTGTGAAAACAACTCCCACGGATTTGGCAAATTTCGACTCGTGAAAGGAGTCTCTTTTGGGTTTGGGAGAAACCGTTTATCCCAGTTTCAGTGTGGTAGATAACAAAGTAGAAAATTCGCACAGTGTGTCCACAACAACTGAAAAATATGTTTATAGTTTGTTTTGTTTCTTATTTCGACTTCGATTCGTCTTCTTCATTCCTCTTACCTCTATTAAAAAATTTCCAACTTATCTCAGGGTTACCTCCCTAACTGAGGAGATTATTAGGAAAATTGTGAAAACACATGATCATAGGTCATAGATATGCTACCCCATAGACACAGAGGGTGGACTAAGCTTTCCGTATGCCTCTGTAAAGTAAATACGGACGCAAAAATGTGAGAGAGATAAAGAGAATGTACTGGTACTGCCCCTTGGTTAACAGGCCTAGAGAAAAGGGACAGGTATTGGCCGGACAGTTGCTTTGTCTCTCTCTAGAGATTGTGATTTTGTGAGGCTAATGCTCAGTCCATCCTCCATGTCTATGTGGTACCCCATTTAAGTGGTTACATACACCTCGAAATTTTAAAAATTCGATTTTTTTTACGGATTTTTATTCTTTATACTTCTAAGAATTATTCAAAAAATTTTTTTAAGAAAATTCCGTTCCATTACAAAGTAATAGCATTAAATGCGACCTGGAATCGGATTGGGACGGCTACCTGTTTCAGACACTGCCTGCAATATTACTCAATTAATATCGTCATATTTGTTTTCCATTCAGTGCAAGTACAGGGTTAATGTTTGGGTTTTTACTCGCAACCATAAATTTTGTTTTCTCGATGTTTATAGTGTGTTTATAGTGTTTATAGTTCTACTTCTTCGCACTCTCGGTTGATTCTTTCCAAGAGAGTTTGTAGATCTGTTACACTCTCAGCCATTATAGCAGTATCATCTGCAAATCTTAGGTTGTTAATTAATGTCCCTCTAATGCTCACTCCCTCACATCTTTCATCCAGTGCTTTTTAAAACACGAACTGAGAATACACGTTGAACAGTTGGGGAGACAGGAGCAGCCCTGTCGAACCCTTTTTTGAACTGGAATTTCATCCGTTTCTATGCCATCAACTCGCACTACTGCTGTTTGATTGTCGTAGATATTTTTAATTAATCGTATGACGTTTTTATCTAAATTAATTCTTTTTAGGTTTTCTATAAGTTTATCGAGTTGAACTTTGTCAAAGCAAGGCAAACCTGGACCTTTCGAAGGTCTTCGACAAAGTCGATTACTCTGTCTTGTTGCATTATCTCAGTTAGGATGTACTGAATACTCTCAAGTATTTTTTAAATCTTAGGTCAAGGATAGGCTGCAATTTGTTGAAATCCATGGCCATAAGTATTATACATTCAAAGTTACGTGCAGAGTTCTTTAGGAGAGCAACTTTTCTCCTCTAATAATTTTGGTCTAAATAGTTTCTTAAATAATAAATATAATTTAAATACTTCGAGAACCAAGATAATGTTAGTCGACAGACAACAGATCACAGGTCAAGCAGTTGGGTCGGTTCGAGGTGGTTGGTTCATTACGTCTATTTGAAGAATTATTTAAAAAAAATTTTTAAGAACATTCCGTTCCATTACAAAGATATAACATTAAATGTGACCTGACGTCGGATTGGGACCGCTACCTGTTTTCAGACACTGCCTGCAATATTACTCAGTCAATTTTTAATACTTTTTAACTTTTAAAACTTAATAGTTACTTTTTTTACAAAATGTCGAGAGGTTTTTTAAATTTTTCTAATAGACAATACTTCGTAAATAATTAAATATAAATTTTATGGTCGAAAATGGTACATTGAAACGGTTGAAACACCGTAAATTTTTTATTTAAAAAAAAAAAACCCTTCGACATTTTCTAACTACTACATTATTTCACAAGATTAATTTTTATTTTTATGGTACACGTTGGATTATTTTTTGTGAAGTTATCCTGCAGACAAGGACGCGCCATAGTTTTCATCAGTGGTCCATTTAACCCGATAAAAAAATAATGTTAACATTTACAATATATTTAAAAAAACAATTTTCAACTACTACATTATTTTACGCCATCAATTTCTATATTAGTGCCAAATTTCCAGTTTCTATGTCGAATAGTTTTGGAGAAAAAATCAGGTGTGACAGACGGACAAACACCGAAGTGATCTTATAAGTGATCCATACGGAACACTAAAAACAATTGCCTCGACCTTGACTTTAAAAAGCAAAAACAGACGGACAGACAGACACCGAACTGATCTTATAAGTGTTACGTGTCTTGTTTAAAATCATATAAAGACTTCTTCCTTCTTTCTGGTTGAAGTCCAATATCTTCTGACGCTTTGCGTTCTGCCGAAACTGCAACGAACTGTTTTTGTAAGTCAGATGCACTTAATTCGGCATGACAGTGTATCAGGTTACACTTTGATATCACGTACTCTTCGCCAACAGTATACAAAACAGCCTTACATCTTGAAGCTCCCCGCTTAACTTCGCTACTTAACAATTTATCAGCGAAATTAAATTTATAATTCCTTCCTTCCTTCTTTACTAATATTGTTAGTGTTCCCTACGGAATACTCATAAGATCACTTCGGTGTCTGTCCGTCTGTCACAGCCGATTTTCTCCGAAACTATTTGACACAGAAATTTGGTACTAAAGCAGGGTTTCCACCAAACGGACATAGCACGAAACACAAACAAAAACTGTTTTTCTCAACAAAAAGAGCCATGTTTTGTAAAAAATAAACAGTTCCGAAAACATTTTTGTCGGGGAACAGTGTTTTTAGTAAACAAAACACTTTCAGCCGGGTTTCCACCAAACGGACATAACACGAAACACAAACAAAAACTGTTTTTTTCAACAAAAAGAGCTATGTTTTGTAAAAAATAAACAGTTCCGAAAATATTTTTGTCGGGGAACAGTGTTTTTAGTAAACAAAACACTTTCAGCCGGGTTTCCACCAAACGGACATAACACGAAACACAAACAAAAAATGTTTTTCTCAACAAAAAGAGCTATGTTTTTAAAAAATAAACAGTTCCGAAAACATGTTTGTCGGGGAACGATGTTTTTAGTAAACAAAACACTTTCCCATCTCGAGTCGGTACATCAAAGGAAAACGGAAAACAAATTTGTTCGTGTTTTTCGTCGGTTTGGTTGTAACACCTGAATGTTGTAGTTTTGTTTCTCTACGACATTTGAACTACTTCTTTTTCAACTAGTTATCAACTTTTTATTAACTGTATGCAATTTTTATGAAGAGTTTGTCAACATTTAAAAAGTAAGTGCCATTTTTTATATTTATTTGGTTAAACTTTTAATTGAAATATATATATGGCATATATATATATATATATATATATATATATATATATATATATATATATATATATATATATATATATATATATATATATATATATATATACAGTCCCTGGCCAAATTATTAGACGCACTGTATTTTTTTTAGTAATTTTATGTTTCTTAAGAGTTTTTATGCAATAATGGTATATTTAAACTACAATATTATTGATTTTTATTTAAAAGAATTGTTGTAGACTACATATTTGTATTTATTTTTAACATATGGCAACACTGTGTTGACAAAGTGATATATGAACGTAAATAAGTACAAATCTATATCAGTCGCGATCGGAATCGAGTCAGGTACGGACGTGTTTCTGTGGCTTTATGGACTGTGATTGTTTGTTTAACAGTTTTATACTACTCAGTTATTAGTTTATTTTGTATGCAGTGTTTTAAAAAAGTAATTGGACTATTTTCATTATGGGTAGAAAAGGCGACCTTTCACCACGTAAAAAAGCTGAAGTGAAGGCCCTTGTGATTGCGAAAACATTTACAAACCGAGAAATATCACGAAGATTGGAGGTTTCTGAAGCTAGTGTACGACGCATAAAAAAGAAAACTGAGTCAGGGAAGGAATTAAGCCCGGAAAGAAAGAAAAGATGCGGTAGAAAACCAATTTTCACTCCACGGTCAGAGAGATGTTTGAAGAAAATTTGTGTAGAAAACAGATTTGCTACCACAAAGGTAATAAAATCACAACTCCAGGATGCTAGCGTAAATGCTTCTGAGCGCACTGTTCGAAGAAAATTGAAAGAATTAGATTTTAAGGCCTGTCGCCCCGCCAGGAAGCCCAAGTTAACAGCTGCAATGAAAGCAAAGCGCCTGAAGTGGGCCAAACAATGGCAAGACAAAGATGTGGACTTCTGGAGATCGGTAAGATACAGCAATTTAATCAATAATTGATACGTTATTATCATTTTCAGTTAAATAAAGCAAATAAACATGGAAGTTTATATATTTTTCCTATTTTCGACAGGTCTGCTTCAATGACGAAAGCACATTTGAAATTTTGCAGAATAAAGCTCAGTATGTGCGTCGTCGTCATGGAGAAAAGTTTCATCCTGATTGTGTCGTCCCGACGGTTAAACATCCCACCAAAGTGATGATTTGGTCAGTCATCAGCGGCAAGGGCACTGGACGTCTGTACGTCGTCAAAGGAATAATGAGGCAAGATCAGTACAAAGAAGTATTACAAAATCGGTTGATTCCGCAGCTCAGAGAATGGTTTCCAAATGGGGAACCATTCACTTTCATGCAAGATGGAGCTCCCTGCCACACTGCTCGGTCTGTTAAAGCTTTTTTGGCAGAAAAAAATATCCCTCTGTTGGATTGGCCGGGTATGAACCCCATTGAAAATGTGTGGGAGCTGATGAAAAGAGAAGTGGCTAAAGATGTGATTACCAACAAAACCCAGCTCCTAGAAAAGATTATTCATGTGTGGAATCATCATCCTCAAATGCAGGAGACAGTACAATCTTGCATTGATAGCATGCCGCGCAGAATTAAAGCTTTGATAGCGGCTAAAGGTGGCTCAACTAAATATTGACTTTTACTAACATTAATTTCACTTTTCTTTAAAACTTAATAAACTTATGCTTTTCTAAATTATTGCTGTTTTATTTATGTCAAATAAATAGGTAATTGATTGGATAATATAAAAATAAAAAACAAATCAATTTAAAATAATAAAACGGTACAATATCACCCGGTAATTAATATTTTACATGAAATCTTGCAGTGCGTCTAATAATTTGGCCAGGGACTGTATATATATATATATATATATATATATATATATATATATATATATATATATTATATATATATATATATATGTATATATATATATATATATATATATATATATATATATATATATATATATATATAATATATATATATATATATATATATATATATATATGCATTTAGTTACAATGTTGCTATGATTAAAAAAGTTGGTTGCAAAATAAATTTACTAAAACTGTAGTTTTAATTCATTGTTAGGCCATGAATTCCAAAAAGCAGCTGACTAAAGATCAGTGCAGCAATCTAATTGAAATGTACCGTCAACATACTAACTTGTGGGATTCAAAAAGTATGGATTACAAGAATAAAAATAAAAGACAAGATTCACTCAAGGAAATTGGTAATACTTTTGAAACTAACAGTGATGAAATCGATCAAGAAATCAAAAACTTGGTCAGTCAGTACAATAGGGAAAGAAGAAAATATAGAAGCATGAAAAAGTCTAGGGCTGGACACTCGTTTATTTCAAAATGGATTGGATATGATGCTATGAGTTTTTTGTATGATAAGAATAAACCGAGGAAAGGAAGGGAAGGTGGTTTAAATTTGAATACGCAGGTAAGTTTCCCGTTCCAAATATAGGCATATTCAAAAGTACATTTTATTTGTTATTCTTATTTATATAAACTGTAAGTAAATCTTTGTATTATAATTACTGGTAATTATCTTGCCATGGTACTTGTCCCAATTACGATATGAAATATTCGCTGAATTCGTTGCGTATTTCAATTGGCCGTGCACCAGGTTTTCTTGGCCGTCTTTTAATCGGTAGTAGAGACTGAAGTGGCTCTGCATCTTGTCTCCATGCTCCCTCTGTCACTATTCCTGTTTGTAAATCTTCCGTGTCAAATGAACCTGATGGATAGTATATATCTCTTGATTGTGAATCTCTACGCAAGAAGTTGTGCAAACATGTACATGCAAGAACTATTTTTTTCTGCCTTTGCTGGTTCTAAGAAGATAGGCTTACGTAGAACTCTAAACACGGAAGGTAAAATGCCAAAGACATTCTCCACTACTCTTCTTGCCCTCGAAAGGCGATAATTAAATATTCGGTTAGTTGATCCACGTTTGTGATGCCCAGGAAAAGGTTTCATTATATTTGGTGATAATGGGAAGGCGTCGTCTGCCACTAAAACATACGGTACTGGTACTGCTCGTCCAGGTAGGGGTGATTCTGGGGGCAAATTAAGTTTCACACCTAGCAGTGCCTTTGCAAATCCAGTGCTCTTGAAAACACACCCGTCTTAGCTTCGTCCTTGAGAACCAACGTGAATGTAAATAAATTATAACTGGCATCGACTACAGCAAAGAGCACAATGCTACATGTTTCCTTTATAATTAAAGAATTCACTGCGGCTAAACTTGGGAGATTGTATAACGACGTGTTTACCGTCCATGCTCCCCAAGCACATAGGAAAGTTCCACATAGAATTGTAGTCGTCTGCCATTTCTTTCCATTCCTCAGGACCTGTGTGTACCTAAAAAATAATAGAAAACTATTAGTTATTTATATCATCTGTGCAATGAACTTAGGTCAAAATATCGGATTCCATAATTTTTTTTTCTCTCTTTTTTTAGGACAGCGACAGCTCATCAGGCAGTAGTTTGAATGACACCCAAAGTCCAACTTATGATGAGAACTTAGACGAGGAAAGTAACGGGAACCTATCAGAAATGCCTCCACCAATTTCAGAAGAACAATCTTCACTATGTGACAGTCAAGCGGACATAGGGAAACGGGACAATTCATTTACTGTTCCCAAAGCGATCATCAAAAAAAACAAAGCCAACTGCTACCAGTATCCGTCAAGAGGCATTTAATATGATAAAATCAGTATATGATAGCAGGAAAATAACGCGTGATGATTACGAGGTGTTTGGTAAACTTGTAAGTCAAAAACTACGAAGTTTAAAAACAATGTACGCAAAAGCTACCGTGCAACACCTAATAAACAATATATTGTACGACGCAAAGATAGGCAAATATGACCAACCAACAACTATATATTATGCTGGTACATCTACATCATCAAGTTACGGCTCACCATTACCTCTTTCGATGCAATGTAATAACTCAAATAGTGAAACCACTATGAATGAAGAACAAGTGAACAACAATATAAATACTGGTGGCTGTCAAGAAAGGGTGCCCCAACAGATTCGTGAGGACCTTTTGGGGTGGACTGCTACCACCTCTTTTGGCATCAATCCAGAAAATGAATAATAATAATAATAATAGCTTTGTGTTTCTTTAAATTTTGATTATAAATAATTGCATGTTTTATCTGCTCTATTTTATGACCCCTTATTTATCTGATTAAACTCTAGCTAAATAATAATTGGGCTTACCTTGATATAATGTTGAAAAGCATCATACAGGGTCTCACATACATCCGGTATGATCCGTGATACAGAAGAATTTGAAATTTTGAATAAATATTTTAAAGATTGAAAACTGTCCCGGTGGCTAAGTACCTCAGAGTTACTGCCAGGCGATCCTTCACCGAAATTGCGTTCCGGTAATTTGTATTTTTCTTGGCAATTTTAGGTCCTAACAAATTAATTAACAATTCGAAATCGCTACTTAATATTCTGGTAAAATTGTGGAAGGAAGATCTCAATTCTCCATTTAACCCAATATCGTCGGTGCTTAAATCAGCGGATAATTCTGCTGTGCCGTAATTAACTCTCCTTTTTAATAGAGAACTGACCCAATATCTTTGTTTTTTTTCTGTTTTGGCCATTAATTAAAAAAAAAGACACAGCTAATTATAAAAAAATCGTCGTCGGAGGACATTCTCGCGAGACTAAACAAAATGGGAAAAAGAAAACAAACACTAACAACAAAACTTTTAGAACAGTCTACAGAAACTGTTTGAAAAAAACAAAAACATGTTTTGTTTTGTTTATTGAAAACAGAACTGTTTTTTTAAACTGTCCGTTTGGTGGAAAAACCGGCTTAATACAGGAATTGATGGCCCCATCAGAACCGTGTAGTTTTGAAAGTTAAATTTTGACTTAAGGGTTTAGTTTTAGGGGGTAAAATCGGGAGTGAAAAAAAAATTACCAGGTCATCGAGTGAGATGTCAAATGAAAGCTTGTAAGAACATGAGTTCAAAAATATATATACGAGGCTGGTTTGAAAAGTCTGTGCAAAGTCCGAGAGATGGCACCACCGTTTTAGTGGCAGACGACGCCTTCCCATTATCACTAAATATAATGAAACCTTTTCCTGGGCATCACAAACGTGGATTAACTAACCGAATATTTAATTATCGCCTTTCGAGGGCAAGAAGAGTAGTGGAGAATGTCTTTGGCATTTTAGCTTCCGTGTTTAGAGTTCTACGTAAGCCTATTCTCTTAGAACCAGCAAAGACAGAAAAAATAGTTCTTGCATATACATGTTTGCACAACTTCTTGCGTAGAGATTCACAATCAAGAGATATACGAGGCTGGTTTGAAAAGTCCGTGCAAAGTCCGAGAGATGGCACCACCAGCGCGTATCGAGGTCATGTTTAGTTAGTAGTTGAGTGAACGCACACCAAGTTTCAGCCATATTGGTCTATTTCTTTGTGTTTGACATTCGTGTGAATCAAGGAAGTCGAGTGATTTTCAAGAAATGGACGAAAAAGAATTTCGTGTGGTGATTAAACATTACTTTATGAAAGGCAAAACGCCTCAGGAGACTAAAGAGAAGCTTGATAAACATTATGGTGACTCTGCACCTTCGATTAGAACAGTTTATAAGTGGTTTCAAAATTTTCGGACTGGCCATATGGGCACAAGTGACGCTGAACGTTCTGGACGGCCTGTGGAGGTTACGACTCCAGAAATCATTGATCAAATCCATGATATGGTGATGGATGACAGAAGAGTTAAGGTGCGTGAGATTGCTAGTGCTGTGGGCATCTCGACCGAACGGATACATAATATTTTGCATAAACATTTGGAAATGAGAAAGCTATCCGCAAGATGGGTGCCGCCATTGCTCACGCTTGACCAAAAACGGAATCGTGTGAAGTGTTGCAAGGATGGTTTGCAGCTGTTCTAGAAGAATCCGGAGGACTTTAAGCGTCGTTTCGTCACTGTGGATGAAACATGGATACATTACTATACTCCTGAGACCAAACAACAATCTAAACAATGGGTTACCAAGGGGAAATCTGCACCAAAAAAGGCGAAGACCGTTGCTTCGGCCGGAAAGGTTGTGGCGACTGTCTTTTGGGATTCGCAAAGGATAATCCTCATCGACTATCCGGAAAAGGGTAAAACTATTACAGGTGAATATTATTCATCGTTATTGGACCGTTTGAAAACCGAGCTGCAAGAAAACCGCCCGCGATTGGCCCACAAGAAAGTCCTTTTCTACCCCTTATCTCGAAAAGTACTGATCAAAAAATTTTGAAAAAATTCTGGAATATTCTCCACAGGACGTAGATTGAACGAAAATTATCAAGAGTGCATTACCTTTAATAATTTATCTGGTATATAACACAAAATTCAGCAATCAGTTTTCAGTAAAGATCAGAAAAAAACTTTGTTGAAAACTCATTTGGGGTGTGTTTTGAAAAATCATTGATCATTTTATACCTCCGTAACAAAAAATTTTATTTTAAAAGCACTCAACGTACGGAACAGTGATTGCGCAAGTCTGACTTGCACATGACCGGTTATTTTAAAAAATACATACTTTTTGCAACCCCTTAACAAGAGAACCAGACTAATCAAAAAAAGATAATATGGCAACGTCTTATCTTTTCATAAGAAAACAGGTAAGGATAAAATTAAATATTAAATTTGAAAGATTTCACTTAAAAAAACTTTTGCTATAGTTACTCATTGAGGAAACATTAAAAGTCTGCAAAACAATTTGCAAACAACAATATACTTGAGAGGAAAGTTGAATTAATTATTGAATTTACCAAAAGCCTTTTAATAAAATTAACCTTCCATATTCAATTATGAGCGAAATCCTCCTATAGAGACAAAACTTTGAAAGTGTGTAGGCGACAAAAACACTATAATATTTACTTGTAGAATTTCCGTGTAAGCTGCCGCCTGAACGCCCACCATTTGTATCACGAATTCGGTTGTTTTAGAGGAGGATAATTAATCTCGTTCACTCCAGAATACATAGGGGAAAATCTGGTAAAACAAGACGAACCACTATTTAAACTCTATAGCAATATAAACTCCTGGACAAAATTAACGCAACAATCTGAAAATTAATTTATCTTTTTCTTATGTCAGTTTTAAAGTTTATCGAGTATTTGAATAGTAGTCTATGCATATTTTGTTTCGTTGTTCATGACAGAAATCAAAACAATTCGTTTAGATTTACAGTTTTAAAGAATTTTTTAGAAGAAAAACAATTTTCTCTAATAATGCGATAGTTTTTCTTTAAAAGTAAGCTTATAAATTGTTCCCTTTTTCAAAGTAATACGTTTTTGTGGTAGACTGTTTTATTTTCGACCCCGAAGAATTACAGAAATGAATCGAACAAGGAATTTAACTGAACACGAGGTAGTGAGAGCCTCAGTTTTATTGGACGAGGGATATTGTCAGAGTTATGTTGCCAATTTGTTAGGCAAACATCGTTCCACAATAAGTCGTATGGTAAGACGCTTGAATGAAGTAGGAACTTAGCGACCTAGATGAACGTTTTATAAGACAATATGCTTTAAGAAACAGGACTGTCACTAGTTCTATAATAAGAAACGAACTCGAAGCTGTTCGCAATGTCACAATTTCTTCTAAAACAGTTAGAAGAAGGTTAAATGAAGCTGGATTAAACAGTAGGAGACCAGCCACTGCGCCCTTGCTTACTAGAGAGAACAGAGTTGCCAGGTTACGTTTTGCTCGAAATCACGAAAACTGATCTGTGGATGATTGGGAACAAGTTTTCTTCACAGATGAAACTAGGGTTAGTCTAAAACATCCAGATGGTCGTGAGCGAGTATGGCGAAGACCAGGAGAGGTTTGCTCCTTGCAATATCTCTGCAAGGATTCCATTCGGCGGTGGCTCTGTTATGTTCTGGGATGGCATCTGCTTTGATGCTCGCACAGAGTTAGTTCCTGTCCGTACGAGGTCCATGAATGCTGACTACTATCTTGAGAATATTGTAATAGAACATGTGATGCCTTTCGGTCATTTTGTAGGGCCCAATTTCCTGTTTATGCAAGACAACGCTCGACCTCACGTGGCTAGGGAGGTACTCGATTATCTTAATCAAGTTGATATACCGATTATGCAATGGCCACCAAAAATCCCGGATCTGAATCCGATAGAACATATATGGGATCACCTTAAGAAAAGTGTGAAACGTCATATACCTACACCTAGAAACCTGAGGAAACTTGAAAATGCAGTTATCACAGAATGGGAGCAAATTCCTCCAGATTTTATCCAAAATTTAATTAGAAGCATGCCTAGGCGCATAAAACGCTGTCATCCGAAGTAGAGGAGGCAACACACGCTACTAGTGTCCCAGTTACACCAATAATTTTGCTACTAGCGTCCCAGTTCATTTTTTCCATTATTACATAATTTCAACGATTTTGTTATTAGGTCTTAAGAATAATTTTAATTCGAATCTTATAGAGAAATTTGGTAGCTAATTCACTTTTAAAGTATCCAAATAAGTTTTTTTCTAACTTTTAGTGTAACTAATGTTCATAAAAAATTATTAAAATTAATTCATTATAGAGATTTGTATGATTTTAATATATTGTTGCGTTAATTTTGTCCCGGAGTGTATGTAGGGTTGCAATTATTCGAATGAAAACCGCTTGTGAGGTCGGTTACTGAAATAATCGATATTAATTGATTATTGAATCAATTACTTAAATTATTATTTCAAGTGAAAATCGTGGCTTGATTTTTTTTCTTCTTCAAGTTCCATCTCCGCTATAGAGTTTGGCAATCATCATTGCTACTCGTATTTTTGAAGCTGCTGCTCTAAACAAGTGAGTCGATGTACACCCAAACCACTCTCTCAGGTTGCGAAGCCATCAGCTACGCCTTCCTCCTTCCACTTCTTCTGCCCTGATCTTTCTCCTGCATAATGAGCTGCAATAGGGAGTATTTTAGCCCCCTCATTACACCCAGATATTAAATTTTTTGCCATTTAATGGTAATTAGGATTTTTCGATTTTTGTTGATTCTTTTCAGCACTTCGACGTTCATGACTTTATCCACTTAAGGTATTCTGAGTATCCGGTACCTTTGTAACGTGCGGTCTACCAAAAAATTTGAGATCTACCCTGCTATAACATTGCTATACAATAATAATTGATAGGAGGAACAATTTGTTGTTAATAATGACTTTATTACGCAATATATATATATATATATATATATATATATATATATATATATATATATATATATATATATACATATATATATATATATATATATATATTATATATATATATATATATATATATATAAAACAGAGGCAATATCCTTTAAAAAGCTGACAAATTGGTGTCGTCATTCTTCCTTAATATCTTTCAGGATAAATAGTCCAGATGTGATTGGAGATGGTTTAATGGTATTCCCCTCATTTTCTTTATGAGTGTAAAGTAAATTTTAGCGGATCAACATAGTTTGCTGATAATTAACGATTTGATGGTCGAAGCCTCACCTGCCAAGATTCTTATACAATGGCCACTCAGCTGAATGAATCACAGATTGAAATTGAACCTCTCTTTCTATAATTGGCATTAATGTGTTTTCATCTCTCCTTTCCACAATAAAATATCGTACTTCTCGTTTTGTTTTCAAATTAAAAACCCACGGTCCATCTATGCATCTATCATGTTTTTGATTGTTTTGCACTAGTACATCGCTATCTTCATATTCAACTTGTTGATCACCTTGTAAGAGCCTTTCCCTGTTATATTTTCGGCGACCCGCGAATCGCGCTTCTTCAATTTGTATAGGATCGTCCTTGCTGACGATTAATTGTCCTTTGCGATTGACAGACACAATTGAGGAGCACACTTTGCGGCACATGATATACCAATCACTTATGGTACGTGACGACCTTCCAGTCAGTTTTTCACATGTTGTACTGGGAATGTCGTGCACGAATATAAACACCAATTCCAAAATATGACATAAGCTTAAATTACAATGTAACTTGCCGTTCAAATCCGTATAATAGAAGAATTTATTTCCGCTTCTAAACGATTTTGTTGTTTGGCAGTCTTTTCTAGGACAACGTAAGGCTGGACGCAACGCTCCTCCACGATCGTGTTTCCTTTTTCTTTGCATTTCGACACCACAGCTATCACAGATGTTATTTTCTTCATTCTGCTAAGTAGATTATGCGTTTGCCAAAAAGTCATGGTTGCATCTTCGTTAAAAGTGATATTAATATAAAAATCGGTAAAACTTCGTTAGGCGGGCTTTTCAGAAAAAGGTTTTTTTTTTTGGAATAGGCTTACGAGAAAATATCTGCGGGAGGCAATTTTTGCACGTTTTTTTTGTATATAAACAAAGCGTACGAAAGACTACTATGCTATTGACAATCACTGATCGAAACTATTCGGGAGAACTAGGTTCGTTTATGGGCATGCGCCGATATGATTATGCTACATTTACAGTCATAGTAAAATTTCAACCAATAAGGACCTCTGTTGTGAAATTTTCTTTGCGAAAAACAACACAAAAAGAATAAATTACAAAGTTTTTTTTTGGAATAGGCCTAAAATGGTCTAATTTTGAAAGATTGAGGAGAAAAAATCGAGGTAAGGATGTAAGTAGAGACTCATATAACCTCAAGGTAATCCACACAGAATTATTATTTAACCTAAATTTTATAGAAAAAGGTCTTTGATTCAAACACACGTGAAAAAGTAAAAACAATAATAAATAAAAAATATTTAAAACAATACGATAAACTACAGTATCTAATTCAACAAAAACGAATAACACAAATTAAGAAAGAAAAAGAATTTTTTACTGATCATCAATTCTTTAATCGATTTATTAACATTTCCAACACGCCTTTTTCGGACAGGGAAAATACCTTCTAACAAAAGGTTTCAAACACAATATTCAAACTAACTTCAATATCAAAGAATCGGAGACATTAGGTATTGATACTGAGATAGCCTTGAAAGATAGTCCTAACAACATATTATCAAAATTTCAAACAGCCGAAATTATTAAAAAAGAATTCATATCTAATAGCAACAACATCAACCAAGAGTTAAGGACAATAAAAACCATTCAGAGTAAAGCAAACCACAATGATGTAATCTTAACCAAAGCAGATAAAGGTAACACAGTAATAGCAATAGACAAAATCGACTATATTAATAAAACGTTAGATTTTTTCAAAACAGGAAAATACGAAATTTTAAATAAAGATCCAACAAATATTTTTCAAAAAGAAATAAAACAACAAATTGAACAGGCTAAAAGTATCATTTACGATAAAAATAAATTTAAATTGATAAATATGAATCCCCAAATCCCACAACTTTATTCACTCATAAAACTACACAAGCTTGACCACCCAATCAGACCAGTTGTTTACTATATGTCTGCTCCAGCATATAAGACGTCATCCTTTTTAACTGATTTAATCAAATATCATACATAATTTGAACCGAAATATAGTATCAAAAAACTCATACGAACTGGTGAATAAAATTAAGAATATAACAATACCAGATAATTCTAAATTAGTTTCTTTCGATGTCAAAACTTATTTCCAAGTGTTCCCCCAGACGAAACAATAATCTTAATAGAGAACCTATTAACAAAAAACAGAGTAAATGCAGTTATAAAAATGGACATAATTAATTTATTAAGAACTTGCCTAAGACAAAATTATTTTTCATTTAACAATAAATTCTACAATAGTAAGGAAGAGTTAATTATGGGGAATCTATTAAGTCTATTACTTGCCGAAATTTTCATGGACAGTATTGCAACAATGATATTTAACAACCATAATAACAATAGTAATAATTGTCTATACTGATATCGATACGTAGACGATATAATTGTATGCTTTACAGGTACGGACAGATAATTAACTCACTTTTTACAGTACATTAATTATTTACATATAAATATCAATTTTACAATGGAAGAAGAAGTCGAAGGGAAAATCAACTTCCTAGATTTAACAATCAGTAAAACCATGAAAAAACATGAATTTACAATATATCACAAACCTTGTCATCCAGATACCACAATTCACAATAGTTCTCACCACCCTAACCATCATAAACTCGCGGCTTATCATAGCTTTATATATAGACTAACTAATATCTCTTTATCAGAAGACAATTTTACTAAATAATTAAACTACATAAAACAAGTAGCCGTTAACAACGGTTATTTGGTTACTTTAATCGATAACATCGTTAGGAAAAAAACTTAGAAACAAGGCAATCTCAGAAATATACCCACGTTTTAGGGACAGAAAAAACCACATTTAAATGCTTAACCTATTTTGGCAAACCATCAGAAAAACTGGGAAAACTTTTAAATCAAAAAATATCAACATATCTTACAAGACTAACAATACTGTAGGGAAATATCTCAAAAGCTACAAACCACAAATCAACAAAGACAATAAATCAGGGATTTATCAATTAACATGTGGGTCATGTCCTAAAACATACATAGGACAAACTGGAAATATATTTATACAAAGAATTACAGAACACGAAAAAAAGTTTCATCCATAGAATGTCTAATTCAACATATGCTAATCATCTTTTAACAGACAATCACACATTTAACAAGAATTTTAAAATTTTACACACCCAACAAAAAGGTTTAAAACTAAACCTTTTAGAGACAATGCAAATAAATCGATTAAGGACTACAGGTACTTTCCTCAATGAACAGGTAGATGTAAACAATTCACCATTATTGAATTTATTCTCCTAATTCCAAATCTGTGTGGGTGTACTAGCAATGTAATTTAATTAGGTGTAATATTATAATTAAGAATTTATAAAATTGTGAACATTAAACCCAACTTGACAGTATAAAATGTAGATCTGAAGAAGCTGCATCGACAGCGAAAAGCGTCATCGCAATTTAAATAAACCAGTGGAAATTTAACTATAAACAGTCTTTTATTATATATTTAAGGCTGTTTTTGCTAACCTGAACTAACCAAGTTTCAGTTAGTTCAGGTTAACAAAAATAGTAACCTCCGGATTCTTTCTCATAAATTTTTCGAATTTAAGCCGTTTTAAGCCTATTTAAAAAACAAATCTTTCTTTTTCTGAAAAGCCCGGATATAGAAATTTTACTAAAAAAAAAAATGACAATAAACAATTTTGTGATAAGATTAGAATATAACTGAAAAAAATTTAATAATTTTTTGAAATGATTAGACTACATTTCACCATTTAGTGTAAACGAAGCCTATTCTTCCGAAACAACAATGACAGTCTTGATCGTTGGTTATCAACAGTTGTCAGTGATACAGGTTAATTTTTATTTACTAAAAAGGAAGTGCAAAAACTGCTTCCCCCACATATTTTCTCGTAAGTCTTTCAAAATTAGACCATTTTAAGCCTATTCCAAAAAAAAATTCTTTTTCTGAAAAGCCCGCGTACCGAAATTTTACCTAAAAATCTCGCAAAATTATGTCTTCTTTTGAAATATACGTATTAGCAACTTGTCATCGTCATTAATAACGAAACTTACCCTATTATTTTATTGCTTTGCTTAGAAATGTATTTATTGGAGGTAGATCACACGCATCAATTAGCATTTGCACGTAGATTGCACACTACACTATAGTGGCACCGAGTATCCTATTTACCCACATTTTGAATGCCTCCAGTTTATTGATGTAATTTTTGTTTAACGTCCACGCCTCTACCCCGTAGCGCAGAACCAAGAAAATGTAGCTAACCTGAACCAATCTCATTTTTAGATTTAAGTTTATATCGTGGTTTGAACAGAAGTTTTTCATCTTCACAAAGTAGCCGGTGCTTTCCCAATTATCCTTTGAATTTCTTCTGAGATGTCGCTATTTTTTATTGACATTTGTTCCAAATAATCATATTTATGAACCCGTTCAATGGGATCATTACGAATGAGGAGTTTTTCAGTTTGATATTTTTTGATATTATCGTAAGTTTGGTTTTCTTTACAATAAATGACAATCCTCTTTTTTCACTGGCGCCTAAACACCTGAAAGCATTTTTCAGCTTAAATCGAACAATATTTCTATTAGGACCGAAAACGCATTTTATAAAGACTAGGTACCAAAACAGGGCATGAAATAGACGGCTTTCAAGCACTTTATGTAGCCAAATGCGCTAATAGTCTTTAGATATCTCTCAACCTATTTATGTCATCGGTTTTTTGGATTTGATTTCTTTCCGAAATTATCGAAGAATTCCCTAATTGTACCTGTCTCTAAATCAGGTAACATAACTTGTCTTGTGTCTCACTTAAAAGACAGAGAATTTTTTTTGTATACCTGTGTTATCGACTATGTTTCAAACTTAAAATATCTGCCAAGTTCTTTAAAAATTCTTCATTTCTCTTTGTAGAAATCAAATTAATGTACAACAACATAGGTTTTACCGAAGTTGATTAGTTCTGTGGGCTATTTCAACAAAAAACTAGCTTTTAACACTTACAAGGATACTATGTGGTTGGTAAAATGCTTTTTTAAGTAAATAAATGCAATGAAATAATATTTTTCTTCAATATTAATAAAAATTAAAAACGACTTTTTAATTTAGCGGTTGCACATATTTATTTTAAACAGCATCTTGCTATGTAGCTTAGTTAAAGGTGGTGTATGTGTGTTTTTTGTTAAACGTGAACACTAAAACCCAATATTTTCACGTTTTTATGATAAATGTATATCCAGAACATTTTAAGATGTACGGAATAATAGTTTTGTTCCATAATTTTAATGATTTTTGCATTATTTATAGTTATTTTGAATTTAATAGTTTTCTGGAAACTTTAAGTGTGTTTTCTGAAAAAAACCTCACGGTGCATGTCTTTTGTATGAGTTTTTTGGATTCAGCATAAAAAATACTTAAGAAAACATATATCTCACTTAAAAGACAGAGAATTATTTTGTCTATCTGTGTTATTAAAATTATATAAAAACAACACTATGTTTTAATTTCCAATATATTTAAAGTCACTTGACAGTTGTTTCACCATACAGTGGCTTCTTCAGAAGTAAATAAGAAAGAAAAATATTTGGTGGTTAAATAAACTATCCTTAATTACCTAAGATTATGCTAATCATTTTATTATATTATTTACAGACAGAATTATTTTAAGAATGCAAATCTGTGGTACTATTTGCGAGAACTAATAAAGATTAAGTAAGGGTGAATGGTTTAAGTCTACCTGTTCGTTTAATAATCGAATGGAGTTTTTTCGTTTGTTAATTTCAAGACATTCAAGCAAATTTAATTTTTTAGATTTATTTTCTACATGTAGGATTTTTAACGTATCATCAAAATTATGAGATTCGTTTATTATATGAGTTGCGTAATGTGAATTGTTCTTATTTTTTAAATAACTATGTTTATGTTCTTTAATGCGAGTTTCAAAAGATCTACCAGTTTGTCCTACGTAAGTTTTAGTACAAGATCCACAATTTAATAAGTAAACTCCTGATTTTAAGGAATTCTTAAATTTGGTTTTGTTATTCAAAATTATACTCCCTAAGGAATTACTGGTTTTGAATGCTATTTTATTGTTCTTTTTTATTAAATGTTTGGAAATTGTTCTAGTTATTTTCCCTGTGTATGTGAGTGTACTAAATTTTCCTTTTTTGTCATTAATTGTGGGATAAATTAGAGAGATTGCTTGTTTAAAGGATTTTTTTATTCAAGATATTATCTATAATGTTGGGGTCATATCCATTATTAATTGCTATTTGTTTGATTATGTGGAATTCTTTGTTAAAATTAGTTTTAGTCATAGAGTTAAAAGCTGCCATTTTGTGAGGATACGAGTGGGATGAGCTATTGTGTATGACTGTGTCAGTATGTGAAGGTTTGTGAAAAATCGAGAAATCGTGTTTATTGTTCACTTTTGATATAGATATGTCTAAGAAATTTATAGAGTTATTGGTTTCTAATTCTATGGTAAATTTAATATTAGGATGCAAATTATTTAGGAAGTTAAGGAGGATTGTTAGTTGTCTATCTGTTCACGTGAAACAGGAAATGATATCGTCAACATATCTATACCAGTAAACCATATTTTTGCTTACCGCGTTTTGATGAATTTTTAGTTCTAAATGATCCATGAAAATTTCCGCTAGTAACGGACTTAAAGGATTACCCATTATTGGACCTTCTTTAGATGTATAAAAGTTGTCGTTGAATTCAAAATAGTTTTGATCCAAGCACGTCGTAAGTAAATCTAAAATATCCCGTTTAATAATTTCGTTTACTTTATTCTTGATTAAGAGCTTATCTAATTCTATGACTTCATATGGTGGGATACTAGGAAATAAGTTTTGTACATCAAATGAGATAATTCTAGAATTTTCCGGTAAGTTAATATTTTTAATTTTATCGATTAGTTCATAGGTATTGGCTATACTATATTTCGGTTTAAATTTGCAATGTTGTCGTAGTAAAGGGATGAGTTTTTGTGATAGTTTGATTGATGGTGCAGTAACAAACGATACAACTGGTCTAATAGGGAAATCCTTTTTATGTAATTTAATTAGGGAATATAATTTTGGAGCTTGTGGGTTCATTATTGTTAAAGTGCTTTTTTCAAAATCATTGAAAATTGTGAGATCTTTTAAAGTAGATTTTATTAGTTTTTGGTAGACTTTTGTTGGGTTATTATTTAATACTTGAAATTTGTCTGTGTTAAGAAAAGAAAGAGTTTTAAATATATATTGTTCTCTAGAAATAGCTACCACAGACTTACCCTTATCAGCTCTAGTGAATATTATGTTGTTTCCTTTGGCTTTGGTTTTGATCGATACTGCTGTTTTCTGTTCTCTGGCTTGTCTTGGTTGTGGTTGTTCAAATAATTCTTTTTTAATCTTGTTGGCTGTCATGTATTTAAAAGAGTATAATTTTGAATAACAAAACCAAATCTAAGAATTCCTTAAAATCAGGAGTTTACTTATTAAATTGTGGATCTTGTACTAAAACCTACGTAGGACAAACTGGTAGATCTTTTGAAACTCGTATTAAAGAACAATTCACATTACGCAACTCATATAATAAACGAATCTCATAATTTTGATGATACGTTAAAAATCCTACATGTAGAAAATAAATCTAAAAAATTAAATTTGCTTGAATGTCTTGAAATTAACAAACAGGATAACTCCAATCGATTATTAAACGAACAGGTAGACGTAAACCATTCACCCTTACTTAATCTTTATTAGTTCTCGGAAATAGTACAACAGATTTGCATTCTTAAAATAATTCTGTCTGTAAATAATATAATAAAATGATTAGCATAATCTTAGGTAATTAAGGATAGTTTATTTAACCATCAAATATTTTTCTTTCTTATTTACTTCTGAAGAAGCCATTGTATGGTGAAACAATCGTCAAGTGACTTTAAATATATTGGAAATTAAAACATAGTGTTGTTTTTATATAATTTTATTATGAATTTCCAACAAGTATCGGCTAACACAATCAAAGATATCTGTGTTATTGACTATGTTTCAAACTTAAAATATTTGCCAAGCTCTTTGAATTTTTTTTCATTTTTCTAGGTAAAAATCAAATTAATGTACAACAACATAGGTTTTACGCAAGTTGATCAGTTGGTTGACTCCATCTATAGTACACACGAGTTTAGTACGGTTTTTGATAAAATTATTCATTACTTGTTGCTAGTAGGCATTGTTCAAATCTTACTTGGTAGATATGGAGCAGGTTGGTGAAGTTAATAGCACTAAAAAAGATATTTTTACTCTAACATCAGGTGTTACTTAACGCAGTCATGTGGGACAATTATTATTTATTATTTATATAAGTAATATTAAGAGAGATGACCTTAAAGTCTACAAAAGAATATCAATTGCCACTGACTGTGACGATCTGCAATCTAGGCAGACGTTATGTCTGTTCTATCGAGAAAGTGTTTTATTTGTCAACCTAAATAAGTTATGTTGGGAATGTGGAATCTTTGGCACAATGATACTACTCAGTATATATCACCACTACACCAAACACTTTATTTTTGCACTCGACGCGCGTTTCGCTAACCATGTTAGCTTCATCAGGAGCGATTATTGACTAAAGCTAAACTACAAATCTACCCTATTTATACTTAGCCTAACCCTTGAATTACACAAGAGGAACTAATGACATAGGCAAGGCCATCAGTTTCGGTCAAGTAACCAGTAAGGAATAGGCCCTCTGTCTTTATTTAAACTACTTTTACACGTAAATAAGTGTTTTTTAATAACCTTTAAGCGTAGCCATAATAAATATTAAACTACAAATCAGCGTGTTCTCTTTGACATAAAATGATTGTTCAATGTTCACATAGATAACAGTAGTACTTATAGAATGCTGAAATTTATTTTTCAACAATGTAAACACTTTTGGCCTTCAAACGCATTAATGGAAGTTTTTATAATGCTTAAGTATTTTACTTTTGTAACCGCCATCTAGAATCTTCAGTACCACAAGTACCAGTCGTGCTCAAATTGATTTAAAAATTATTTAGTAAATTCCACTAGAACATTTTATATATTTTTTTTTCTGTCTTATTGGCCTCACAAACCTAACCACGAATGTCACAACACCTACTAGCCGCTAGCGTCGAATTCAAGCCAGCGACATGCGAGTCAACTAATAGGCTCTCAACTCACCACCGCTACAAAGCCAGTAAAATTTTAAATTGTAATGTTTATTAAAGAATAAGAAGCGATGTTCCATTTCAGCACAACATCCCCTTTTAGGCATCTCGTTGCTAATATAACGAAAGTAAGTCGATCTAAAAAAAAACAAATTTAAAGCAATCAATCAGTCTGCAAGTGCCTTTTTTTTTAAAGTATTTGTACGCTTCGATGCAAAAAGATTTGTAACTCTAAACCCTAAATTAATAAGACGTAACTGTCAAGAAATAGTAGACTTTACTAATATAAAAAGCTGTTTTGAAAGGAAATTTTAAGGGTTATAGTACAACAGAATACCTTAACTTCTTTGTTATTTACATAACAATAATTTGGGTTTTTTTGAGTGTCTGAGATACCTACTTTTTCAGATGTCATAGATTTAAATTTAGAATTTGTAAAATAAACCTATAGGTTTATAAGAAAAAAATATAATGATAAAAAACACTAAAAACAACCCGAGCTGTGAGCCAGACCTTGTTTCTTGCTTCGTTCATCAGGACTACCTCTACACTGCTGAAACAATTATCTTTTCTTTTTAGATTGGTTATCAAAAATAAGATATTTCCTGAGTTAAATTATTCCAGTCTTTAAAAAAAGGAAGCCAATCAAATTAAGCAAGCATTCTGTCCTATAACAGAATGTTTTTTTTTCAGTAATCGTGATAAAGCAAGTAACATAATCTGATTTATCCAATCTTCTTTTCATGCCGTCCTCTATTGAAGGTTGGCGAGCACATCTCTAAATGCGTCTCGATCTCTTGCCACATGGAACAGTTCTTCAACGCTGAGATTCGTCCACTCTCTTATGTTTCGGAGCCAAGACGTCTTCTTCCTGCCGATACTTTTCCTTCCCTCCACTCTTCCCTGCATTATGTTTTGTAGCAATAAGTACTTGTCGTTGCGCAGGATGTGTCCTATGTTAGATCTTTTTCATATCTTGATGATTGTTAGGAGTTTTCGTTTGCCCCCACTACGTCTCAGTACTTCGTCGTTGAGTCTATGAGTCCAAGGTATCTTTAGTATGCGTCTATACAGCCACATTTCAAAGGATTCTAGCTTCTTGGTAATTTGAGTTTTCAAGGTCCAAGTCTCCACCCCACATAGTAACACCGACCACACATAGCATTCCATAAACTTCAGTCTGATGTAAAGATTTAAATTTTTATTGGTAAGCATTGAAGAGTACTTCACAAATGCCTTTCAAACCATTTCTATTCTGATATTGATTTCTTCATCTAGATCTAGTTGTGCATTTATGGCTGAATCGAGATACTTGTATTTTTGAATCAGTCATATTTGTTTTCCATTCAGTGTATGTACAGGGTTAATGTTTGGGTTTTAACTCACAACCATAAATTTTGTTTTCTAAGATGGTTTGTAGGTCTTCTACACTCTCAACCATTATAGCAGTATCATCTGCAAAACTTAGTTTGTTAATTAATGTCCCTCCAATGCTCACTCCCTCGCATCTTTCATCCAGTGCTTTCCGAAACACGAACTGAGAATACACTTTGAACAGTTGGGGAGACAGAACGCAGATCTGTCGGAGTGGAATTTCATCCGTTTCTATATCATCAACACGTACTACTGCTGTTCGATTGTAGCAGATATTTTTAATTATGTCGTTTTTATCTAAGTTAATACTTTTTAGGTTCTCTATAAGTTTATCGTTTTAGATTTTGTCAAAAGTTTTTTGATAGTCGATGAAACAGACCTACACACTTTTATTGTATTTTCTACACTTGTGTAGCAGTACCGAGATAACGAATAATTTATCCAATACATTGAGCAAACAATCGTTAACAGGTTAATGTAGCAAACCAGGACCATTCGAAGGCCTTCGATAGAGTCGATCACTCTGTCTTGTTGCGTTGCCTCAGCTAGGATGTCCTAAATACCGTCAAGTATTTTTTAAATCTTAGGTTGAGGATAGGCCGCAATTTGTTGAAATCCATGGCAATAGGTAAGTGACATATGGAGCTCCTTAGGGTAGCAACTTTTCTCCTCTAATAATTTTGTTCCCAATAGTTTCTTAAATAATAAATATAAATTAAATACTTGAGAACCAAGATAATGATAGTCGAGAAATAAAATAACAACAGATCAGACGTCAAGCAGTTGGGTCGGTTCGAGGTGATTGGTTCATACGTCTATTTGGGGTCTTTCGTAAGTAATAAAGGAATAGTAGAGGAAGGTAGGTAAGGAAAAGATGTGAAATGTTGAAGGCTGCGATGAAGAGATTGAATAATGTATGGAAAATAAGTATCTAAGCATTTGAAAAAGAGACTAATTAATTGCCTTGCGTGCCCAGTCCTGATATAAGTTCATGTAACAGTGCTACATGAACTCAGGGGACAGCAAAGATTACACTGGTCAACAAAAAAAAAGAAAATTGCTTGTTTCCTGTGATTTTTTTTTTGTTTCTATCTCAAATTGACGCGTATTTTTTAAATATGGCAACAATTTTTCTCTAACAGCTTTTGTTTTTGAGTTATAGCTAACTACCCTCATTTACTATTTTTACTTAGATTTTCGTATTTTATTTTACACTAAAATATATTTTGTTGTTGTTTTAGATATGGCTTCGTCAAGAAGATGTTGTGTGCTTAATCTCGATTGTTTTTGCTATATTTGTGGTGAATATATATTTGCAAAATATCGAAAACCTATATCGGACTTTGTGAAAACTGCGTATCATCAATACTTTAAAATAAAATTGTGTAATCAGGACAAGCCATGGGTTCCTCATATTGTATGCCAGAAATGTGTGGTATGTCTACGGTTATGGTCCAGTGGAAAAAGAGATGCAATAATGTTCGTAACACCCATGATTTGGCGAGAACCTCGAAACCATCATGACGATTGTTACTTCTGCGTTGTGAAAAAAAACGGAATTAACCCTGGAAATCGAAGTAAGTGGTCATATCCTAACTTATCTTCTGCTCAACGGTCTTAATTAAAATCACAACAGGTACAACCCAGCACATCTAAATCTTCTGATGATCCAAATCTCTGTGAACCCGAACGAAATACATCAAGTGAAGACTCTGATTCAGACTACAAATATAGCCTTTCAGAACCTCAACCATTTAATCAGAAAGAACTAAATGACTTAGTAAGAGATCTGAACTTACCAAAAGAAGCTTCTGAAATTTTAGCATCTCATTTAAAAGAAAAAAATTTGCTTACTCCGGAAAACCAACATTACATTTTATCGTACCCGAGAAAAAAATCTGTTACCGTATTTTTCTCAAGAGAAGAATTTAGTGTTTTGTAACGATGTTGGTGGCATTTTGCAGATGGGATTAAAACAGTACCAACCTAGTGATTGGCGTCTTTTCATAGACAGCAGCAAAAGAAGTTTAAAGTGTGTTTTGCTTCATAACGGTTACAAGTTCGGATCTATACCTATTGCACATTCGACGACTTTAAAAGAAGAATACGTAAATGTTTCTAAGGTTATGGAAAAAAATTAAGTATCAAGACCACAAATGGGTCATTTGTGTTGATCTGCAAATGGTTAACTTTCTTTTAGGTCAACAAGGGGGCTACACAAAGTTCCCTTATTTCTTGTGTCTCTGGGATAGTCGTGACAAACAACACCATTGGTCAAAAAAAGTTTGGCCAGTGCGGGAAGAGCTAAAAGTTGGTACAAAAAATGTTATAAACGTACCTTTAGTTAGCCGAGATCGCATCATACTTCCACCACTTCATATTAAACTCGGCATAATGAAACAGTTTGTGAAGGCGCTTGACAAAAGTGGCGAATGTTTTAATTTTCTTTCACGCAAGTTTCCAGGATAAAGTTCAGAAAAATTGAAAGCTGGTATTTTTGATGGGCCACAGATTAGGCAACTCGTGAAAGATCCTAATTTTGTCAAATCAATGACTGAAGTCGAATCCAAAGCGTGAAATTCATTTGTTTTCGTTATGAGTAGCTTTCTAGGCAAAAATAAATCTGACGACCATGTCGAGCTTGTTGAGTGCATGCTATCGAACTTGCAAGACTAGGGTGCAACATGAGCATAAAAATCCACTTCCTGCACTCGCATTTAGACCGATTTCCACAAAATCTGGTGATTTTAGTGAGGAGCAGGGTGAAAGATTTCATCACGATCTTCGGACAATGGAAGAGCGTTATCAGGGGCGGTGGGACTCACATCTGATGGCAGACTACTGCTGGAGTTTGCAACGAGATCTACCTAAAGTCGTTCATTCAAGGAAATCTTATAAAATATCATTTGCTAGTGTTCCATAGAAATTTTGTTAACATAATGTATTATTTTTGTATTTTTTTGGCAAAATAATAAAACTGTATATTTCAAAAGGTAAAGCTGTTAGCAATCTCCCAGTATTTTTTTCATAGTCAGGGCCATAGAAATACTCAATAGCAGAAAAAAAAATAAAGGAAACAAGACTTGTGTTGACCAGTGTTATCAGTGACCATATGAAGCAAACAATTTAAATACTTTGGACACATGATGAGAAGAGGAGACATACAGAGAAGCGAGCGAGACATAAGGCAATAACTAAGGAAGCCATCATAATGAAAATGCTAAAGAAATTATAGTATCAGAAACAATAGTTTTCAAAATTGAAGCGAGAGAGAACGAAGCGAGTTATTTTTCGCAAATTATTACAGGCGACGAGTCTTGGATGTTCTATTAAGATCCTTTGACGAGCAGGAGTCTTTCCACCTCCAAAGAAGGAGAAAATTTAGTAGTCTTCTAAAGAGTTGACAGAGATCGCTTTTTTACGAAGAACTTTTGCTTATTAGATATATAGAAAAAGGGTCCTCCATTAATGGAGGGGTCTACGGAAGGACAATCCACAAGATAAAGTAGAATGGTATAGAAAAATGTCCGAATTCCGGGACAACGAAAATTTTGGGGTTGTGCGAAAACCGTACGATCCATAAAGCTGACACAGTTCAAGCCGTTATCGAAAACTGTAGATTTACCGAACCAAAACAACCACCCTATAGTTCTGATTTAGTGCCCTGAGACTCCTTCTTTTTAAACATCTGAAAAAGACCTTAACGTCTGAAAACTTTTCCCGTGAAACTATTTCGTTCTACATTCTTAGGAAGTCGCTTCTCGAAACAGGAACTGAGGAAGCCGGCAACAGGATCGATGATACGTTAGCATCATTTATTCAATCGGCACTGAAGAAATCTATAATAAGCGCTCAAATATAATTAAGTCTGACTCGTACCTTGCAATGAGCCTAACAAATTTAAAGTTATTTATAGGACACTTTGTATTTATTACATTACATAACATTGATTCTACTAGAAACGATTGATAATGTCAGTTTTTTTCTTTATTCATGAACCTTAAATTTTATTTAAATAATCATATAGACAAGGCGAAATCGGCGCCATCGTTGGAAAAAATTTTCTAATTGAATTTTTTTTCATAACCTTCTCCAGGAGATGCTCCTGAAAGAGGATCAACATGTTGCCGGGCGGTAACCTGGTCCGAATTTGTTTAAACAAATTTTTTTTAAACAAAGTCCAAAAATTGAAATTTTCGCCCCGGAACAAGGTAAATTGGACCATTTTGAACAAAAAATGTCTCTTGTGAATTTTCTCTAAAATGCGCCGTTTTCGAGATATCGGCGATTTTAGGTGCGAGAAAACGCGAAAATGGCCACTTTCACCTCCCAATATCGGGGTCAAAAATTAAAATTTTCAATGTTGCCAAGTGTCCAAATTAAAGTTTGAGATCTCCTCTACAAATTACCGTAGGAAATATTGCAATATCTTCATTTTTAAATATTGTTTTTTAACAGTTAACAAATTGCGTTCGAGCGCCCGCGGCTGCATCGAAACTGTATACATAGATATATATACGCAACGCCCGTACGTAGGCGCACGGAACTGTATACGCACTGCGATGCTCTATAAAGCTTTGTTTCTTGATTTCTTATTAAAATTAATATATTTGAAAAGTATGTAAAAAATATTTATTTATTAAAGAGTAATTGTTATATCAAATTTAATTATTATAACAAATGAATATAAATAAAAATTCAATATTCGATTAGGATGGTAGAAGAATTAAAACAATTTTATGAAATATAACTTATATATATTTAATAGAATTTTCGCAAATATTTAAATTACACCCACACATGAGTATACAACTTACGTTGTTGCTTTTGCAATTACATGCATTAGTTTTATAATTTTTTGTACATTTACATTGCCTAATTAACGAATCTGGTATCGAATTTTTTAACATGAATTTGGGTAACAATTCACCTGTTTCTATAGTGTAACCAAATTCTGTTGCATCTAAATGTCGATACCGAGAATACAATGACATTTTCCATATGTACGTTTGTAGTGAAGCTCGTGAAATGTGCAATTTTAAAGCATCGGATGTACATGGAATTTTTCCAAAATTAATACCCATCCCACAAGAACGTTCTAAAATTATTTGTCTAGCATTATCTGCTGTTTCTCCAGCTTTATTCAAAATTTTCAAATACAATTTTTCTAATGCATTGAATTCCATGGCATTTAATTGTAAGCCAGTACCAAGTGGGGTTAATGCATTTTGAGTATCTAAATCAAAGACTAAATCTAAAGCTTTATTTTTAGTACCTACTTTACTAGTAGTATCACAGCCTGTAAACGCATGTAAAGCAGGCAAAACTTGACAAACTTGACTAGTTAAATATTCAGCAGCTACATTACAAGACAATAATCTTGGCTTCTGACCAACTACTTTAAAATACAATCCTGTACAACCAATTAATTTGAAAAAGCTCCAATAATGAATTGCTAATATAAAAACGTCGGTATCAACGGAATGAATTATTATTTCAGAATTATAAGGTAACATATATCGAGCATGACAAAATATCCTTGTATCAGCCTCTAAGTGATTGTTTTCTAACTCAATAATTTCATGTATATTATTTCCCTGTATACAACAGCACTTTTCAATGTTATAGAATCCACCTGATATTATTAATTGTTGAGTGTGACTTGTACTTATGTCATCTTTCCGACGATTAGCTGCTTGTTGAATTTTTTGAAATGATTCAAAATTTGGTTGTTGTACAACATCATCACACTTACCACAGAAAATGCACTTATGATCACATTTAATTCGTTTAATAGAAAAAGACATAATTACACATGTACATACTTGTAAGGGCGGAAAAGAAATGAATAAACTATTAAAGTGTCCGACTCTTATTTAAGCAATAGCATGTTTGAACTTTTGCATGATACTTCACGTTACAGCGAGTTGCAGCGCGTATACAGTTCCGCGCGCCTACGTACGGGCGTTGCGTATATATCTATGTATACAGTTTCGATGCGGCCGCGGGCGCTCGAACGCAATTTGTTAACTGTTAAAAAACAATGTTTAAAAATAAAGATATTGCAATATTTCCTACGGTAATTTGTAGAAGAGATCTCAAACTTTAATTTGGACACTTGGCAACATTGAAAATTTTAATTTTTGACCCAATATTGGGAGGTGAAAGTGGCCATTTTCGCGTTTTCTCGCACCTAAAATCGCCGATATCTCGAAAACGGCGCATTTTAGAGAAAATTCACAAGAGACATTTTTTGTTCAAAATGGTCCAATTTACCTTGTTCCGGGGCGAAAATTTCAATTTTTGGACTTTGTTTAAAAAAAATTTGTTTAAACAAATTCGGACCAGGTTACCGCCCGGCAACATGTTGATCCTCTTTCAGGGGCATCTCCTGAAGAAGGTTATGAAAAAAAATTCAATTAGAAAATTTTTTCCAACGATGGCGCCGATTTCGCCTTGTCTAATATTTCTGCTGTTTGCGCTTGCCAAACAACAAATCCAACTCGTTTATTTTTTTCATTACACGTTATTGTGCGACTATGCGGTTTTCATTTACATAATAAATTGCAAAGGTTAAGTAATGAGAAAAAAATGGGTAAAATCCTACAGGAGTATGGAAAAGATTACATTTTGTAAGTTATAAAATATTTGGTACATAATTTCTAATTTTTATACTCAAATTACCCTTCTACACTACTATTTTTAGTAAAATTATTCTTAAAGGGGAATTTTCTAAGCTTAAACTTATTGCTGCCAACGTAAAATTGACGTTTTATTTGCACTGTTTAATTATTCAGTACAATATTGCATGTCGCTCTCTCTTTCTATCCAACCAGCCGTCCAAGATTAGTTATACGACTCTTCCATTTTCTCTCTCTGTTTCTGTTCTTCCATCCCTTCCCTGTCATTTTCCTAAGGTCATCGTATTGTCGTAGTATGGGCCGTGCTCGATTCTTTTGTCTCCCCATGGTTTCCATGTCTTCCTTTTCCTTGTCGATCTCGTGCTTTCCATTCTTACTACATGTGCTGTCTCTCTTCATTTTATCTTTAGTATCGTTTTTTTTTTTATATCTTCTCTTTTGCAATGTTTTCTATTCCACTCTATAAATTTTCAGTCCTTTAGCATAAAATGTAGGGTTGTTCTTTCGATATGATATTGGGTATCTTTTATTCAACGCTTCTTTTCATTGGCCCCATTTCAGCTCTATACATCAATATATACATATATACATATATAAAACCTGTAGCGTGATGTAAAGGAGGCATATATATATATATATATATATATATATATATATATATATATATATATATATATATATATATATATATACGAGGCTGGTTTGAAAAGTCCGTGCAAAGTCCGAGAGATGGCACCACCGGCGCGTATCGAGGTCATGTTTAGTTAGTAGCATCTCTTGAATGAACGCACACCAAGTTTCAGCCATATTGGTCTATTTCTTTGTGTTTGGCATTCGTGTGAATCAAGGAAGTCGAGTGATTTTCAAGAAATGGACGAAAAAGAATTTCGTGTGGTGATTAAACATTACTTTATGAAAGGCAAAACACCTCAGGAGACTAAAGAGAAGCTTGATAAACATTATGGTGACTCTGCACCTTCGATTAGAACAGTTTATAAGTGGTTTCAAAATTTTCGGACTGGCCATATGGGCACAAGTGACGCTGAACGTTCTGGACGGCCTGTGGAGGTTACGACTCCAGAAATCATTGATCAAATCCATGATATGGTGATGGATGACAGAAGAGTTAAGGTGCGTGAGATTGCTAGTGCTGTGGGCATCTCGACTGAACGGGTACATAATATTTTGCATAAACATTTGGACATGAGAAAGCTATCCGCAAGATGGGTGCCGCGATTGCTCACGCTTGACCAAAAACGGAATCGTGTGAAGTGTTGCAAGGATGGTTTGCAGCTGTTCCAGAATAATCCGGAGGACTTTAAGCGTCGTTTCGTCACTGTGGATGAAAAATGGATACATTACTATACTCCTGAGACCAAACAACAATCTAAACAATGGGTTACCAAGGGGGAATCTGCACCAAAAAAGGCGAAGACCGTTCCTTCGGCCGGAAAGGTTATGGCGACTGTCTTTTGGGATTCGCAAAGGATAATCCTCATCGACTATTTGGAAAAGGGTAAAAAACTATTACAGGTGAATATTATTCATCGTTATTGGACCGTTTGAAAACCGAGCTGCAAGAAAAACGCCCGCGATTGGCCCACAAGAAAGTCCTTTTCCATCACGACAACGCACCAGCACACACCTCAGCAGTTGTGGTCGCAAAATTAATGGAAATAGGATTCCAACTCGTTTCACATCCCCCCTATTCTCCAGACTTGGCTCCCTCGGACTACTATTTGTTCCCTAATTTGAAGAAATGGCTGGCGGGACAAAGATTTTATTCAAACGAGGAGGTGATTGCAGACACTAATGGATATTTTGCAGACTTGGACAAATCCTATTTTTCGGAAGGGATCAACAAACTAGAACATCGTTGGACGAAGTGTATAAGCCTAAAAGGAGACTATGTCGAAAAATAAAAAAGGTTTACCCCAAACACATAAGTAGTTTTTTATTTTTGCACGGACTTTTCAAACCAGCCTCGTATATATCTATATATATATATATATATATATATATATATATATATATATATATATATATATATATATATTATAATTAAAGCGTTCATTGTTTGCGACATGCCTCCTTTACATCACGCTACAGGTTTTATAATAAGATGTAACATGTTTCCGCAGCTTGCACCATGACTGGTATATCCGTTTTCATCTGGATATTTAACTTTGCCTATTCCTTGAGTTCTGTCCGACTTTAAAGAGAACTAATCAACATCCCCTCGTTACCTTCAATTATTGTCAGCAGGCTGGAACTGTGTAAGCTCAGGCAGATTATGTGTCTTCAACATCGGGCATATTGCGCCAAAGGAGAATTTCCGTTTTCCTGCGGCAGGCGTTTAGAGAACCGTGTTTAATCTTTCTTTTGTTGATGTGATTTGTCTAACTGAGCTCCAAAACTAAACCTGTTATGTAGTTTTGGATGGAAAACTCATATTTTTACTTAAGCTCCTGATTCTCTTTTTCGTCGTTTCAGTTTTTTTTTCAATTCGACCTGAATTTTCGCTAAAGGAAAATTTTTTGTAGGAGGCAAAACGATGCCATATTTCTCTTGAAATCATTTTGAGACCAGATTGTAAAATCGATAAGATAAAATTATTGAAAAAACTGAAATGTTAAGATGATGGTGATACAACATTCTTTCCTTTTTTGCAGAGTTTCTCCGAGTATAGGTTTCCGAATTCCAGTATTAAAAATTTTTAATGTGAGTTTTATAAATACCAGTCTATTAATAAAACACTGTAAAGAAATAGTTTTGTTTTACCTCACCAGTTTTATTGCACCTTTTTACTTCACTACTGTATTGCGTTTTTCTAGTATAGAAGATCCAATTTCCATAACCTTTCTCCCCTAAGTTTGTGACTAGCCTTTACCTTACATGTCAATCGAAAAGATATTTGGTTTTCTGGTCACCGTAACTGAGAGAACTTCACATACGTAAATATCTAGGGAACTCTTTAAATTTAAATGTGAATTTGTCTTGGTATGAACTAAGTAACTTTCTTTCTTTAGAGTATAATTCTCATAAGGAATATGATTAAATTCTTAAGAATGTTCTAGAATATTCACCTAAAAAGTAACCTTTAAGACTATAGTACTAAGGACTTTTATATATAGATATCTACCAGATCTAACAATTCGAGAGCTTTTTCTTCTGACTGATACTTATTTTACTTAAAAATATAGACAGAATAATCTCTTAAGGAAACATTGAGCTAGAGGTGTCCCGTAACTTTTAATTGAATAAACTAGTAACCTTTTTGTTTCATCGACTAGTTGGTAAGATAACAATATTATTTAATTTAACAACGTCTGTGAGAACTAGAGCTTCCTATCTTTATGCTAGGTAGGATCGGTCATGACACATTAAACAGGTTCTGTCCAAATCATAAAAAATATACTAAGAATTATTTTAAATAGCTGGAGTCCGCCCTCTCTGGCGTAAGAGCAAGTCGTTCGCACAGGTAATTTTATGAAACAACTGTCGCTACATATATATATATATATATATATATATATATATATATATATATATATATATATATATATATATATATATATACATATATATATATATATATATATACATATATATATATATATATATATATATATATATATATATATATATATATATATATATATATATTCGCCAAAATCTCATTTGGCTCCCGCTGCTGTTGCTCAGTTAGCTTCAAGCGGCAGTAGCAGCCAGATCACAGTATCGAGTAGCAGAAGCAGCGGAAGCGCTTGAAAATGCCAAATGAGATTTTGGCGAAACGGCGTGCAAATTCATTGTTAGACGAACAGGTTGAAACCCGGAATTTTAATGTAATAAATATAAAAATGGAAGATCTCTCTGTCTGTCTGTCTCTCTGTCCAACCACTTATCCGATTTACATGTTTTTTTTTAATTCATACATTTGTTCTCTGTCCAGGTTATCTATAATATATATAAAATGCAACGTCTCTTTGTCTGTCCGTTAGTGCGCTTATCACTCGAGAACCACTTTTTTTTTAATTCCTAACTTAATATTTATCAAAAAAAATCTATAATATATATATAACGCAGCGTCTCTGTGTCTGTCTGTTCGTTAGTGCGCTTAGCACTCAAGAACCACTTATCCGATTTACGTGTTTTTTTATAAAATACATATGTTTTCTGGCCAGGTTATAGGATATATTTTATTATGTTACGTTATATAAGGATTACGCAGTGACGATAATAGTGAATCAAGTCCACGCGAGCGGAGCCGCCCGCACGGCTAGTATACATGTTTATATATATATATATATATATATATATATATATATATATATATATATATATGTATATATATATATATATATATATATATATATATATATATATATAAATTTAGGATAGTTTTTTGTTCTTGGTCTTGCGGTCAATTTTTAATGAAACAAGTTTACTTTTGGTTAACGTTTCAGTTTATTTTATTTAAACCATCTTCAGAACTACAGAACTAGTTCTGAAGATGGTTTAAATAAAATAAACCGAAACGTTAACCAAAAGTAAACTTGTTTCATTAAAAATTGACCGGAAGACCAAGAACAAAAAACTATCCTAAATTTATTCATTAACGGTCAGGAAAAAAGAAAAAACAAACATATATATATATATATATATATATATATATATATATATATATATATATATATATATATATATGTATATATATATATATATATATATATATATATATATATATATATATATATATATATATGTATATATATATATATATATATATATATATATATATATATATATATATATATATATATATATATACATATATATAAAGGTCGAACGAAATTTTCATTCGTGCGTTGTTATGCCAACAGACCAACAGATCGACACACAGACAAACCAACGAAAATGAAAAAATTATATTTGTCGTGTCCTAGCAGCTCCAAACAGATAAAAAACCGAAAAACTTGGAGGGTGATTTTTCTCACGAGTACAATACTTCTCTTTAGAGACGGAAGTAAACTTTTTTTTGCGTGGGCTCTTAACCTCTCCTACCTACTATGATTTAATCCTCTTTAATAGTAAATTCATTGGCCAAAATAATAGCGTTATTCTTTGTTAAAGTCCTACAAAGGAACATCAAACAGCCTATTTCGACTACTTTATGGCCTCTGCTGTTATGAGGCATTTAATTAGAGGTGTCGTATATAGAGTTGATGGCTAAGTAATATAGTATGTTCGAGGTTTACCAGACTTTTTTTATGGATGCAACATACGCTTAGCAAGCAAATCCCTAAATCGCTCTAAGAGAGGCAAGGGTGCGAAAGTGGCGATTCTAGTGAGTCTTATCTTGAATTGGTAACCTTTATAAAAATATGTTTTTGAATCTAGCTTCATTACGACAGGTTTTATGACTCGAAGTCTAATAACGACCTCGATAACTTCGAAGCGTAAAAAAATCGTATAAAAACATTTTACAGATATATGTAAAATACTGTTTCGAAACTTTTTTTTTATTTAATGCATATTGTTTAAAAGTTTTATTTTGTACGAGAAACTTTCTAACATAAAATAGATTTACGTAACCCAGCAACTTCCTAACAACTTTTTAAAACTTTTCCGATCACACTAAACTCTTCTTAAGTATTTATTGAACAAGCGTTTCTCAATTTGTTTTGAATAGTCCCACTGTAAGAAGATTTTATCTATAATATATATAAAATGCAACGTCTGTCTGTCTGTCTGTATGTCCGTCCGTTAGTGCGCTTGTCGCTGGAAAACCACTTAACCGATTTACGTACTTTTTTTTTAAAACATACATATGTTCTCTGGCCAGGTTATAGGCAATATTTTATTACGATAGGCAGCGTAAGGAATGAGCAGTGACGATAATAGTGAATGAAGTCGGAAAAAAGTTTGCCGCTCTCGCGTTCCCTTGCAATACACAGCCTAAACCATTAAATATGGAACAATATTATATAGCAGAGAATATCTATAATCTATAATATATACAAAACGCAATGTCTCTCTGTCTGTCTGTCTGTCCATTAGTGCGTTTATCACGCGAGAACCACTTATCCGATTTACGTGTCTTTTTTTAAATTCATACATATATTCTTTGGCCAGGTTATATAATAATAATAATATTCTATATATATAATATATATAAAGTGCAACTTCTCTCTGTCTGTCTGTCTGTCCGTTAGTGAGCTTATCACTGGAGAACCACTTATCCGATTTACGTGTTTTTTTTTTTAAACATACATATTTTCTCTGGTCAGGTTATCTATCTATAATATATATATAAAATGCAACGTCTCTCTGTATGTCTGTCTGTCCGCTAGTGCGTTACGTGCTTTTTTTTTAAAACATACTTATGTTCTCTGGCCAGGTTATAGGATATATTTTATTGCGTTAGGTAACATAAAGAATAAGCAGTGACGATAATAGTGAATCAAGTCGGAAAAAAGGTTACCGTTAGCGCGTTCTCTTGCAATACACTGCCTAAACCATTAAATATGGAACAATATCATGTTGCAAAGAATATAATATATATAAAATGCAACGTCTCTCTGTCTGTCCGTTAGTGCGCTTATCACTTGAGAACCACTTATCCGATTGACGTGTTTTTTTTTTTTTTTTGTTTTTTTTTTTTTTTTTTTTTTTTTTTTTTTTTTTTTTTTTTTTTTTTTTTTTTTTTTTTTTTTTTTTTTTTTTTTATAAATTTATACATGGGAGATAAGTATAAATAATGAGAGATAAGGAGAAATAACGGGAGATAAGCAGAGATAAGTCTAGATAATGGGAGTTATGGTGAGATAATGGGAGGTAAGGAGAAATATCGGGAGATAAGGAGAAATATTGCGAAATAAGTCGAGATAAGCCTAGATAATGGGAGATAAGGTGAGATATTGGGAGATAAGGTGAGATAATGGGAGAAATAATGGGAGATAAGGAGAAATAATGGGAGATAAGGGGAAATAATGACAGATATTTTATTACGTTAAGTAACATAAAGAATAAGCAGTGACGATAGTAGTGAATCAAGTCCACGCGAGCGGAGCCGCGGGCATGGCTAGTATTTATATAATCAAACAACTTTCCCTGTAAAATAATTAAATGAAAATAAGTTTAAAAAAGTGTATGTGTGTCCATTTTGGGATTTTCATGAAATACTAATCGATTTTTGTTATCAAAATATTAAAAAAAAGCTAAGTGCAAGTTGGACTTGCGCAGTTTTCCGTATCATGATCGCTTTTAAAATAAAAATGTTTGTTACGGAGGTATAAAATGATTAGTGACTTCACAAAACACACCCCAAATGGGTTTTCAAAAATTATGATCTAGGATTCGGCAACAAATTTGTTTGTGATGGCAAAAAAAAAATGTCTGCAACGTTAACTTCTATATCATTAGGACCGCAAAACATATTGTATATCAAGGTTCTGTCTCTAGTAGAACTAGTATCTTTAGTCATTTTTATAAACTCAGTGCTATTCAAATAGGTGGATAAACTATTATTAGGACATTCCAAACAAAATTTTTATATCTATAATTTATAACATATATAAAATACTGTCTCCCTGTCTACCGGCCCGTTAGTGCGCTTATTACTCGAGAACCACTTATCTAATTTGCGTGCTTGATGCGTGATGATAATAGTGAATTAAGTCGGAAAGAAGTTTGCCGCTAGCGCGTTCTCTTGCAATACACTGCCGAAACCATTAAATGTGGGACAATATCATGTAGTAAAGAATATAATATATATAAAATGCAACGTCTCTCCGTCTGTCTATCTGTTCGTTAGTGCGCTTATGACTTGAGAACCACTTATCTGATTTACATGTTTTTTTTTTAATTCATACATTTGTTCTCTGGCCAGGTTGTCTATAATCTTCTCTAATACATATAAAGTGCAACGCTTCTCTGTCTGTCTGTCTGTCTGTTTGTCCGTTAGTGCGCTTATCACTCGAGAGCCACTTAGCCAATTTACGTGTTTTTTTTTTAATTCATACATTTGTTCTCTGGATAAGTTATCTATAATCTTCTATAATATATACAAAATGCAACGTCTCTCTGTCTGTCTGTCTGTCCCTTAGTGCGCTTATCACTCGAGAACCAGTTATCCTATTTCCGTGCTTTTTTTTGCCTAAAATATAACTATGTTCCCTGACCAGATTATAGGATATATTTTATTACATTAGGTAACATAAAGAATAAGCAGTGACGATAATAGTGAATCAAGTCGGAAAAAAGTTTGCCGCTAGCGTGTTCTCTTGCAATACACTGCCTAAACCATTAAATATGGAATAATATCATGTAGCAAAGAATATAATATATATAAAATGCAACGTCTCTCTGTCGGTCTGTCTGTTCGTTAGTGCGCTTATTATTCTCAGTGTTTTTTGAAGTTCCTAGTCCTGACTTGACATCAAAAAATAAAGTTTTATGTTCAGTTTCAACAAAAAATTCGGTTAGTAAAATGCTTTTTTTTCAGTGCAACAGCTAAACAACTATTTTTTTTTTCGAACAAAAGTTCTTTTCTAGTAGTTTTTTAAGTTTCAAATTCGATTTGATATCAAAACGTGAGGAATAGTGTTTAGTATTTAGGAATAAAAGGTTGCAAAATGCAGTCTAATGTATATCAATATCAATTTTGTGGATAGATTGATTGAGAGAATATGGGGGAATGTGAGTGGATAAGTGAGGTAGTGAGAGTGAGTGAGTAAGTGAGTGATGTAGTGAGTAAGTGAGTGAGTGAGTGAGCGAGTGAATGTAGAAGTGAGTAAGTGAGTGAGTATGGAGTTATGTGAATGAATAAGTGTGTGAGTGACTGAGTGAGCGAGTGAGTGAGTGTTTTGTTTAATATTAGTAAAAATTTAAAACATTTTTTAATTTAGAGGTTACACAAATTTATTTTTAAACGGCATTTTGCTACGTAGCTTGGTTAAAGCGTGTTTTTTTGTTAAGCGTGAACAGTAAAACCTAATATTTTTAAGTTTTTATGATAAATGTAGATTCAGAACATTTAAAGATATCGGAAAAAAATAGGTTTATTCCATAATTTTAATGATTAAACAATTTTAACCTTTTATTTATTAAAACGTATTTTTTCCAGTGGTTTTTTGGCAACTTTAAGTCTGTTTTCTGAAAAAACCTCACGGTGGATATCATTTTTATGATTTTTTCGAATCCAGCATAAAATAATACTTAAAAATACACGTGTCTCACTTAAAAGACACACAGACATTTTTTTTGTATACCTGTGTTATCAAAGGTCATGCACCCACTCATGATAATTTTCAGTTAATTTACACCTTATGGGGAATATTTCAGAATTGTCGTTTTAGGGGAAGGGGGTGGGTGTCGATATGTTGTATGTTTTGACTGTAATATGGAAATTTACTTTCCCTTCACTTGAAAAAGTCAAATTCGCTACTTACTCTAGAATTGCGTATTTGCAGGGAAAATACTGGACAAATCGCTATCAAGCTTGTTGACAATTTGCTGCTGTCAGTTTGACGAATAAAGATCTCAGTCCTTGTTAAGTAAGCTAGAATCTCCAGAACTATAGTTTTCAAGATTCCACGGAAGTCGTTGCAATGAATTCATAAGGGCGTTTCTTCACCTTCGAAGAAGGTGAAAACTTAGTCGTATTCTGGAAAATTTATCAATCGAGATTCAAAAATCTTTAGTTCGTATCAATGATAAATTTTATTTTAGAATAGCTCTTTGTTTCACAAAACGCTATCTAAATTATGTCTCTAAATTGAATGTACCATACAATCCCTGTATTTTTGCAGTCTCTTTTTGAATTTAATCTGTTTTAAAACTGTTTTTAGTGTTCCGTGCCACTTAAGGGATCCCTTCGATGTCCGTCCGTCACACTCGATTTGCCTCAAAACTATTTGTCATATAAAGTTGAAATTTGGCACAAATATAGAAATTGATGGCCTCTATCAGAACCGTGTGGTTTGGAAAGTTGAATTTTGACTTAAAGGGTTACTACTCAGTATATATCACCGTTACACTAGACCATTTAATAACCATGTTAGCTTCATCAGGAGCGATGATCGACTCATATCAGTCAATCATCGCTCCTGATGAAGCTAACATGGTTATTAAATGGTCTAGTGTGACGGTGATATATACTGAGTAGTAACCCTTTAAGTCAAAATTCAACCATGTTAGCTTCATCAGGAGCGATGATCGACTCATATCAGTCAATCATCGCTCCTGATGAAGCTAACATAGTTAGCGAAACGCGGGTCGAGTGCAAAAATAAAGTGTTTGGTGTAGTGGTGATATATACTGAATAGTGCCATTGTGCCAAAGATTCTACATTCCCAATTTAGTTAAAGGGTTAGCTTGTAGGGGTAAGTGAAAATTTTGTTTTTTTTCCAAGGTCATAGAGTGGGGTGTCAAATAAAAGCTTGTGTGTTCAAAAATACATATAAAGTAATACTTTTCTTTGTATTATTTTTAAAAAATCTCTGTCCTCCCCACCGTATCTCAAAAGTACTGATCAAAAAATTTTAAAAAAATTCTGGAAAATTCTTCATAAGGTGTAAATTGAGCGAAAAATATCAGTAGTGCATTGCGTCTGACAATTTATCTGGTATAAAAAATATGCCGTGACAAAATCGAGGAGATTTCCTGACGGTATGGTGGAGTTAAATATATTTTCAGTACCGCGCGGGGGTCCTCTAGCATAATGGTTCCCAACCTTTTTTAATCTAACCTTTAATTTTTTAAAAACACTAGGTATGCGGATGACACTGTTATACTTGCAACTTCAATACAAGAACTAGAATCAATTATGGAGCGCCTAAAAATCACTAGCAAAAACTATGGATTGACAATTAATAGAGCGAAGACCTAAGTAATGATTGTTAGTCATAATGAAGATCTGGCACATATAAATAAAATTGCTGGTTTCACTGTTGTAGACCATTTCAACTATTTGGGATCCTTGATAACTAACAATGGTGGATGGGAAGCGAAAGTAAGAAGACGCTTGGCAATGGCTAGAAACTCGACCATCAAACTCACTAAGGTCTGGAGAGATCCAGCTGTCACAAAAAATACAAAGTTAAGGTTGCTATTCAGCCTTATACTCCCCACAGCAACTTACAGATCGGAACCGGACCATTAAACAAGCTGACAAAAGACGAATCGATGCGTTTGGGATGTGGGCATGTCGAAGAATCCTCAGAGTACCATATACCGAACACCGCACTAATGTATCTATTCTTGAAGAGCTTGGTATAAATGACCGACTTTCAAATAGAATCAATAGACAGTACCTGAAATATTTTGGTCACATTATAAGGAAAGGGAATGCCATGGAAAAGTTTATAGTAACGAGGAAGGTAGAAGGTAAAAGATCAAGGGGACGGTCTCCGACAAGATGGTCCGACCAAGTAACATCTCTCCTTGGGATGGGTATGCACGAGTCAAATCAAGTCGCGCAGGATTGAGATGCCTGGAGATTGACTGTTGAGGCAGCAAGTGCATAGTGTCACCGATATTCCTATTGAAGTGAAAGGTTTGAAAGAGAGAAGTAGCTAAGATACTATTACTATTATACGTTATATATATATAAGATATAAACAACTTTTTGTATTTATTATAAATCATCGTACGGAACACTAATTGCGCAAGCCCGATTTGCACTTGTCCTGTTTTTTTTTTAATAGAATAACAATTTTCACATATTGACATTTACGGACCTCATCAAATTTTTAAAAAGACTGGTAAAATAAATACTGTACTGACTTAGGCTGTTACTTGATGGAGATCCATAATAACTTGGAATAAAAATTTAAACACCTGTTTAAGATCACCACTTATATTTATTATATTATTGCTGACAATTGTTTTTGACACACTGTGTCTTCTTCTGGAGCAAGATGTAAATTAACTACAAAGTATGTTACAGAATATATAATTTACCTAGTTACAAGTACTAAATTCATTAACAATATTTACCTTAATACCTAGAAACAAGTTCAATAAAGGAGACCCTCCCCCATTTAGTTAATCGTTGACTAATAAACCTGAGAATTTTTCTGGTTAATTTCTACCTGTTCTAAACAATTCAGTAATTTCCCTTTCTTTCCATTATGCAAAATTCTGAAATTTCATTAAACGTATGATTTTTATCTGTTAAATGTTTAGGTTTGCATAATGGAAAGAAAGGGAAATTACTGAATTGTTCAAACCAGGTAGAAATTAACCAGAAAAAATTCTCAGGTTTATTACTCAACGATCAATTAGATGGGGGATGGTCTCCTTTATTGAACTTGTTCTAGGTATTGAGGTTTTTTTTTTTTTTTTTTTTTTATTGGTCTAGCACACGTGCTGCAGGAAGTCCCTAAAGCGCTCCAGGAGCGGCACGAGTGCGGAAAAAGCGATTCACGTTGTTCTTGAATCGCTGTAAATTGTACTCGTTGGGAAACACAGCGCTGGGCAAATTATTCCAAAGGGATGACGTTCTCCATATAAAAGATTGCTTGAAAAGCGTCGTACGCGGAGTAACAAGCTGAACCTCATACGGATGCGAAGCACCAGCGCGACGTGTATTTCTAACATGCACCGCTTTGGGAGGAATTAAGCGGGCTACATCCTTCGAACACTTTCCATGAAAATACTTGTAGAACAGACTCAAGTCGCCAACCGTTCTTCTTCGATGTTCCAGCGAATCAAGGCCGCCGGTCAATTCGAGTCCCCAATCAGACGGACCGCTCTTCTCTGAATAGAATCCAACAAATGCAGTGTATGTTTGGGAGCGGAGCCCCAAACGTGGGAGCAGTATTCCATAGTTGGTCGAATTTGGGCTTTGTAAAGAATTAACAGTTGCTGTGGGGTGTAAAGCTTTCTGGTTCTAAATAATATTCCCAATTTTTGAGAAGCTCTCCTTGCTATGCCTGCAACATGTTCATACCAAGACATATTTGCTCCCAAACTAACGCCCAACAAATTGAGCGACGATGCTAGGGGAATGGAGTGCCCCGACATAACTATGTCGGGTTCAGCAACGTTAACTTTTTTTTAGAAAAAACTGCCGCTTGGGTTTTTGTAGCGTTAAATTCCACTTGGTTACTGTCACCCCAAGATAGAATTTCTTCCAGGTCTTTGTTAAGTTGAACGACCTCCTGCTGTCTGCGGATATTCGCCTGAGCAGCCGATGTCCGAGTGTTCAAGGTGAATGAAGAGACAAGCGTACTGTCATCTGCAAAGCTATAGATTGGATTCCCGGTCTTGTCCAGCAGATCATTAATGTAAATGAGAAAGAGAGTAGGAGACAATATGGAGCCCTGGGGCACACCGGCGTTGATAGTGAGGGTGTTAGAAAGAAATCCGTCGACCGCCACTCGTAAAGAACGCTCTCTGAGGAAACATGAGAGCCACAAACAGAACCTTTCAGACATATCATAAGAGCGCAACTTAGCCAACAGTCCATCGTGCCAAACACGGTCGAATGCCTTGGATATGTCAAGAGCAACCGCTCGAGATTCTCCAAAGTGTTCAATTGCGTTGTTCCAAACATGTGTTACATAAGTCAGAAGATCTCCTGTTGATCTATGTTTACGAAAACCATATTGGTGATCGCTAATAATATTGAATCGTTCAAGATATTTTTAGAAGATGCTCATTGATAACCTTTTCCACAACTTTCGATATTATTGAAAGCAGTGCAACTGGTCGGTAGTTATTTTGGCAAGGTCTTCTTACCTTTTTTAGGTATCGGCTGAACCGTGGCACATTTCCAGCAGGACGGAATTATTCCCTTTCTGTAGGATAGGTTAACAAGTCTACAGAAAACTGGTGTTAGTTCCCTTGCACAGTTTTTGAGAACTATGGCAGGTATTCCGTCAGCGCCAGAAGCCTTCTTGGTGTCTAGCTTCATTAAAATACGCTTTATGATGCGCTGTCTGAAGACAACATCGGGCATCCTTGACTGCAATATGGGAATAGTAGGTGGTGTTTTTCCTTGGAAATCGACAGTAGAATGTGAAGCAAAGAGTTCAGCCAACAAGTTCGCTCTCTCAACAGGTGTGGTTGCAATGGAATTATCTGGCCGTGTGAGTGGTGGTATCGTGGATTTGGTAAAGTTTTGACTAACTGCCTTAGCGACTGCCCAAAAGGACCTGGAATTGTTGGGACAAGCCAGAAGTTTGTTTCTAATTCGTTGATTGTGTGCCTCCTTGGTTTCGTCGATAATTCCCTTGCATCTGTTCCGGGCATGAACAAAGATCTTTCGATTTAAGGTGTTAGGATTTTCACGCCATTGTCGGTAGGCAATATGTTTAGAAGCAACAGCTTCTTTGCATTTTCGGTCGAACCAAGGCTTGCCGTTTGGAGGAGCATTTCTTCGAAAAAGGGATGTAAGCTTCCATACCAGCCAAAATAACATCGGAGACTTCCCTGGCGCAGTCAGATGGGTTATCGGATCGAAAACAAACGTCCATCCAAGGGAAAGTTCGAAAGTATTCCATGAGATCTTCCCATTTAGCAGATTTGTAGTGCCAAATCTTGCGCGGCCTAGGCGCCTCTCTGTCACTGATTGGCAGGATACTCGATGTCGAAAGCAGTTTATGGTCGGAAGAACCTAATGGCGGATTTACGGTGACCATGTATATCTCCGGATTGGTGGTTAAAAACAGAGATCAAGAAGACTGGCGAACTCCCCGTCTCGATCAGGGATCCGTGTTGGTTCGTCAATAAGCTGAGTTAAGCCATAACTGATTGAGAATGACTCAGCTTCACGACCTTGTTCGTCGGTAGTATTTGAATATTTGAGCCAGTTGATATTGTGGACATTAAAGTCGCCCAGGATGGAAATTTCGGCACTTGGATAGTTACTTTGTAAATGATCGATGGTGTCTGCAAGAGAAGCGAAAAGTGTTCGAAAATTGGTATCACTTGGTGGTCGATACAGGATACAGATGAACCTTGTGGTTTGTTGAGTCGTTATTTTTAACCACATAACATCAAAGTTTGGGGGCTCCAGAGCTTCTTCTCGTTGACAAGAGAGGTCGCTTCTGACAAACAGACAGATTCCAAAGTTACGCCTAAATCGGGAATAGAAGTCGTACCCAGGATAAAGATAGTTGACCGTGCTGGTCGATGGACTGACCTTGGTTTCACATAGAGCGAGTACATGAGGTTTATCTGATTGCAGGTGTTGATGCACTGAATTTATGTTCGAGTTTATACCTCGTATGCAAAAATCTATCTTAAAATTATGATGTCTGCAAGTCGACGCCTCCGAACCAGCCCCTACCCGGAGATCCGAACGGGGGGCCATTCTACCTCCGGAACTTCTTGCATCCAGGCGCCTCATCATGCTCTTTGGTCCCACAGTAGTTAATGTGGAATTTTCCTGTTCTGTCGCATGTTTATCTTTGTAAATATTGTTAATGAATTTAGGGGCGCAGGTAATTTCTACACCACTAATCCGTTTATGACCTAGACATATTTAAGGGACTGTAATTGCAGAAGTAAATTCCACACCGAGTACTTTCAGGTAGAGGATGAGGGTTGATAAATGGGTGGTGGTACACTTCGGCTTGTTCAATTAAATCATTATTAAACCTTTCTACATATCAGTTTAGTACATATTATTAATTTGTGATTATTACTTGGTTGTGCGTATATTTTTTTAAAGTGTTGCTAATATGGAAGGAAAGTTAATAAAAAGTAATCGAGGAAAGGACATGTTATGTGTGAATTACTACACTTACTTTCGACAAAAGGTGCTAAAATGTGGGGAGACATTTTGGAGATGTTCAAAAAAAGATTGCAAATCAAAAGTCTTCACCGTTGGGCCCGACCAGAAGTGAAGGACTCCATACACACGAAGCCGACACCAAGAAGCTGAATCGGCAAATAATTAGTAATTCCTGCAAAAGAAAAGCCGGAGAGCATATGAGTGAAAGGCCATCTAAAATTATCCGACAAGAACTACAAAACACGTTGCCTGAAACAGTAACAGAAAAAGATGTCGAATATATTAGAAAAAACATTTATAACCATAGACGAAAATTTTTGCCAGGACGTAATTCAAGAAGTGCTGAGGATGTGCATAGTGTTTTAGAGACATTTGAAATCAAAACTAGCAAGGGTGAGAATTTCTATATATCAATGAACTCGAAAGTGGCATTATTGTTTTTTCTCTCAACGAGTCTAAAATAAGTAATAATCATAATAATCAAAAATTAAAACATCTTTATGAACAAAGACAATTAGGAAATATTAATCGTTTCCATTTTTTAAAATGTGTCTCCTATTTTTCTCAACCTGTTTTGTAAATATATATAAATAGATACATATAGGTTTGTAGCATTATCTAGTATATGTAAGGACATTTGTCCAATTGTATTTTATGAATTTAACAAAAACTTCATGTTTTATCAATATTATTCTACTATGAAATAAAAACAATATTTTTGCAAATATCTAAAATTTTCAATAAAAACTGATTTAAAAGAAATCCGTCCAGTTTTATTTAGATGAATAAAACATAATTATATTTGCTTGGTGTGGAAATTACCTGTAAGATTTAAGCACCCTTATAAGGTTAGTGTGGAATTTACCTGTTGTATTAAGGGCGCAGGTAGTCTTGGTGGGAAATTTACTAACGCCGGAATTTGGTACTTGTAACTAGGTAAATTATATATTCTGTAATATACTTTGTAGTTAATTTACATCTTGCTCCAGACGAAGATACAGGGTATCGAAACAATTGTCAGCATTAATATAATAAACATAAGTGGTGATCTTAAACAAGTGTTTAAATTTTTATTCCAAGTTAGTAAAATAAAGATAGATTTATTCCGACTTACATCCCCTCACACTATGTTGCGGAACAACTACCATTAGTCTTCAGGTGAATTTTATACCTGAAGACTGACAGAGATACGTAGACGAAATTATACTTGTTACCCAACATGCAGAATTTTTAGAACCGATGTATATTTTACAATATATTAAATCATACAAATCTCTATAATGAATTAATTTTAATAATTTTTTATGAACATTGGTTACACTAAAAGTTAGAAAAAACTTATTTGGATACTTTAAAAGTGAATTAGCTACCAAATTTCTCTATAAGATTCGAATTAAAATTATTCTTAAGACCTAATAACAAAATCGTTGAAAATATGTAATAATGAAAAAAAAATAAACTGGGACACTAGTAACAAAATTAATGGTGTAACTGGGACACTAGTAGCATGTGTTGCCTCTTCTACTTCGGATGACAGCGTTTATGCGCCTAGGCATGCTTCTAATTCAATTTTGGATAAAATCTTGAGGAATTTGCTCCCATTCTGTGATAACTGCATTTTCAAGTTCCCTCAGGTTTCTGGGTGCAGGTATATGACGTTTCACATTTTTCTTAAGGTGATCCCATACATGTCCTATCGGATTCAGATCCGGGCTTTTTGGTGGCCATTGCATAATCGATATATCAACTTGATTAAGATAATCGAGTACCTCCCTAGCCACGTGAGGTCGAGCGTTGTCTTGCATAAACAGGAAATTGGGTCCCACGAAATGACCGAAAGGCATCACATGTTCTATTACAATATTCTCAAGATAGTAGTCAGCATTCATGGATCTCGTACGGACAGGAACTAACTCTGTGCCAGCATCAAAGCAGATGCCACCCCAGAACATAACAGAGCCACCGCCGAATGGAATCCTCGCAGAGATATTGCAAGGACCAAACCTCTCTCCTGGTCTTCGTCAAACTCGCTCACGACCATCTGGATGTTTTAGACTAACCCTAGTTTCATCTGTGAAGAAAACTTGTTTCCAATCATCCACAGACCGGTTTTCGTGATTTCGAGCAAAACGTAACCTGGCAACTCTGTTCGCTCTAGTAAGCAAGGGCGCAGTGGCTGGTCTCCTACTGTTTAATCCAGCTTCATTTAACCGTCTTCTAACTATTTTAGAATAAATTGTGACATTGCGAACAGCTTCGAGTTCGTTTCTTATTATAGAACTAGTGACAGTCATGTTTCTTAAAGCATATTGTCTTATAAAAACGTTCATCTAGGTCGCTAGTGCATCGTTTTCGCCCTTACCCTAGCCTTCTAGAATAAGTTCTTACTTCATTCAAGCGTCTTACCATACGACTTATTGTGGAACGACATTTACCTAACAAATTGGCAACATAACTCTCACAATATCCCTCGTCCAATAAAAACTAAGGCTCGCACTACCTCGTGTTCAGCTAAATTCCTTGTTCGATTCAATTTTCTAATTATTCGGGGTCAAAAATAAAACAGTCTAGCAGAAAAACGTATTACTTTGAAAAAGGGAACAATTTATAAGCTTACTTTTAAAGAAAATCTATATCACATTATTACTGAAAAATTGTTTATCTTCTAAAAAATTCTTTAAAACTGTAAATCTAAACGAATTGTTTTGATTTCGGTCATGAACAACGAAACAAAATATAGCCTACTATTCAAATACTCGATAAACTTTAAAACTAACATAAGAAAAAGATAAATTAATTTTTAGATATAGTGCAATTTTTTCAAGACCTAGAATATTTATTATACATAGCAATATATACGGATTTTTTCTTTATATACTGAAAAACTTTCTATAGTGAAATTCCGGTCAACATTTTGGTCTTTCAGAGTCGACTGTATATATATATATATATATATATATATATATATATATATATATATATATATATATATATATATATATATTTATATATATATATATATATATATATATATATATATATATATATATATATTTATATATATATATATATATTTATATATATATATATATATATATATATATATATATATAAATAACTCCTTCATAATAAATAAAAAGTTTTATTACATTCCACAATATTTTTTTAGAATAATTTTTACTAGGGTGGAGTCAAAATAAATATTAAATTCATTTATTAAAAGATCATTTAGTAAAGAGTTTAGAGTACTTCACTCTAACTTTGATCCTATGTTCCTTTCGTGTGAAAAAGATATAGATTCTAATAAGTTTTTACGTGCATTCTTCATCATTATATCGTCATAGACAAATGATAGTATTTATTTATAATCATTTATTCAAGGTACTTAGTACCATTACTAGAGATGGTGGATAATCGATGCCAGTCCACCTATCGATAATTTTAAGTTACCGTTGGCTATCGATATATCTATACTAGCCAACGAGGATATGTTGGAAATTTCATTATGAAGAGTTTAGTTTTTTTGTTTCTCTCGATCCGACTTATATAACCGGAGTTAGTCACATTTTAAGCTCGAAAAAACGCGTTTTGAAAATTTCAGTTGTTTATAAATAGAAGAGCACACATTTTTCGAGGTGCAAAACTCAGGACAAGACTCCTGGTGATACCCTAGAGAGGATAAAATCATAATATTGCTGCATCTAAACTATGCCTATCTCATCAATATTTTGTCCTTTTTTTACTGCACTATAAAGACAACGATTCGTTTTTTGACTTTCGGAGTGACTTTGCATACCGAGCCACGTTTTGGTCTAAAATTCACCTGAAGACTGACAGAGATACGTAAACGAAATTATAGTTGTTACCCAACATGCAGAATTTTTAGAACCGATGTATATTTTAACTGTTTACAATATTCAGGATTTTTTCTTAAAATTTTACTGCTTGTTCTACACGTATTACTGCAAAATGGCAATATAAATACAAAATTTGCCCCATATGTATATGTTTGTACAGAGAGCTATGCTTATAAGATAAACATACATGTCACGTAAATTTCAGCTTAGGAAAGATGACATGCTCATACTTTTTCCATTTTATGTAAGTGTTTTACGTAATAAAATATTCGTCTTTCATGTCATAAAATCTGAAGGAAATATGACTTTAGGGATCCTCCCTATAAAAATGGTAAAATATATTTTTATGTTGTTTAAACAACCTGATAACACTATTGAAGTAAAGAGAGACGATGACTGGATATGCCATTGGAAACTAGCTTTCGCCTTACCAGATGTACAAGTATGAAATGCGGATTTTTTTTCTAAAAAAACATGTTAAATTCGGAAGAACGATAAAAAGTGCTTTATTCAAAGTATGTTCCATCGCTTGTTATACATTTTTCCCATCTTTCGGGCAATTTGTGATTACCACGCCTCCTTTTGCTGCGAACCATTCATCGAGCCATTTTTTCACATCTTCGTACGAACCAAAGCGCTGCTCAGCAAGTGCGTGACTCATCGATGCAAACAAGTGGTAATCGGGAGGAGCCAAGTCTGGTGAGTAAGCCGCATGGGGTAGAACTTCCCAGCTGAGTGCTTCCAACGGGTCGCAAACTGGTTTTGCCGTATATGATGGAGCACTGTCTTGAAGAAAAATGACTTTGTGTTGCCTCTTTCGGTATTCTGGCCTTTTTTCAAGCAGCGAACGGTTCAAATCGGTCAATTGTTGTTGGTAACGTTTAGTTTTAACCGTTACCTCAGGTTTTAACAGCTCATAATAGACCACGCCCCTCTGGTACCACCAAACACAGAGCATCGTCCGCTTCTGCCAAAGCGATTCGGTCTTGCGGTCGATGTGGATGGTGCGCCTGGGTCTACCCATAATTTTTTTGCGCTTGGGATTCTCAAAATAAATCAACTTTTCATCCCCTGTAACTATACGATGCAAAAACGACTTCCTTTTGTACCGAGCGAGTAAAATGTCACACGTGTTTTTGCGCTTTTCCATTTGCCTGTCGTTCAACTCATGTGGTACCCATCTACCGGTCTTCTGAATCTTCCCATCCCTCGTAGCCGATTGAAAACAGCTTGTTGACTAACGCCCAATTGCTCGGCGAGTTGTTTTTGTGTTTGCGAATCATCTTCGTCCAACAATGCTTGCAATTCCACATCTTCGTATTTTTTTGGCGGTTTTCCACGTTCCTTGTCTGTAACATCGAAGTCACCACTTTTGAAACGCCGAAACCATCATTCACACGTATCTTGCGATGGAACATGTTCACCATAAGCTTCTCGAAGTAATCGGTATGATTCAACAGCAGTTTTCTTCAAATGAAAAACAAAAAATTAATGCTGTCCGCGACTGCTCTTCGTTCGGTATAAACACTATGCACACACACTTTTCCAATTTATCTCTCGTGCGCGTCTGACACTTGTTGATGACACAACAAAATGGCGCAGTGTCAAATCTTTATAGCACAAACTGCATTGGTACACCATCTGTTGTCTGAAATCCGCATTTCATACTTGTACACCTGGTATGATTGCAAGTTCTTTACACTGAACTTAGGCAATTATTATTGGCGGCCGAATGAAATACACAGTCTGCCAAGTAAGAACGTGTCCGCGATATTTCATTTTTATTAGATGCGATTCTAGCAATTCAACAAAACATCGGTAGGGGGAACCCTTGTCTACGACGCATTTTAGTAAAAGCATCAGTTGATTACGAACTTTCGTCGAAATTCCAAAATGAGTCACTTGTTTGCGCCTCGGTCCGAGGCAGTCCTTCTTTGTTTCCCATCCAAAGGGGCCTAGAATAACATATTCTGCAGCCGCTAAATATATTAAAAAGTCGGTATCATTTGTAAAGAAGTGGGCAAATTATTTTAATGAGACGAAAAATGTCGACGACTGGCCAAAACGTGGTTCGGTAGGCAAAGTCACTCCGAAAGTCGAAAAACGAATCGTTGTCTTTATAGTGCAGTAAAAAAAGGACAAAATATTGATGAGATAGGCATAGTTTAGTTGCAGCAATATTATGATTTTATCCTCTCTAGGGTATCACCAGGAGTATTGTCCTGAGTTTTGCACCTCGAAAAATGTGTGCTCTTCTGTTTATAAACAACTGAAATTTTCAAAACGCGTTTTTTTCGAGCTTAAAATGTGACTAACTCCGGTTATATAAGTCGGATCGAGACAAACCATAAGAATAATCTGTTCGTAATGAAATTTCCAACATATCCTAGTTGGCTAGTATAGATATATCGATAGCCAACGGTAACTTAAAATTATCGATAGGTGGATTGGCGTCGATTATCCACCATCTCTAGTAATGGTACTAAGTACCTTGAATAAATGATTCTAAATAAATACTATCATTTGTCTATGACGATGTAATGATGAAAAATGCACGTAAAAACTTATTAGAATCTATATATTTTTCACACGAAAGGAACATAGGATCAAGGTTAGAGTGAAGTACTCTAAACTCTTTACGAAATGATCTTTTAATAAATGAATTTAATATTTATTTTGACTCCACCGTAGTAAAATTATTCCAAAAAAATATTGTGGAATGTAAACTTTATATTTATCATGGGGTTATTTATATATATATATATATATATATATATATATATATATATATATATATATATATATATATATATATATAATATAGTATCTGGTTTGGTCACACCTACCATTCTAAAATAGGTAATAGAAAGTACTATCGGAATTCTAGACATAGAAATACAACCATCCATTTTTACAGCTTCGCTATGTGAACTAGGACCTACTAAACGAGCCTAGGTGTAGATGTCTAAAGCTCTTGGAGCTCCCTCAAAGGCGTACATAACCTACAAAATTGAAAAAAACCGGCAAAAAATCTCTTTTTTTTTTTTTAAATTTTATTGTACCGGTCGACTAAGTCCTTTGTTAAATGGAAAGCTTTCTGACAACTGGTCTTTTAGTTTTTTTTTTTTTTTTATTTTTTTTTTTTTTTTTTTATTTTTTTTTTTCTATTTTTTACTCTTTGATCTCTGTATAGCTGCTGGATGGCTTTTATTATTGTAATATTTATTCTAGTACCTTCTAGTACTTGCCATAGTCTATTTAGAGGGATCGTATCATATGCTTTGGATAGATCAACAAAGAGAAGGTGTGATTCCCTGTTTGTTGATACCCTTTTTTCGTGCAGCTGAGTAATTGTGAAAATATGGTCTACACACGATCTGCCCGTCCTAAAACCTGCTTGCTGTTCTAGTTCATATGGCGCATATTCTTCCTCTATTAGTTGTTTGAGGACTTTCCCGTAAATTCGACTCATAGTGTTAGTTACGGCTATACATCGGTAGTTGGTGCAATCGTCTTTCTTCCCTTTTTGTATATGGGCGTTATCCAGGTCTCTCTCCATGCTTGTGGGATATCTTCTCCGTTCACCAATCTAGCAATCAACTCAGTTAGAAATGATATTAGCTTAGTAGTGCCATATTTAAACAGTTCTGCAGGGAGGCCTTCTGGTCCGCTTGCCTTTCCAGTCTTTATTGTCTTTATGGCTTTCCATACCCTGTCTTCTGTTACTTCACTATACTGTCCTGTAGTCTCTAGGGCCGCTGAGGGTTGTTCCATATATTGTGTTCTGGTTTCAGTGAGCTTATTCTTAAAATGCTCCTTAAACCTTTCCAGTTGTATGGGATGAATATTAGTTCGATCTGATGTATTTGACCGTAGTGTATTAATAAATTTGCATACATAAAATTAATTTAAAAAAAATGTGCAAGTGCGGGCTGCCAATTTTGCTTCTATATTATTAAAAAATAGTTAGAAAAACGATAAAATTGGTTTGACAGTGAGATATCGTGGGACTTTTAACTTATGTATATTTTAATTTTGACGTTTGAAACTAAAAGTTCTAAAAAAGTGATATTCTTAACGTTACAATAATTAAATGATAATCAAATTTTATTGTAATCAATTTATCTCGTTTAAATGTACTCACTTTTATTCGGAGAATCCATTTCACGAAATTAAATTAACTTCAAATACAAAACATTTGAGCGCTATTGAATCTGCCTGTCTAACTCAAACAGAACAAGCTCAGAATCTGGCCTGCTCGAAGCTCTAACAACAATAGGTGTTAAGAGCCACGTGTGCACACTTGATTATTATAACCTGTCGTTTCGAATAGCGCAGGTTCCAACCCACATACCTAGAGCCTGAAAAGTCCCTCAATCGAACATTCATTTTGGGGACTTATAGCCACCGTTTCGGTATTCGGTCCCAATGTGCGGCAATTGGACAATTTATTGAGGTAATTGTGCCGTTGTTAGCATACCAAAGAATACATTGATGACAAAAAATGTTCTCGAAACACATTTTTTCAAGAATACGAGCGGTCGCGTTCTTACTTGACAAACTGTACCGAAGCAGAATATCCTGTCGAATTTTTCTATTTTTTTTTTGATTCGAGCAAATTCCATGAAACTGTGCTTTTATATAAAAGTAAAGCACACTACTACACATGTAAAAAAACTAATCATTTTTTAGCCAAAAATATCTACGAAGTTATAAAAAGCAACAGTTTAAAAGTTCTACTCAACTACGATCTCAATTTATAACTTAGAAAAGTAATTCTAGAAAACTATCACTTTAAAAAAACTTCGATTTTAAATTAAACTTACCATCCCTAAATAAACTTTTTTAAAGAACAATTTAGGTTACTTCGGAAATTTAAAAACTTTCTGGAACCTTTCAAATCCCATCTTTAGAATTAATAATACAATTTAACATTGAAACAACAACGGTTGAGGTGGGCCCTAATTAATATGGTTTAATAAAAAATTTAGGAAGTTTAGAACAAAGTTGTCGAAGTAATTTAGGTTTGTACAATACGGGTTTCTGTTTAAGATAAAGGGAATTGACGGGAGATTTTTTTTAATACTTAATTTGTAAAATTTAAACTTTTCATTATACTGTAAAAAAGACGAGGAGAGATAATAAAAAAGAAGAGGAAATATTTTTGATCAGATTTATGAGTGACAGATCATTTTATGAAATTTTTTTTGGTATTCTTGACGAATTTTTTAACTTTAATCAAGCATAGTAAGTACATCATCCAAACCTGTTCGGATGATGTACTTACACATGCAAAATCTGCTACGAAACTCCGTTCCAGGGACCTAGACAGGCTTTGAGCACATCTAGGTAGCAAATGGGAGAAGCTATTAAGGGCTTGTGGGTGTTCTAAAGAGCAGAGGCAGATTGGTTAAGAATTTTACATCTTTGTTGACTGAAAAAGCATAGCTTGAATAATTGCTTAAAAGGAGTGAACACGTCCTAAATCACGTTATTGGGAATCTGACGAGGTACTGTAAGTTGAGAAGGCATTTATTTACTACGAGGCTAGTTTGAAAAGTCCGTGCAAAGTCCGAGAGATGGCACCACCGGCGCGTATAGAGGTCATGTTTAGTTAGTAACATCTCTTGAATGAACGCACACCAAGTTTCAGCCATATTGGTCTATTTCTTTGTGTTTGGCATTCGTGTGAATCAAGGAAGTCGAGTGATTTTCAAGAAATGGACGAAAAAGAATTTCGTGTGGTGATTAAACATTACTTTATGAAAGGCAAAACGCCTCAGGAGGCTAAAGAGAAGCTTGATAAACATTATGGTGACTCTGCACCTTCGATTAGAACAGTTTATAAGTGGTTTCAAAATTTTCGAACTGGCCATATGGGCACAAGTGACGCTGAACGTTCTGGACGGCCTGTGGAGGTTACGACTCCAGAAATCATTGATCAAATCCATGATATGGTGATGGATGACAGAAGAGTTAAGGTGCGTGAGATTGCTAGTGCTGTGGGCATCTCGACTGAACGGGTACATAATATTTTGCATAAACATTTGGACATGAGAAAGCTATCCGCAAGATGGGTGCCGCGATTGCTCACGCTTGACCAAAAACGGAATCGTGTGAAGTGTTTTGCAAGGATGGTTTGCAGCTGTTCCAGAAGAATCCGGAGGACTTTAAGCGTCGTTTCGTCACTGTGGATGAAACATGGATACATTACTATACTCCTGAGACCAAACAACAATCTAAACAATGGGTTACCAAGAGGGAATCTGCACCAAAAAAGGCGAAGACCGTTCCTTCGGCCGGAAAGGTTATGGCGACTGTCTTTTGGGATTCGCAAGGGATAATCCTCATCAGTCGACTATCTGGAAAAGGGTAAAACTATTACAGGTGAATATTATTCATCGTTATTGGACCGTTTGAAAACCGAGCTGCAAGAAAAAAAAAAGAAAAACGCCCGCGATTAGCCCACAAGAAAGTCCTTTTCCATCACGACAACGCACCAGCACACACCTCAGCAGTTGTGGTCGCAAAATTAATGGAAATAGGATTCCAACTCGTTTCACATCCCCCCTATTCTCCAGACTTGGCTCCCTCGGACTACTATTTGTTCCCCAATTTGAAGAAATGGCTGGCGGGACAAAGATTTTATTCAAACGAGGAGGTGATTGCAGACACTAATGGATATTTTGCAGACTTGGACAAATCCTATTATTCGGAAGGGATCAACAAACTAGAACATCGTTGGACGAAGTGTATAAGCCTAAAAGGAGACTATGTCGAAAAATAAAAAAGGTTTACCCCAAACACATAAGTAGTTTTTATTTTTGCACGGACTTTTCAAACCAGCCTCGTAAATCATATCTGCTATATTTTATGGATAAGTAAAAAACAGATAACATATGATGTCTATTTGTGAGTTTCATTTATCGAAATTATAAATATTAGTACAGAAACTACATATTATCATCATTAATTATTTACGTATATAAAGAGGACAATGTATTTAAAAAATATCAAGAAACTATTTCTTTCTTTTAAGTATATAGTGGCTCTGAAAAGAGCCGTTTTCGTTTTTCTTTCTTCTTTTTTCTTAATTCAACTAAACTCCGTTATTATTTGGAACTCGTATATTTAGTGACTGCTTTGGTACCTTCACTGACGGCATGTTTTGCTAACTCACCAGGTAACAATAGCCTTACTGCCGTTTGAATTTCTCTACTGGTAATCGTAGATCGATCTTTTATTGTAATGTGCAAGACCGGATGCTTCAGCTGCAATGCGTTCAAAGAATCGTTAACGGATTCATAATCGACATAGCTTTACTAGAAATACCAGTATCGGGATGGGCGCTGTAAATGATCCGACGTGTCAAGGTTGTTTGAAGGATGAAGAAGTGTAACTTCGCTTCATTTGCGTATAAGAGAACCTCGATAAACTTAGGTATGATCGGCAAACAAAGAAGGTCAGTACTGGCGTGAGGACACCTCTTGACTTTCATCGCAAGGACGGGAAGGTTTCGTGGAGACCGTTGTTGGGGCGGTTGGGAAAATAATTTAGAGGTAAGTATAAAGGATCACTCGGACTACTTTACTAGACGCCGAACCTTCACACAACTATTGCTACTACCTCTGGCTTTAGTTATATCAAACGATTTCATCGATCATTTTATATTATCTATTAACGCCGGAAACAAATCTAAAATTTTTATTTTTGACGTGATAATTTCACTAATATTCTCAACCAATCAATAAGTGCTTAAACTGGGATGCCATCTTTAGTAACTTATTTAATACGAGGGGCGTCCCGAAAGTAAAGAACGATTGTGTGTATCTCAACAAAAATAAAAGGTATCAAAACAAAACTTTATTTAACATAACCTTTTCTTAATAATTACCATACAAGTTTTTCAATGCCAATGTTATAGTCATCAGCCGTAAATGACTGAAACCATGAAGTTACTGCTTCTTTAAGTGCTTTATCACTTTGGAAGTGTGTTCCTCCGAAAAACGCTTTCATTTTTGGGAAAAGGTGAAAATCACAAAGCGCTAAGTCGCGACCGTAAGGGGAATGGGCAAAAACGTTCCACTTGAAACATTGCAGTTTTTATTTTGTTGCTGCAGCTACATGAAGCTGAGCGTTGTCATTCCACGTCTCGTGCTTTATATAGCGCGCCGAAGTCATCGAAGAGTGTCACAGTAGGCTGCTAAAACTATAGTCTCCCCTCTTGGCATAAATTCCACTAGGAGTAAGTCCTCGCGGTCCCAAAAGCCAGTTGCCATCACTTTCCTCATTTTCAACATTATCTTTGCCTTCCAATTTTTTGAACGAGAATTCATCTGATACCACTCCAGGGACTGGCGCTTGGATTCAGGTGTTTCATACGAAACTTAAGTCTCATCTCCAGTAACAATGCAAGTGAGAAATGCTACACCATTTTTCTCATATCTGCGAATGAAATCCAAAGCTGCTCCCATTCGTTTTGTCTTGTGGACTTCTGTCAACTGTTTGGAAACCCAGCGAGCACACATTTTTTTTGTAGCCCAGATGATATCTGGCCACTTTATAATGGAGAGATCTCGAAATTTCTGGAAAAGCTTCGTGTAATGAGTTCAAAGTAACGACATAAACCGAGGAATCTCCGTAACTAGCTCAATCAGTAGAATATTAACCTTAATGAAGAAGAGTACAGTAGACATGAGGAGGAAAAACAAAGCGGATTCTGAGCCGAAAGGTCATGTACAGATAACGTGCTCTGTCTAAAACAGATAATTGAAAAAAGACCCCTATTAATCAAGAAGTACTTATAACATTCATAGATCCCCAAAAAGCCTATGATACTGTGCCAATTATAAAGTTATGGGAAGTCTTACAAGAATAAATATCAACCACACTATAATACAGGCATTACGAAATCTTTATGAAGGTTCAATAGCTAGAATATGAACAATAAACTGTCAACAGAATTTGAAGTCTCAAAAGGATTATGCCAGGGCTGTTGCATATCTCCAACTTTGTTCAAGATCTTCATAACCAAGGCATTGCAAACATTGAAAGGAAAATGTCATGGAATGGGTATAGAACTTAATGAGAGATGCCTATATACCCTACAATACGCGGATGATCAAGCCATAATATCAAATGATAAGGAGGATATGGTAGATATTATAAGAAAACTAATTGAAAAGTACGGAAAGTATGACCTAACAGTCAACATTGAAAAAACAAAATACCTGTGTATTGGAGGACTACCAGAAAACGTTGAGATTGATAATAATAAAATAATAGCTATATGTAATGAGTATAAATACCTGGGAATATCATTTAACAGAGAGGGTACCGATGATCAAGAAATAAACAGGAGAGTAGTACAAGCCAGGAAAATTATTGGATGTCTGAACGGGTTGCTGTGGAGTAAAAATATTGCGAAGAAAAGAAAATTCAATACTTATGAAACCATGATTAAAAGTACACTATTATATGGATGCGAAACGTGTAAAATAACGGAAAGAAATAAAAAGAAGTGGAGGCGACTGAAATGGACGCAATTAGACGAGCTATGAGAATTTCACGAACAGAACGAATCAGAAACGAAGAAATTAAACGACGTATGGGAATAGAAGGAACAATAACGGAAGACATTACCAGAAAACAGCCCATATGGTATGGACACGTTCGTAGAATGGATAATGACAGATTACTTAAGCAGACAATGGAATGGATACCTGCGGCGAGACGGAAAAGGGGAAGACTCAAAAAATCGTGCATACAGAGAATCCGAAAATCTAAAATCGAAAAAATCTTACAGAAGATCAATGCTACAATAGAAAAGAATGGAAGCTAGGAATCGAACAACGGCGCAAAACGTTTTATAGTGTGGAAATTTTGACAAATTGTCTTTCATTACGTAAGTTATGGATTTCCATCAAGTAAAAGCCAAATCAATTGAAAATATCTCTTGAGTTGAGAAATATAAATTCAACAAAGAGATATTTAAATGAATAACGTGCAAAAAGCGTTGAAGCCAAATGTATTTTTCCTTGTATTTTTGCCTTTTCCCTGTTTTTGTACATCCGGTTTAATAAGAACTATAATATATATAAAAAATGTTTCTAAAAAAAACTTTTCTCTTTTTTTTTCTTCCTTTCAATCAGCAAAATTAATTTTTATTCTACAGAATAGGATTTTTCTTGAAAGAAGGAAAAACTCGCGGGCATCAAACCAGCAATATGGCGACAGGTTATGTGATCATTATAAACTCAAACCCCTTGAGATCAAAATTACCGAGTTGGACTATCGCTACTGTGTTTTATGTTTACTGTGACCAAACTTTGTGTATGTATTAATATCAAACTACTATCCTTAGCAACCGCTATTGTTTTTGACAAAGGGATATAGTGTAGGTTAACGCGTTATCCACACACGTAGTATTGTATTGAAAAGTTCGCGCAATCACCAAAAAATAATTATAATATTTTTATTATAGTACCCTGAATAAGCTCACACTTTTTTTGGTTGTCACAGTGTAAAATTTTGTTGCTGTAGAATTTGTGGTTTTTAGGTTAGAACGAGTTCAGTGAGACTAAGTGTAGCGTTTTTGGAAAAATGGAAAAAATGGAACAACAGACGGTCATCAAGTACCTGTTTAAAAAGATTAACACCAAAGGAGATCCACGATGACATGAAAACAACACTAGGGGAATCTGCTCCGTTAGATACCACTGTGAAAAAATGGGTTGCAAAATTTAAACGTGAACGAGACATCATCGAAGATGACCCTCGCTCCGGCCGGCCTACGACGACTACGACTGAAAGAAACATCGGCAAAGTGTGTGGTCTCATACTGAAAGACCGTAGATTAACTATCAGGGAGATTGCAGACACTATAGGCATCTCGTATGAACGAACACGAAACATCATTGCCAACGAACTCGGATTTTCTAAGGTTGCCTCTAGATGGACCCCAAATTTTTTTGAGTTGAACAAAAACGAATTCGACTAACAATTTCTCGCGACTGTTTAGAGATGTGTGAGGGTGATCCGCAAGATTTTCTTAACAAGTTTGTGACAATGGAGGAAACTTGGGTTCACCACTATACTCCAGAGTTAAAACAACAATCCAAGCTGTGGAATAAATCTGGTGTACCGACCCCAAAGAAAGCGAAGGCAATTCTATCGGCTGGAAAAATGATGGCGTCAGTTTTTTGGGATGCTAAAGGTATTATTATGGTGGACAACGCTCGCGTTCACATGTCTGTAGAGTCTATGGCTCAAATTCGGACTTTCATCTGTTTCTAAACCTAAAAAAACACCTCGGTGCCGGTGGTCAGAAATTTTTATCAATTGAATAAGTCGAAGCTGCAGTTAACCAGTATTTTAAAGACCTCGAGGAATCTTTTTTTCAAACAGGTGGAATAAGTGCATAGAGCTAGATGGCGATTACGTCGAAAAATAAAAATATTTTTGTATGTATTTTATTTTGTTTTCTTGACTAGGCCGCGATCTTTTCAATTCATCCTCGTATATTTATTTGAGTCTGAGCGCAAAATTCGAATAATTTCATATGATACACTACTTTTACCCACCATAAAATTATCCACTGCTAATTACACATAAATCTGTTACAAATGTTTTTTTTGTAAAATCTAATAATAATTCAACGAAAACCTGAGACGTTAATTTCTATCGTTTTACTTTGAAGTTGATCAATTTTTATTGAGTATGACGTGATTAAATATACGTGCCGAATTTAAATGCTAACTATTATAAATTTAAATATAAATTTTCCGATCTTAAATAGTTTGGAAAGTTTATGTTGATAATATTGCTATTACTTGTTAAGAAAAAAGTTTATAAATCGGCGGAAAACATTCACAATTCACACAGATTTCCGAGCCCGATTTATTTTTAAACATAACTTTTTCCTGGAGATATATTTTACAATCGAGGGTACTTTGTTTATCTTTCTAGCTGCAAATTTAACGCTTTTCACTTGACTATGTTAAATTATGTATTTATTTGTCTGGTGAGTCTAGAAAATATGTGAAGAAAATGAAATATATTTCCGTGGGGTATAAATGAATAAACTTGAAATTGCACTACATTATTTCCATGAATGTTAAAGTCCTGCGAGTAACAGCTTTTTGAGCATCATTTTTAGTTAAAATTAGGAACTCAAATGGAAAAAAAAAATGGAAGAATAGGAAGGAAAGAACACGATAAAGTGGTAGGAAAATATGGCGAAGAAGTTACTAACGACAACGGAAGAAGAATTATAGAGATATGTGAACAAAACAACCTTACAATATTAAACGGACACTACCAGCATAGGGATATTCATAAATATACGTGAAGACAAACAACAAGCGATTTAAAAAAGTATTATCGACTATATGATAATACGTCAGAGATCTAGATTAAACTTCCTAGATGTAAGAGTCCAAAGAGGGGCTTCATGTGGCAGCGACCACTACCTCGTGAAAGGAAAGATAACCTCACGAACAACACGGGAAAGCAAACTGGAAGATACAAGTACACAGCACACAACAAGTGAAACAACAATAAGATATAATACAGATAGCTTACAAAATGAAAGTATCAGAAATCTATACAAGAGTAGACTGAACCAAAAGATACAACGGACGGGATGTGTTAATATAAAAGAAGAACAGAAGTATATAAAGGAATACCTACACGCAGCCGCACTGGAAGCATTAGGGTACAAGAGAAAAGGGAAAAAAACAGCAAAAACCATATTGGTGGAATGAAGAAATTAAATACGAAACTGAAGAAAAACGGAAAAGCTATCACAAATACTTAAGTTCAAAGAGCACAAACGACAAAGTAAAATACAAAGAATCCCAAGCTAGAGTACCCAAAATGATTAGTGACAAAAAGAACAACCAATGGGAAAAGACATGCTCAAGACTCAACACTTACATAGGAGGAAGATAAAGCACAGAAAGCTGGAGACTTCTTAAAAATATGAGAACAGAACGGAAAAGAGAAATCTTCTCACCAATAACACCAGAAAAATGGAACCAATATTTTACAAATATGCTAACAGAAGATAGACCAGAGTTCAAAAGTACCCAACATGGAAACCCAAATATAGTTATACGAGGATCCCCAATAAGGATAACAACATCAGAAGTTAAAGAAGTATGTAAAACGCTAAAAAATGGTAGAGCTCCAGGGCCAGGAAACATCCCAGGAGAGATAGTAAAATACGGAACTGAAAAGCTATTTTTAGCGCTTTGAGGAACTTATTCCAAAGATGCATTAACACATCAGAAGTACCTGAGGAATGGAAAATATCTTACATATCAACAATTCATAAGAAAGGAGACAAAAATAATTGCGATAACTATAGGGGAATAACGGTTACAGGATCTATTAGCAGAATATACGGAAAAATACTTAAAAATAGAATAGAAACGGAATACGCGGACGTAGAAGCTGAAGAACAGGCAGGCTTTAGAGCAGGAAGATCCACAATAGACCATTTCTTCTCACTGACACAAATCCTAGAAAAGAAAACCGCATTTGATCAGGAAGTCCATGTCTTGTTTGTTGATTTAAAAAACGCCTACGACAGCGTGCCCTTAATGAGATTGTGGGAAACTCTACAACAGAGTAATGTAAGCACCGAAATAATTAAAGCCGTAAAATCCTTATACCAAGACGCAAAAAGTAGTGTGAAAACCAAATATGGTATAACAACAGGGTTCCCGGTCACAAAGGGTCTCAAACAGGGCTGCTGTATATCCCCAACGCTATTTAAAATCTATTTGGAGAGTGCACTGAAGAACTGGAAAAGGAAATGCAGCAGTATGGGATTATCACTGGATGACGATACTACATTGTACACGCTATCATTCGCAGATGACCAGGTAGTAGTCGCTCAGGACATCGATGATATGGAATACATGACACGAAAACTTATGGAGGAATATGAAAAATGGGGCCTAGAAGTCAATATTAAAAAGACCGAGTACATGTGCGTCGGAGGACAACAGCAGGACTTGAAACTGGCCACAGGACACACCATCAAACACTGTGCCAGTTATAAGTATTTGGAAACGAAAATATCTAGGGACGGAACACTGGAAGAAGCAATATTCGAGAGGAATATCTAAGGAAGAAAAGCGATTGCAATGCTTAATAGTATACTATGGGACAAAAACATAACCATTGAAAATAAGAAGAGAATTTACAACTCAATAGTGAAAAGTATAATAACTTACAGCTCCCAGGTGTGGCCATTAAAGGAAAGAACAGAAAAAATACTAAAAGCTACAGAAATGGATTTCTGGAGACGAGCAGCCAGAAAAGACCGCATACCAAATGACACGATAAGGCGAGCTTTAGAAATAAAGCGCGATATAGTGGACGAAATCAGAACCCAACAGTTGGTATGGTACGGACATGTACAGAGAATGTCACAAGACCGACTACCTAAAAAGATTTTAAATTGGAACCCTCATGGAAAAAGAAAGCGAGGAAGACCACGCCAAAGCTGGAGAGCAGGAATCAACAAGGAAGTACTAGAGAGAGATCTAGAGGAGGAGGGATGGAGAAACCGGGAGGAGTGGAAATTAGGCATCGGAAGACGGAAGACGTTATAAAAACCGATTGATATATATATATATATATATATATATATATATATATATATATATATATATATATATATATATATATATATATATACTCAAATTCAAATAGTTTATTTTTTTTTTCGGAGCACCGCACACGGGCCAATATAATCATACCGGCTATTTAATTTCGAAACAAAATCATCAATATTTACTTTCTTTGTATCAAAAATCGCGAAAATATCATCCACATACATATACCATTCAGGTTAAATATTCAGAATTCCACCTTTTTTACACACGAAAACACCAAGTATGTCTCCATAGAAGGATGATCAAAGAAGATATCAAAGAACGTAATGAACAAAAGATAGAAAAAATAATACAGAATAATAGAGGAATGAAGAGCCTGCGACCAACACTGGGTAGAACTCAAATAATCGCTTTAAAAAGTCCCGATGGCAGAGAACACAGAGGTAAACAACAAATAGCCACAATAACGGAAAAGTACTACAAAGATCTGTACAGTTCTAAGATAGTCCCAGAAGAGGAGACAAAACAGCAATTGACAAAAAGGATCATGAATGTGAACTCTGAAGAATTGCCTGGCATCGAGAAATATGAAATATTAAAGGCCCTAGGAGAAATGAAGAATAACAGGGCACCGGGTCAGGATCAAGTGATAGTAGAATTGCTGAAGAAAGGAAGGTAGGCAAGAACTAATGGAAGATATTAAACAGCTGTTTAACGATTGCTTGCATTATGGAAAGGTTCCTAGCAGCTGGAATGAAGCAGTGACCATTCTATTGCATAAGAAAGGAGACAAGCGCGAATTAGCGAATTACAGACCGATCTCTCTGCTGTCTCAAATTTATAAGCTGTTTATGAAAATAATCACAAACCGCTTGAGTGATAAAATGGATGCCTACCAACCAGTTGAGCAAGCCGGCTTTCGAAAGGGTTACAGCACTTCCGACCACCTGTTAACCATGAAAACCCTTATAGAAAAAATCAATGAATACCACATGCCACTGTACCTGGCCCTGGTCGATTATGAAAAGGCCTTCGACGCAGTGGAACTGTGGGCGATAGAATGTGCCTTGAATAACAGTAGAATACCTAATACATAACATCTACAAAGAAGCATGTATGATAATAAATTAGAGGAAACTACGAAACCTATACCAGTCCATCGAGGTGTAAGACAGGGAGACATAATATCGCCAAAGCTGTTCACGTTGGCATTGGAAGAAATCTTTAAAACCTTGCCCTGGGAACGAAAAGGCATAGAAATCAACGGAAAACGATTGAATCATCTACGATTTGCCGATGACATCATCCTGATCACCGACAAGTTTGAAGACCTACAGATAATGTTTACACAACTAGTGGAAGCCTCTAAGAAAATAGGATTAAACGTAAATCTTGCAAAGACGAACACGATGACGAATGCTGACGATCCAAGAAATATCAGTATGGGAGGCCAACTTATTGAGGGTGTGGAGGAATATGTATACTTGGGTCAGGTAATAAAACTAAACAGGGAAAATCAAACTGCCGAAATCAAGAGAAGAACAAGACTTGCGTGGGCAAGCTTCGGAAAACTGAGACACATCCTCAAGAGCAGTAAATTACCCCAATACTTGAAGACTCGCGTCTACGATCAGTGCGTGCTGCCGGTTTTGACCTATGGCTGCCAGACGTGGACGCTGACCAGGGCAAACATGGACAGACTCGCTAGGACGCAGAAAGCAATGGAGAGATCTATGTTGGTTGTCAGTTTGAGAGATAGGAGGACCAACATCTGGATTAGACAGAGAACAAAAGTGAAGGAGGTGGTTGATCGGGTAGCAAGATTGAAGTGGAACTTTGCAGGCCATAATGCAAGGCAGAGCGATGAGAGATGGAATGCTGTAATACAAAAGTGGAAACCGTATAATGGAAGAAGAAATAGGGGAAGACCTCAAATGAGATGGGCCGACGACCTGAAAAGGGTGGCTGGCTTTGGATGGATGAGAATAGCTCAGAACAGACAGCATTGGCACGAATTGGAAGAGGCCTATGTCTAAAGATGGACGATGGAGGGCTAAAAGAAGAAGAAGATGTCTCCATACCACATAAACCGAAATATAGCAGGGGACTCAATAAGGTATTTAATAGGGTAGGCCTCACCTTAGTCTATAAATTATCAAACAACGTGAGGAAATCGCAAAGATAAGATTCCTAATTGTGAGAAAAGTGGAATTTATGAAATCAGTTGTAATGATTGTGACAAAAAGTATGTTGGACAAACTAAAAGGTCAATTAAAACACGATTTAAAGAACATTTAGCACACTTAAAATACAGTAGAACAGAAAAGTCTATCATTGCCGAACATGCCCTTGAAGCTGATCATATTGTAACATTAGATAATCTAAAATTAATTAAAAAAATGTATCTGATAGGAGATTGTTGAACGCATACGAAAGTATGGAAATTATAAAATGTAAAAGTAGTTTAAATAAAGACAGAGGGCCTATTCCTTCTAGTCCCCTCTACTGGTTACTTGACCGGAACTGATGGCCTTGCCTATGCTATTGTTCCGCCTGAGTAATTCAAGGTTAGGCTAAGTATAAATAGGGTAGATTTGTAGTTTAGCTTTAGTCAATCATCGCTCCTGATAAAGTTAACATGGTTAGCGAAACGCGCATCAAGTGCAAAAATAAACTGAATGGTGTAGTGGTGATATATACTGAGTAGTGTCATTGTGCCAAAGATTTCACATTCCCAACTTAGATAATCAATTTTAGTTTATACTTTTGAAATAAAATACAGTATAACTGTTTCACAGAATTTATTCAGATCACTCTGTTTCGGTCTCGCGACCATTTTTGAAGAAGTTTACAATAAGACTAAACTTAAGTTCTAAAAATATTTCATTTGAATGGTTAATTGGTGCTAAATTTAAATTAAGAGGTAATAAAATTGGGTTAATTACAGGTAGTCTATCTTAACACGGCGTCTAATATCGGGGTATTTCCAAGTTCTATTTGGGTGTTCGTTGTTTTTATATTATTTTTAATAGCTTTTTTATGCTAAGAATTTCTAAATAATCCATATGTTTTTCTTTTTGAGCACTATATAGTAACTTTACCCTCTCGTTATTAAAAAGTTGATTATTTTCTATGCAGTGTCTGTTAATGTTTGTTTATCTAAAATAGAGTGCCTGTGTTCTTTTAATCTTTGTTGTATGCTCCGTCCCGTTTGTTCCACATAGACAGCGTCACAGTCATCACAATTAGGTTCATCTATACCCGATTTTCCATATTTGTTAGATCTTTCTTTGTTATAAACTACAGTTTATTTCTAACTTATTAAGGCTATTGTTGATTTTGTTATTAATACCACCGACATAGTTGATAGCAAATCATTTTCTACTTTCGTGTTTTATGTCTGGCGCGTAATATTGTTTAAATACCAGGTGTATGCATAAGTTTTAGCCGGTTTCACTAAGAGATGGCACCAGCGAACAGTACGCAGTGTATGAATTTGATAGATACGTCAGTTTGTTCATTTGACATTAATCTAACCAACATACACAAGTTGAGTCCGCAAAACATTAGCGTCTGTATTGTATCGTTCAGTGATCATGTCGACTTTTGTGCCTGAAAAAGAACATTTGCGGCACGCGTTGCTTTTCTTATTTAATCAAAAGGAAAATGCTGCGGAAAGTCATCGTTTGCTGGTAGAAACATATGATGAACACGCTCCATCGATTAGAACATGTGAGACATGGTTTTCGACAATCTAAACGTGGTGATTTCAATGTGAAAGACAGTGCGCGCTCTGGTAGACCACAATAGTACAAAGACGAGGAATTGCAGGCGTTACTGGATGATGACCCGACTCAAACACAACAGCAATTGGCAAAAGCATTAAATGTGTCACAAGAAACAATCAGCAGACGTTTATGAATAATGGGGAAGATCAATAAACGCGGGTGGGTCCCACACGATTTGAATAAACGACAAATGGAAAATCGTAAAGTCCCTTGTGAAATGCTGCTTCAACGCCACGAACGAAAATCATTTCAGCACCGAATTGTGACGGGTGACGAAAAATGGATTTATTTTGAAAACCCGAAACGGAGAAAATCGTTACGTGGCGAAGCCGGTCCTTCAATACCAAGGCCAAATCGCTTCGGCAAGAAGACCATGCTTTGTGTCTGGTGGGACCAGAGCGGTATTGTGTATTATGAACTCTTGAAGCCCGGCGAAACCGTTTAAAGCACAACACTATCGCCAACAAATAATTAATTTAAACCACGCATTGATCGAAAGACGACCGGAATGAGCCAGAAGATATGGCAAAGTGATTTTGTTACACGACAATGCGCCGTCTCACACAACAAAACCAGTGAAAGACACCTTGAAATCGCTTGGATGGGACATCCTTCCGCACCCGCCGTACTCTCCCGACCTGGCGCCATCTGACTATCACCTCTTCGCATCAATGGGGCACGCGCTTGTAGAGCAGCATTTCAGCAATTTCGAGAAAATTGGAAAATGGTTCGACGAATGGGCTGCCGCAAAAGACAAGCAGTTTTTCTGGCATGGTATTCATAATTTACCTGAAAGATGGGCAACGTGTGTAGAAGCCAATGGCCAATATTTTGAATAAATAAAAAATGAATTTTCCTTGAAAATTAAGTGTTTTCTTTACCACAAAAAACCGGCAAAAACTTATGCATACACCTGTGTATATTTTTTGTTTTTTTTTTTTCCAGTTTACCTATAATAATTGGATTCTATCCGTTGTTTTTGGCTAATATTTTGATTATGTTCAGTTCTTTTAGATAACACAAGTCTGCAAAAAAAAATTGAGGGCTGTTTTGGTTTTTTTTTGCGTAATTCTTATGTTTTTGGGTGTACTGAATCCGAAAATGACTTTCATTTTGTCATAGAACGTCACGTTTTCTGACAATGTAGGTATCTATGTTAAACAAGTTATCATCTTAAAATAAAAGATAAAAGACTAAAAAATTTTTTTTAAATTTATAATTGCGTAATAAAACTTATTTTTTTATCTAAAATACATTCATTAGTAAGCACTAAACACATTTCTTTTTCCCAGTGAGACTCCTTTTGGCACATTTTCGTTTGTAGGAAGCATCTGGAAGGTCTCTCTGAAGCGTCCAACAGTAGTCTGTCATCATTGAGACGCTCCATCTTCCCTGGTATCTTTTTTCCATCTCCTTAATATCTTGGTGAAATCGTTCACCTTGCTCTTCACTCAGATCTCCTAAATTTTCTGGAAAGTAGTCGAGGTGGGAATGAAGAAAATGTACTTTTAAGCTCATTAGGCAACCTAAAGCTTGAAATGCTTTTAACATTCTTTTGACGATTTGTTTGTAGTTAGGGTCTTTGTTATTGCCTAAAAATTTCTCTATGACCTCTTTAAAGGCAATCCACCCTTCTCTTTGAGGATCCGTCATGGTTGTGATGAATTGTGGATCAGCCATAAGCCGTCTAATATCTGGTCCAACGAAAACACCTTCCTTCAACTTTGCCTCCGAGAGGCCTGGAAACTTTGATATTAAGTATTTGAAGCAATTTCCATCTCTTGGAAGTGACTTTACAAATTGCTTCATCAATCCCAGCTTTATGTGAAGCGGTGGTAGAAGAACTTTATGAGGAGGCACCAAAGTTTCATGCAGGACGTTCTTTTCGTCAACTTTAAGCTCCCTCGGAGGCCAACACTTTTTGATCCAGTGATTTGCTCGGTCTCTACTATCCCATAGACACAAAAAGCAAGGGAATTTGGTAAACCCAGATTGTTGTCCGAGCAACATGCCCAAGATTTTTAAATCACCGCACACTTGCCAACCGTGGTCTTTATATTTTAATTTGCAAAGAACCAATTCCAAGTTCTTGCAGGTTTCCTTGAGGTGTACGGAATGACCGACAGGAATGGAAGCATAGAAACCGCCATTGTGAAACAGAACTGCTTTAAGGCTTCTTTTTGAAATCTCTATGAAAATACGCCACTGTGGTGGGTCGTATGAGATCTTAAATGTATCCATCAAACCTTCAATATTGGTACAATAAACCAACTCGTCCTCTTGGGCAAAGTAGGAAGTGAACTGCTTCTCACGATATCTAAACCAGGAGGAAGACACTCCCGGCAAAAGTAAGTTCCTGCTTTTGAGCCTTGATCCAAGCAACTCAGCAGCGTTTTTGGGAAGATTCAAGTCTCTTACCAAATCATTTAGCTCGCCCTGGGAAAATAATTTCGGACTGCTGTCATCTTCAAATTGAAAACTTGACTTGTCATCGGGTTCAGGTACAGCACCATCTTCGTCAGAACTTGGAATCTCTTCCAAGGTAGCAGGGGCCTTGGGCACTGGTATTTCGGTCCCATGAGGGGACGAATAGCTGATTGCAGATTGGGGTATGAAATGGACTGCTTCCATTTTGAATTATAACCCTTTCACATTACACGAACAAAAGTAACAATCATCACTATGGTTCTTTTGCTCGCGCCATACCATAGGAATCGCATATCGGAAAGCTTTTTTCGTGCCCTTAAACCAATTTCGAAGGTCTTCAACACATCGTTTGCAGACTTTATGAGGTGCCCAAACTTTATCCTGATCTCCAAGTTTTAAGCCAAAATACGTGAAGTATACTTTTTTTACAAAGTCCGTAATATTAAGTTGTTGCTTTAATACCATATATTCGCCACAAATATAACGGAAACTGTCAGACGAATTCACACACTTCCGCACAGATGACATTGCACTATATTGAACCAAGATCTATAAAACAATGACGAGTTAACACGTAATTGTACCGCGCCACTTTCTACACTATCGGAGCGCGCAGGTTCTGGTTACAACGTTTATGTTTGTTATTTTAGCTCACACAGGGCGTTCTTTATTTAGAAAGTAATGATAATTATGGCCTGTTTGCATTTAAAAAACAGTAATCAAAATAAAATTGTACCTATTTATTTATGACTTCAAGTTAGCCCAAAAAAAACCCTTTTTTATAATAAAATTTTGCGTTTTGCAAAATAACCTGACGTTCTGGAATTTTTTGAGTATTTTTTTAGTTTTCAGAACACCTAAATACATAGAAATCAGTAGAAAACATCCAGACAGCATTTTTGTTGCAGACCTGTGTAATTGTCTGTACTTAGTGGAATGTTAGTTAATCTGTGTATGACACTTTGGAAGGTTGACGTTTTGATCTGCCAGGATTGATTTGATTTAGCATTTATAATGGTGTCTGTTGTAGCTGGTTTACGGAAAATATCAAACTCTATTTTATTCTCTATATTTGAAATTTTTAATTTTAAAAAACTAAGTGATTTGTCTACTTCAATTTCTATTGTGAATTGGATGTTATAATTGATTTTATTTAAAGTTAATAAGAACTGCGACAATCTATCGGTTCCTTTCCAAATGCGGAGAATATTGTCAACATATCTTGCCCAAAAGTGGACACGTCTGGCTACCTGTCTATAGTTTCCATTTGAGAAAAGGTTTTTTTCAAAGTTAGTCATGAATGCTTCCACTAGAAGGGGGCGCAGAGGGCTTCCCATTGGTAGGCCAATGTTTTGTTTATATGTTTTACTGTTAAATTTAAAGTAATTTTGTTCTAGACGGATATCTAGAATTTTGATTAAATTAACTTTGTTAGGATTAGACAGATTACTATTATTTATAAGGGATTTTAGAATCAGTTTTACCTTTGTCATGGGAATTGATGTGAAAAGGCTTTTTACATCAAATGAGATAAACTTACAGTTCGTGGGTAAATTAATCGTGTTTAGTTTTCTAACTAATTCCAACAAATTTTTAACTAACTAAGGTGAAACTTAGTTTATGATGTTAGGTAGACCGGCAGTGAGTTGCTTACATAGTTTGTATATACGATACAACTGGTCTCATTGGTATATTTTCTTTATGAAGTTTCGGCATACCATACATAACAGGGGCTGTAGGGTTCTGTGATCTGAATAAATTTAGTGAAACAATTATACTGTATTTTATTTCAAAAGTGTAAATATTAAGATGTTTCACCTAGAACCGACTGCAAACTCCATAAATTTTATTTAATTTTAGTTTATTTGTAATAGGAATATTTAAAATCAAATAGAGAAAATGCAATCTTAACTAACCTCGTCAAAATATTTGTTTTCTCTTAAAATAGAAATTTACTCGGGAGCATCTTGGACTCGTTTTTGAAAGATAAATTTTCTTTTAAAAGCACCGGAAATAAGGAAGCAAACAACGCTTGAAGCTTCATTTTCTTTTTAATAATATTTTTTCTATTATTCTTTATTACAATATTTAATTATTTATTAGAAAAATGTTTCGCCAGGTTTCTAAAAAACAAATATTTGTTGCAGGATAGGACTGTTCGAGTCCTACTTATTTTACAGAAAAGATTCTTTTTCTAAGAAAGATCAACAATTACGTTATGGAGGCTCTAGTCTTTTAATATTATTCATGACGTAAATTAAAACACACCACGGCGAAAATCCAGGTGAATGACGTCCTACCGGAAACTTTTCCAGTCCACTCTGGAGTTCGTCAGGGAAATAAGGAAGCAAAGAACGTTTCTTTAAGTTTCATTTTCTTTTTTAATATTTTTCTATTATTCTTTATTACAATATTAATTATTTATCAGAAAAATATTTCGCCAGGTTTTTAAAAAACAAATATTTGTTGCAGGATAGGACTGTTCGAGTCCTACTTATTTTACAGAAAAGATTCTTTTTCTAAGAGAGATTAACAATTACGTTATGGGCGCTCTAGTCTTTTAATAATATTTATGATGTAAATTAAAACACACCACGGCGAAAATCCAGGTGAATGACGTCCTACCGGAAACTTTTCCAGTCCACTCTGGAGTTCGTCAGGGAAATAAGGAAGCAAATAATGTTTCTTGAAGTTTCATTTTCTTTTTTAATATTTTTTCTATTATTCTTTATTACAATATTAATTATTTATTAGAAAAATGTTTCGCCAGGTTTTTAAAAAACGAATATTTGTTGCAGGATAGGACTGTTCGAGTCCTACTTATTTTACAGAAAAGATTCTTTTTCTAAGAAAGATTAACAATTACGTTATGGAGGCTCTAGTCTTTCAATAATATTCATGATGTAAATTAAAACACACCTCGGCGAAAATCCAGGTGAATGACGTCCTACCGGAAACTTTTCCAGTCCACTCTGGAGTTCGTCAGAGAAATAAGGAAGCAAAGAACGTTTCTTTAAATTTCATTTTCTTTTTTAATATCTTTTCTATTATTCTTTATTACAATATTAATTATTTATTAGAAAAATGTTTTGCCAGGTTTTTAAAAAACAAATATTTGTTGCAGGATAGGACTGTTCGAGTCCTGCTTATTTTACAGAAAAGATTCTTTTTCTAAGAAAGATCAACAATTACTTTATGGACGCTCTAGTATTTCAATAATATTTATGATGTTAATTAAAACACAGCACGGCGAAAATCCAGGTGAATAACGTCCTAGCGGAAACTTTTCCAGTGCACTCTGGAGTTCGTCAGGGAAATAAGGAAGCAAACAACGTTTCTTGAAGTTTCATTTTCTTTTTTAATATTTTTTCTATTATTCTTTATTACAATATTAATTATTTATTTGAAAAAATCTGTTTGGTTAGGTTTTTAAGAAACAAATATTTGTTGCAGAATAACATTGTTCGAGCCCTACTTATTTTACAGAAAAGATTCTTTTTCTAAGAAAGATCAACAATTACGTTATGGACGCTCTAGTATTTCAATCATATTTATGATGTTAATTAAAACACAGCACGTCGAAAATCCAAGTGAATAATGTCCTAGCGGAAACTTTTCCGGTGCACTCTGGAGTTCGTCAGGGAAATAAGGAAGCAAACAACGTCTCTTGAAGTTTCATTTTCTTTTTTAATATTTTTTCTATTATTCTTTATTACAATATTAATTATTTATTTGAAAAAATCTGTTTCGTTAGGTTTTTAAGAAACAAATATTTGTTGCAGAATAACATTGTTCGAGTTCTACTTATTTTACAGGAAAGATTCTTTTTCTAAGAAAGATCAACAATTACGTTATGGACGATCTAGTCTTTCAATAATATTTATGATGTAAATTAAAACACAGCACGGCGAAAATCCAGGTGAATGACGTCCTACCGGAAACTTTTCCAGTCCACTCTGGAGTTCGTCAGGGAAATAAGGAAGCAAACAACGTTTCTTGAAGTTTCATTTTCTTTTTTAATATTTTTTCTATTATTCTTTATTACAATAATAATTATTTATTTGAAAAAATCTGTTTCGTTAGGTTTTTAAGAAATAAATATTTGTTGCAGAATGGCATTGTTCGAGTCCTGCTTATTTTACAGAAAAGATTCGTTTTCTGAGAAAGATCAACAATTACGTTATGGAGGCTCTAGTCTTTCAATAATATTCATGATGTAAATTAAAACACAGCATGGCGAAAATCCAGGTGAATGACGTCCTACCGGAAATTTTTCCAGTCCACTCTGGAGTTCGTCAGGGAAATAAGGAAGCAAAAAATGTTTCTTGAAGTTTCATTTTCTTTTTTAATATTTTTTCTATTATTCTTTATTACAATATTAATTATTTATTTGAAAAAATCTGTTTCGTTAGGTTTTTAAGAAACAAATATTCGTTGCAGAATAGCATTGTTCGAGTCCTGCTTATTTTACAGAAAAGATTCTTTTTCTGAGAAAGATCAACAATTACGTTATGGAGGCTCTAGTCTTTCAATAATATTCATGATGTAAATTAAAACACAGCACGGCGAAAATCCAGGTGAATGACGTCCTACCGGAAATTTTTCCAGTCCACTCTGGAGTTCGTCAGTGAAATAAGGAAGCAAAGAATGTTTCTTGAAGTTTCATTTTCTTTTTTAATATTTTTTCTATTATTCTTTATTACAATATTAATTATTTATTTGAAAAAATCTGTTTCGTTAGGTTTTTAAGAAACAAATATTTGTTACAGAATAGCATTGTTCGAATCCTACTTATTTTACAGAAAAGATTCTTTTTCTAAGAAAGATCAACAATTACGTTATGGAGGCTCTAGTCTTTCAATAATATTCAGGATGTAAATTAAAACACAGCACGGCGAAAATCCAGGTGAATGACGTCCTACCGGAAACTTTTCCAGACCACTCTGGAGTTCGTCAGGGAAATAAGGAAGCAAACAACGTTTCTTGAAGTTTCATTTTCTTTTTTAATATTTTTTCTATTATTCTTTATAACAATAATAATTATTTATTTGAAAAAATCTGTTTCGTTAGGTTTTTAAGAAACAAATATTTGTTGCAGAATGGCATTGTTCGAGTCCTGCTTATTTTACAGAAAAGATTCGTTTTCTGCGAAAGATCAACAATTACGTTATGGAGGCTCTAGTCTTTCAATAGTATTCATGATGTAACTTAAAACACAGCACGGCAAAAGTCCAGATAATTAACGTCCTATCGGAACCTTTTCCAGTCCACTCTGGAATTTGTCAGGGTTGCATATTGTCACCTATTCCCTTTAACATCTATGGATAATATATCATGAGAAAAACTACGGAAAACTATGATGGGGACATTTCAGGAAATAGAAGGAGTATAAGCAACCCGGGGTACGCTGATGGTACTGCTATCTTCGTCGAAAATATCGTACACCTTGAGCGTATGATGCTACACTTGCAGCAGGAAAGCGAGTTGCTGGGAATATGGATAAGTCAATCTAAAACCAATGTTATGATAGTAGACAGAACCAACAATAACCAACCTAAAATCATGAAAGTTTTTAACCGTGAAGTTGTTGATAAATTTACATATCTGGGCTCTTTAATTACAAATTCTGGAATTTGTGAGTCGGAAATACGCCGAAGGATCGAGATTGCTCGTCATGCTGTCGTGAAATTAAAAAAAATTCGGCGCGATCACAATATATCTAACACAACAAAAATTCGACTCCTGCATTCTCTAGTTTTTTTCCATTTTACTATATGACGAAGAGGCATGGATGCTTAAAGAAAGAGACCGTTCAAGACTCGTTTGAGATGTGGTATTATCGCAAACTAGTGTGTATGCCATGAACTGCACATAGAACAAATATTTCGATTCTGGAAAAACTAGGAGTAGCTAAAAGAATAATAAAAATATTTTGCAATACTTTGGCCACATAGTCAGGCGCAATAACGAAATGGAGCTGCTAGTCATAGAAGGAAAAGTAAACGGCCGTAAACCCAGAGGCCGGATTCTACGTCGCTGGTCGGAACAGGTTTGGGAGCTAACCGGAGTTGAAGTACATGATGCAGTTGATCTTGCTGACCATAGGAACCAGTGGAAGGACTTAGAGTCAGTGGTAGTCACCGCACCTCTGCTAAAAGATTCGGACTGAGAAAGAGGAAAGAAATTAAACCAATGGAACAACTGACTTTTTTAGTTGTCATTTAAATTTTAAACTACGTAAATAAATAAATATAGTTACAGACAGAACGTGCGCGACATATGGGATTTTTCTTTACTATTAAATTTACGAGAAAAATGAGTTAATAGGTGAATTCTGCATCACTTGAAACCTAAAAAATGATTTTGCAGTGCCGATTTTCATTTATCGTTTGGACGGAAATTTGAATTTTCTAAAGTTTCAAGTCCAAAAGTCCCTCTATTTGTTAAAATACCGAAAATAGTTTAATTTTATGGTAGTATACAAAATTTTAGATAGAGTGGAGAAAAACTGTATTTTGTCAGTTTTTGACCAATAAAATTTGTTCACAAGGAAATTTGAATTTTTTGAATTCATCATAATTTATTGCAAAATATGAAGGAATAAACGCAAACTAGATAATTAGGGTTCCATGTGGAATAGTTATAAGATATCCGTCTGTCACCCGATTTTCTGCGAAACTGTGTATCAAATGAAAGTTTGTATATACACGAGTTTAAATATATATATATATATATATATATATATATATATATATATATATATATATATATATATATATATATATATGCACACATTTTTCTTTGTATTATTTTTTACAAAATTGCAAAAAATCGTTGTCCCCCTTTATCTTGAAAAGTACTGATCAAAAAATTTTGAAAAAATTCTGGAATATTCTCCACATACTGTAGATTGAACGAAAATGATCACAAGTCCATTACGGAACACTAATTGCGCAAGTCCGACTTTCACTTGGTAGGTTTTTTTTTTTTGAAGTTTACGGTTTTTGTTTTCGTGTGCTGTATAGTCAATATGCTCGTTACCTTTAGTAAAAATGTTGACGTCAGAGTGCCCTTAAAAAAAAACCTCAAGCTTTCTAAAGTTTCAAGTCCAAAAGTCCTTCTACTTCTTAAAATACCAAAATATTTAAATGTTTGGAGTTTCATTTTATGGTTGTATGCAAAATTTTAGATAGTATAGATTGAACGAAAATTATTACAAGTCCATTACGGAACACTAATTGCGCAGGTCCGACTTTCACTTGGCCGGTTTTTTTTGAGATATACGGTTTTTTGTTTTCGTGTACTGTATAGTCAATATGCTCGTTACCTTTAGTAAAAATCCTCAAGCTGCAAGTAATAATGTAAAAATATTCGATAACCGTTCTCGCAACAGTTGCGGTTTTACGAAAACGTCATTTTTTAATTATTGGTTGTGAAAGAAGCAAAATATTGCTTGGAATCAACAAAGATATTTTAAAATTCTTCTATCAATTGTATTTCCAATTCAAGAAATCAAAATTTCCTTGCGGTCATATTTTTATTGGTTGAAAACAGTTTTTGTTTTGTACAAGCGACTTAAAGTTTTGCACACTACCATAAAATGCAATTCTAAACATTTTTTCCCGATAAATGTGTTCGGAATTTTAACAAGCAGAATGTATGTTGGACTTTAATCTTTAGAAAATTCCAATTCGGATATTTTTACGATTTTGTAGAAGGCCCATATACCAGCCGTGGTGGGACGCCTGCGAACATTTTGCTACCTTCACCAATAAAAAAAACCCTCCCTGATTAAACACCATTGAATATTATGTTGTTACAACTAACTGCATGTAAATTCCTGCGTCTCAGTAATAAAGACTAAATACTGCACGTCTTGAGTTAACTTTGCTTTTCAAAATACAACAAACAACCTGCTATTATTAAAACAGGAATACCATCTTGAAAACTCATTAAATGGTTGTTTTATAATTAAAATATTAGGAAAATATATACTATACTACCCAAACAAACGCTCAAAACCGTATTTTGTGTATAATACAATAAAAGCTTTAACAGAAATGTAGTATAGTAGTGAGTATTAGTGGGTGTGAAAAATTTCGGCCTTAGATATTAGAAATAACTTATACATAATCTTCAGGATAGATTTTTTCGTTAGTTGTAGCGAAGTGTCATTTTTACACATTTCCTCTTGACACAAGGTTTATCGGTTTAAATATATTAAACGATTTTCATAACACCCTGTATATATAGAGAATTTCTGTATAAACAAGCCAACATACAATAGAAAAAAAGATCGGATTTATGTGGGTCGATAGCCGAAAGAGGCAATAGGTTTTTGATATATAAATATAAAATTCACATAAAAACCTTTTGAAAAAAAGGTTCTTAACAGCAATGTAAACGATGGTGGATATTTGAATAACAGTTCCCTGTGGATTTTGGTAAAAATGAGGAGAAAAATACGATAAAGCTATTGTAGCGTTTGAATATATGGAAAGAACACATTGTGATATATTTTTTGCTTAAATGTAAAAAAGGGCATCAACTTAGCAATAAATATTGAGTTTCTGTTACCATATCCTTTAAAAGTTGTTATTTAAAACTTATCTATTTGTTAGAAATAGAAACTCACGTCGCTTTTGATCGGCGCAGATTGTATTAAATTGTAGAATCATGAGCTTCTTCAGGTGATAGCGTTCTAGCATAAGAGGTATAGAGAATTTACACTGTACACTACCGTCAGAAAGTATTTGCCCACCTAGTTATTTCAGTTCCAAGACAACTAAAACCCAGATATTTTTTTTTTCTAATTTTAATGAAGTATTATTTATTTTCACATTATTTGCAGTCTAGAAACTCAGAAAAATATTCATGATTTTCCAGGATTTTTCTCATTTATGTGACCTCCTTTGTTTTTAATTACCGTTTTACAGTTTCGGCATTCTGTCCAGTAGTTTCTTTAGAGTTTCTTCGGTTATTTTAACCCATTCTGCTTATAAGAGTGCCCACAAGTGATTTTCTGATGTTGGATTGAGTTTTCGAACACACCCGTCACAGCAATTCAATGGGTTTCAAGTCAGGTAATTGTGGAGTTAACATAGTTTTCTTTAAGCTTGGGTGCGGCGGCTTTTTTTTCAGCTTGCCTACGGCGGCAAAAAAAAAGCTAGGGCTGGCCTTGGTGGCAATAGGCAGGTCATGTAACTAGATCATCCGGAGACAGATGGGTGTATAGGATCACGGAATGGAGACCCAGAAGAACAGGAAGAAGCATTGGACGGCCACAGAAACAATGGACCGTTGATATGAGAGTACTAGCGGGCAAGCAGTTGTTAAATGTGGCAAAAGACAGGGAAGCATAGAAGGGATTAGAAGAGACCTACGTCCAAGAGTGGACTTAGGTTGAGAAGAAGAAAAAGAAGAAATTTCTAACCTAATAAAGCAAATGTCATGAAATTGTACTTTAGATGTTAACACACAGTTCTACCAACCTAAAAATATTTTTTTTTAACAGATAGCAAGAGCAAGCGTTTTTTTTTTTAATTTAGCGCCCCCTAATTTTTGAATATAGTATAACTCTGAGCAATTTCTATTATCTTAATTAAATGCGCATGAAAGTCAGTTCTTTTATTTCATTAAAAACATTTTTAAAAATTACGAAAGAAAAAATAAAATGTTTTAACCTTCAATTAATTTAATTGGCACTAACTAAGTCGAGAGGTAACACGACATTTTAAAAATGTTTTTTCCGGGAAGAAATTATACTGACATTATTAACATTTAATATTAATAATTGTTTATAATGGCTGATTTTGTTGATAAATGTTTTTCTCAAGTTTGCTTATTATATGCAATTATGTCGTAAGAAAATACACTGAATTAATTACACGCATGTTAATTTATCAACAATAATTCGCAAAAAAAAATTCAAGTTTAAAAACATAAGAATAACAATAGTAGCGATTGTTTTACATCTTCACAGTCGAAAAATAGCCATTACTTGGACTTCTGGGAGAGTTCATTGTGTTTTTCTCAACAAATTCACCCTGCGATTGCTGAATTCAATACAGAAAAGATGGGTTCGCCCGAACAAGAACTAGCAGCTCTCTGCAGCTTGGAAAATCGAGAAATGCTTTGTGATTTCAGTTTTTTTTTTTGGGATATTTCGATTGATTTCACCTAAATGTTACATATTTATTGAGCAGATCCGTGGATAGAGAATCTGAGCGAAGTTCGGGTCCACATTTCTAGCACAAGAATCTATAACCATGGAACTTTAGAAGCGATTTAAATCGAAGCGGGGGACGAACTCTTTCTTAGAGTAAAGTTTTAAGAGCTTAGATCCTTCCTCAAAAGGACTAAGAAAAACTAATAACCAAGAAAGAAGCAACGGAAAAATACGGGCTCTTCCGAAAAAAACGGGAGCAGTCACTTCAGCTCTGATGTTGAGCCAATACAACATATCCACAGGATAAATACACTACTAAAAAGTGACTCGAATACCTACAGCTCTTAACTCTTTTATGGGTCCATTTGGAATTTGCCTCATTGTGGGGTTGAGCTTTTTTCAAATCGAATCCCTTTAATACGCCCCTGGTTCAGAATTATTAGAGATTTCTAGTGACTTTTTCGAAACCTCGTGATTACCGGACAAGATCAAGCGTCGTTTATAGTCAGGAGTCAACACGAATCAAGGGTGACAATGGAAGGATTTTTGTCTCTATCTTCAGGTCTTTCTTACTTAATTTTAGCAAAAATTTGATCTATTCGGGTTAAGTCCCGTTTTAATCGAATCACCCCTGGTAGCTAGTTCCAGTCCCAGGTTAATTACTGCCCTTATTTACACTACCGTCAGAAAGTATTTGCCCACCTAGAAATTTCAACGTTACTGCCAAAATTTAATACCTAATTAAACACTTTTATTATATTAGGTAAATTTAATTGTTCTTAACAAGTGTCCATCAGAAAATTGTTTAGGTAAGCCTTTTGGTGAAATCACAAATTAAAAACCAATTAGAACAAATTTCCAAGTTTTGCATGATAATCGTTTTGAGGTGATTTCTGAGAATTCCAGTTGAAGTAAGAACTGATTTCAAGTTTCTAGGGATTATGGAAATTCCTAGTGACATTTCATGATAAAAACTATGCTATAAATACTATTGCCCTCTTGAAAATTAACTACAACAAACAGTACTTGGTCATTGATAAGACTCAATTGTTTTGTGAAAATGCCAAAAATGAAAAATGTTTCCGTTGAAAATCGGGCTCTGATAATTGCGAGACATCAAAATGGTCACTCGAGTCGACAAATCGCGAGGGATATGCGGATGCCAAGGAGAACGGTGGAAAACATCGTAAAAGAATTTTTTTGCAGGAGATGGAATTCTCAACTAAAAACGTTCAGGAAGGCCTCGAAAAACGAGTCCCGCTGAAGACAAGAGTTATAACAATGTCCAGCAAACGTAATCGACGTCTAACCGCACCAGAAATCACGGCTCAAGTAAACCTGGAGCGGCTCATCCCCATCAGCGTGACAACCGTGAAGAACAGGTTAGCAGAAGGTGGACTACACGGGAGAGTTGCAGTGAGGAAAACCACTTCTTAGGCAAGTGAATAAACGTAAACGAGTCGACAAATCGCGAGGGATATGCGGATGCCAAGGAGAACGGTGGAAAACATCGTAAAAGAATTTTTTGCGGGAGATGGAATTCTCAACTAAAAACGTTCAGGAAGGCCTCGAAAAACGAGTCCCGCTGAAGACAAGAGTTATAACAATGTCCAGCAGACGTAATCGACGTCTAACCGCACCAGAAATCACGGCTCAAGTAAACCTGGAGCGGCTCATCCCCATTAGCGTGACAACCGTGAAGAACAGGTTAGCAGAAGGTGGACTACACGGGAGAGTTGCAGTGAGGAAACCACTTCTTAGGCAAGCGAATAAACGTAAACGATTAGAATGGGCCCGAGAACATGAAAATTGGACATCAGAACAATGGAATTTCGTTCTTTGGAGCGACGAATCTAAATTCGAAATTTTCAGTTTAAATCGCCGAGTTTACGTGCGGCGGTCTGCTGGAGAGAGGATGTTGGAAGCCTGTCAGTTGTTTACAGTGAAACATGGTGGAGGTTCAGTAATGGTTTGGGGTTGTTTTGGCAACGGTAAAGTTAGAAAAATCTTTAGGATAAAAGAAATCATGCGAATATATGATTATCAAGAAATTTTGCTAACTCAAATGCTTCCTTCTGGAAGAGATTTTTTTCAAGGGAAATTTATTTTTCAGCATTACAACGACCCTAAACATTCTGCTAAACAAATTAGAGAACTTTTGGACCAATGGAAATCCGATGACGTCCTGGAAGTGATGACATATAACTGAATTAAGACAATAATACTAATACAGATTTACGAAAAATTGTTTTATTGAAAAACAAAGCTTACATTTTTAACGAACTAACGACAACGAACTTACAAACTAAAAGTAGTACCTACGATTTTCAGAGATAATTTAAATACACTTTTTAAAACAATGAACAAAACTAATACAATAATATACAAAGTCTAAACCTAAATTAAAACAATTATTTTCGAAGTTTTATTTCTGCAAAATCGCGAATAATTTCTTTCAGAACTAATTTACTACTCAATTCGTATTCAATGGCAAATATTGCTAACCCATTGGGACGATTTTGTGTAGTCATAGTTCTTAAGTAATTTTTTATTATTTTTAATTTAGAAAAAGTTCTTTCGCCGCCAATTGTGGTCCGCGTTTACAAAATTCTTAAAGCAATGCTCAAATTTGGCCCAATTTTAAGGAAAGTAAAGAATTTAAGAACGTCAACTAGACCTTCTTTCTTATTTAAAAGTGAAGAAACAAGGACTATTCCGTCAGCCGGATATAAAGCGTTAAAATCGGACGAATCACCATCTGTCAAGACGTTTTCGAGATCTTTACAATGTACCAGTAATTCATTTATCCATATGTCTTTAAGTTTATAAACATCATATAAAAATTCAGACTATTCAGTAGGTTGAATTTACGTATAGAAGTACCCAGAACTTCTGAATATTTCTATAGACAGGAATAGACAAGCTTCTGCAGAAGCTTTTCTATTCCTGTTGTATTCGATTTTACTACCCATTTATTTTCTAAATTCAATTATTCGAAATATATTTTTGAGGGTTGTGTTTATTTTTTTGCGCTCTAGTAGTTCAGGCGGTTTTGCCGCCCCTAAATTTTGCCGCCGTAAACAGTTGCCTACCGTCTAGCGCCGGCCCTGTTACCACTTCATCCTTGCCGCCTCGAGAGGTATGTCAGTGACTTTGATTCATCTCCTTATTTGCTCATTATGAATTCTATCCCTAAGGGAGATATCAAGCATGCTTCTCTTCATAGCTTTCTGTGAAGTCACGATCTTTTTAACAAATGCTTTAGTGAGACACATCGTTTCCAGTCCATATGTGCTGACCGTTTTTTAGGTTCCTGGGTATTGTAGTACTTAAGTACTTAAGACATGTCCTAATGTCCCAAAACCTGCCCATGTCAGCCTTATTCGCCTGGTAATTTCTACATGCTGGTTCGCCTTTCCGATTTTAATAGTGTGACCTAAATACTCGTAGACGCGTTCTATGGGGTTATTTCTTATATGTATATTGGTATCTTAAGGGCTCATAAATTTAGTTTTTTTCAAATTCATTTTAAGACCTACCCTTCCAGATACTTCATGCATCTGATTCAACATTTCCTGTACCTCATTGGTGTGTGACTTAGTCTAGTGCCGTCGATGTTGTCCTTCTCATCTCAATTTAATCCCTAAGAGACGTCTTCAAGGGCCATCGCAAATAATTTAGGTGAGATAGTATTTCATTGTCGCGCTCCTCTTTTAATGGTGTGTTAGTGGCAGTTGTTTCGTCAGTTTTAATATGTATAGATGCTTCTTTGTAGATGTTCTCTATTATTTTTATATATCTGGAATCGATTTTTGCATTCGCTAGGGATTTTAGAACTGACCAGATTTCAACAGTATCGAATGCCTTATGAAAATTAATGAAGGCCAAATGTATTGGTACCGTATATTCTGTACATTTTTCTATTACAGTACGTACTGTGTAGAGGTGGTCGATGGTGCTAAATCCCTTTTTGAAGCCCGCCTGTTCCACAAGTTGATAGATATCGAATTTTGCTGTTACGCGATTGGTTAAGATTTTAGTGAAGAACTTATATATGTAAGTGCGGCAGAAGAGATATGGGTCGATAATTTTGGATCTCAGTATGATCGCCTTAGGTTAGAAATAGAAGCGTATAATTGTGAAAATTTCTTGCTGACAAATTTTAAAATGAGAAAATTTAATAAGCAAGAATTTGCATTGAATTTTGTACAAAAAAAAAAAGAAATTTCTTGTATCGAGATAATGAGTTTTTAAGTGGTAAAAATCGTTTAAAGAGAGTAAAAAAGCACTAAAAAATGAACTTTTTTAAATAGTAAGGTAGTAAAATTTTGTATAAAAATAACTCTTTCTTAATACCCCCCTGAACGTTTAAAAACATCTCTTCACTCTTAAAAACGAAAATAATAGCCACATACAGGCGATCAGTGTTTGTTGTTTTACCGCGTAATTTATTGCCTCATTATCGACCTTTAAAAAAGAGAGATGCAAAGTAAAATCGTTACCTTGAAAAATAAGAGGAGACTTTCGGGATAAAATGAAAGGGATTTATCGATTTAATTAAGGGAAACTGGATGGCGGGATTTTTTAATGAGAAAGCGGCAATAAATATTATTTCTTTTGCGGTATGGTATGTAATCGAGGTTTCAAATTAAAATTTATTAATACGTCCATTTTGTTACTATATTTCAAAGATTTTATTATCTTGATACAAATACGAACTAAATGCATGACTGTACAATTCTTCATTCTAATTTAAAAGGTTCCAGATTTGTTGTATTCTATAACATATTCTCTTCCCCATCTTCCCCCTCCCCTAGACTTTCTTTAGATACCATCATGGAAAAAATTTATTAATTAACCAACAGAACTAAAGATTCAAGCGCTTTGGGTGGGTTTTCGACGGCACCACTGCTTGTTCTCTGGTCACTATAAAGATTTGTTATTATTCTTATATCGTACATACATATATATATATATATATATATATATATATATATATATATATATATATATATATATACATATATATATACATATATATATATATATATATATATATATATATATATATATATATACATATATATATATATATATATATATATATATATATATATATATATATATATATATATATATATATATATATACGGCGTTGGTGAAGCAACCAAAGGCGAATTGAAAGATCTGCACTTTAGAACAGGGATGTCAAAGATACGGCCCGCGGGCCGCATCCGGCCCCCGGGACGTATCAATAAGGCCCGCGATCGCAAGAAGTCAGGTATCTGGATCCTCGAGCTCAAAATAATTACCTTCTTTTATAATAATTCAGTACATTTTTTTTATTTGAATTTGGCCCGCCTACACATTCTAAATTTAATATATGGCCCTGTGCAAAATTGAGTTTGACACCTCTGCTTTAGAAGTTCACAAAAATGTTTCTTTGGAAAGACTTTAAATAAGTCATCGACAGAGTGCAGTATAAGCATCTATTTTTGTCATAGATATATATATATATATATATATATATATATATATATATATAATATATATATATATATATATATATATATATATATATAAATAAGGACACCCAAATATGCAAAGCGCATATATTGCATATTTTGCATATTATATACATTTTTCTAAATATTTGCATAAATGCTTTAAAAATAGCATATATGTGCATATTTTAAGGAATTTATAATAATGTAGGTCTTTGGCAGGCGTTTTTATTCATTTTCGGCATAAGGGTCAATGTTTAGGCCGCCGCCGCCGCGCCGGTTGTTTTCCCCAAATAAATTTTATTATTTTATGGTCAGTAAAAACCAGTCAGTAAACCCCAGACAGTCATCAGAGCATACTTGTATTATTAATTTATTAGATTTCATTTTTGGTTGTGCTTTTAAAGTGGTTACGTCGATTTGTGCTTTTTATCTTGTGAGTCGTATTTTATACAGTGAAATGCCCAAAGCCAGTAGTGTGTCAGTGTGGATTAAACCATACAAAGAACTAAGAATACATATGAGAAAAATCTACTGTTCTGCATGTGTTAAAATTGTAAGTATAATTTTTGAATACCTATTGAATATACAGGGTATGTCATTTTCGTTTAATATTTAAACATAACGAAATTTTTGTCAGGATTTTGCCGTTGATGCTATTTTCAATGTTATTTAAGTTATTTTTGTTCTATTTAACGAACAAAATTTCTGTTTAACGAAACCACGAAATAGAAATACATACGTAAACGTATGTATTTCTAGGTAATCTAATAAAAAAGGTACAAAGCAGAATTTTAATTTTTGCCTGCCCTAAGCACCTAGTTTTCTATTTAATAAATTTTTTCCTTGGGGTTTTAATTAAATTTTCTTTTTTTTATTGCAGATACCATGCGATAAAAAATTTCAAATAGAGCAACGCGTGAAAACTGCTTGCCATATTGCCAAATTGAGTAAGACGAAACCTGGAGATAGGCCACAACACACATTAATGTAATGTTTCCAACCAAAGTACAAAAATAAAGAGCTAAATGAACAAGACATCTTTACCCGAGATCTGTGCCGTGCAATGATGACATCAAACATTCCGTTATCGAAGCTACGTAATCAAAACTTTACTTCCTTCCTCCAGAAGTATTGCAAATTTAATATCCCAGGTGAAACAACAATACGGAGAAACGACGTAAGCTCCTCGTTTTCACAGGTAATTGAGGAAATTAAAGGTAAAATTCGCAACGAACATTTTTACATATGTATTGATGAAACCACCGATTCAAGAGGACGGTATATTGCGCATTTATTGATTGGAGTTCTTAGCGACGATATTTTGCCAAAATCTTATCTGATTGCTTCCAAACAGTTAGAAAAAACAAATGCATTGACAGTGGCCAGATTTGTTCAAGAGGAACTATCGAAGTTTTTTCTTCCTACGCCTATTCCAGGAGATAATTTTTTGCTTATTTTGTCAGATGCAGCACCGTACATGATAAAGGCCGGGCAAAATTTGAAAATATTTTATGCAAACTTTATACATGTAACATGTCTCGCTCATGCTTTAAATAGGGTTGCTGAGGAAATTAGGAATCATTTTCCGCTTAGCTTAATTTCTAACATGAAGAAAATCTTCCTTAAAGCGCCTTTAAGGATTCAGTTCTACAAAGAAAAACTACCAAACACTCTTCTTCCACCTCAGCCTATTATTACAAGATGGGGCACTTGGTTGGAAGCAACATTTTTTTATTGCCACAACTTCTGTCAACTAGATGGTCTAATTGCAGAATTATCAGACGAATCTTCCCAATCCCTTACGGAACTTAAACGATTATTCAAAAACAAGGAGATAAAACAACAACCTTCCTTTCTTAAAACAAATTATAGCTTTGTTTCTAAAACCATAACTCAAATGGAGGAATCTAATTTGCCATTAACCCGAAGTGTTCAACTAATAAAACAATGTGAGGTCGCTTTTGAAAATGTCGCAAGTAAAATTGGGAGCAAAATTTTTCAAAAATTGTTATGAAAAAAATAGTGGGTTTCAATTTGTCAGCCAAGTAGCTAATGTTTTAAAGGGGGATTTTACTGATTCCATTGATTTAGATCCTATGCTATTAAATAATTTTAAAAACGCTCCTATTAAATCAGTCGATGTGGAAAGGAGTTTCTCAATTTATAAATTTTTATACAACGACAGAAGACAAAACTTTTTAATGGAGAATTTTGAGAAACATTTAGTAGTTTATTGTTTTTATAACTAACGGCGACCCTGTCTTTTGCAATATTTGCATATTTCCGCTTACTTAGTTGCATCGCCCTGTATGTATCAATTTTAAAATGTATGTTTTATTATGCTGTTTACTACGTATATAAATTTTTATAATATGTACCTACATTATTATTATTATTATTACAAAAAGTTCTTCTTTCTCACATTTGATCAATGTGGTTCCATGTTTGGCTGACGGGCCAAAACCAAGTCAGCACAAACGCTATTACTATTCCGTATTAAGGAATGACCTGACAATGTTACATGTTTTCAAAATCACTGACTTCTGAATGTTTCTGTGTATGTCTGTGTTGAGTCCCAATTGCACTAAATGTGGTGTGAATGTTATTGGTGTAAGGCCTGTGGCTGATATAATGAGGGGGACAATGATGACTTTTTCCTGTCTCCATAGCCTTTTTATTTCCGTTGCAAGGTCTGTGTATTTGGAAATTTTTTCTGTGTATTTCGCTTGGATGTTTGTGTCGTTGGGGACAGCTATGTCAATCAGATAGGTGACTTTTCCTTTTTTGCACTGAAAAGTAATATCAGGTCTATTGGCGGAGACTGTTTTATCTGTATGGATACCGATATCCCAGTAGAGCTTGTAATCTTCATTTTCAAGTATGGATGTTGGGGTGTATTTGTAGTAGGGATCTGTGTTTTCTATGAGTCTGTATGTTGTGGCTAGTGCTTGGTGAACCACTTTGGCAGCTGAATCATGCCTGGCTGTGTACTCCGTTCCGGCCAATATTTTACATCCGCTCGTTATGTGTTCGATCGTTTCTTTCTGCTGGTGGCATTTCCTACATCTGTCCTCTGCAATAGTCGGGTCTTTGATGATATACTTTTGGTAGTTTCTGGTTAATATGACTTTATCCTGGATGGCAAGTAAGAAGCCTTCAGTCTCAGGGAATAGCTGCCCATCCCGTAACCAGGTGTATGATTGTTTTTTATTTACGTGGTCTTGTTCTATGTGGTATCTGTGTTTTCCGTGGAGTGTTTTCTCTGACCACGTTTTCATCTTTTCCTGTTGTAATTGGGAGTGACTGTGGGTATCTGCTGAGTGGTCTGCCCGGGCTAAGTCGAGAGGTGTGTAGTTTTTGTCTGCTTTCACTGTCGCTGTGTGGAGGCTGGTTTGCTTGCTGTGAAAGAATTTCCTAAGTGTTTGTATTTGTTTTGTGTGTAATGATCTGATATCTATAATTCCTCTTCCTCCTGCCTTCCTCTCGATGGTAAGTCTTTCTTTGCATGCGTTGGGGTGTAATTTCCTGTATTTGGTGAATTGAGATCGTATAAGGATGTGAATATTTTCTATGTCTGTTTGTGACCATTTGATGATACCAAATGAATATGTGAGTATAGGTATAGCGAACGTGTTGATGGCTTTAGTGAGATTCTTAGAGTTGAGTTTTGTTTGCAAAAGTTTCGTCAGTCTGTTTTTGAATTCGGTTCTGAGCTCTGTTTTGATGTGAGTGTGGTTGAGTTTGGTGCTTTGTTGGAAGCCTAGATATTTGTATGTTTCTTTATCGAACATGTTATCGAGCGTTTCATTGTTGATGGTTTCTGTCTCATGGTGGCACTTCCATTGGCCTTTGCTGATGTGGAGCACTTTGCATTTACTTATACCAAATTCCATATTGACATCTAAGGTGAATATTTCTGTGATTTTGAGGAGTTCTTTCAGCTGTGTTTGTGTGGCAGCGTAGAGTTTTATGTCGTCCATATATAGTAGGTGGTTTATTTTATGTTGATTCACTTTTTGGTGTCTGATATTGAAGCCATGCTCTGTTCTGTTTAGTATATTTGAGAGTGGATTGAGACAGAGGCAAAACCATAGAGCACTGAGCGAGTCTCCCTGAAATATACCCCGTCTGATGTACAGCTCTTCTGTTTGGATCCGTTCGGTTTGTGTTTCTAGGCGTATTTTGGTTTTCCATGTTTTCATAATTTGCGCGAGAAACTGCCTGAGGTGTTGGTTGATTTTATAGATTTCTAGGGCCCTGATTAACCAGCTGTGGGGTATGGAGTCGAAGGCTTTTTTATAGTCTATGTAACCGATGTGAAGGTTTCTGTGTTCTTTTCTGGTTTGTCCCATAATCACGCTATCTATAATCAGCTGTTCTTTGCATCCTCGACTATTTTTCCTGCATCCCTTCTGCTCTTCTGTGAGGATATTGTTGTCTGTTAGGTGTTGTTCTATTTTCTTCGAAATTGTGGCTGTGATGATCTTGTATAGGGTTGGAAGACAGGTGATAGGTCGGTAGTTTGACGGGTTTGTGGTGTCTGAGCTTTTGGGTTTAACGTATGTTATTCCTTGTGTGAGGAAAGTGAGAAATGTGTGTGGTTGTAGAATGGCTTTGTTGATTTGGTGTGTGAGTGCTTCGTGTGTGGTGGTAAACTGTTTGTACCAGAAGTTTTGTATATTGTCTATTCCAGGATATTTCCAGTTGTGTGTGTGTTTGATAGTTTCTGTAATTTCTTGTGTATTAAATGTGGTATTTTCTTGTTCTGTCACATGTTTATGTTTGTCTTCTTCGGCTTTGATTCAGGGGGTGTTATTATTGTGTAGTTTGGGTTCTGACCAGATACTTTTCCAATAATCTGTGAGTTCTTGTTTGTTTGGTGGTTCAGTCACTGCTATCTGTTTGTTGTACATAGTTTTCCGGTAGAACTGTTTTTCGCTTCTTCGGAAGAGGTTGTTGGTGTCTTTCCTCTCATTTGATTCTTTGTATCTACGGAGTCTTGCGGCATATACAGATAGTTTTTGTTTCAAGGTATCGAGGATTTCTGGCAGTGTTCTGTTGGGAGACTTAGATTTGACCTTGTTTGCCCCCTGTGTGACACGTTTGGACGCGTTCCCGCTTATAAACTGGGTAAGATGTCCTAGATCTCTCCTGATGTTGTTGATTTTGTTTTCTATTCTTATTTGCCATTTGAATTTTGGTTTTGTCCTGTTGGGGTTTCCTTGTCGTTGAGGGAGTTTTTGATTATTTTGTGTTAGAGTGGTGATTGCTGCTGCGTATATTATTGTGTGAATGTCTTCGATTGTGCTTAAGTCTGTTATATACTGAGGTATTATGTGCTTGTTTAGTGTGTTGAGGATTGGTTGCGTGCTCTGTCTGAAGATTAAACGAGGGATGGGATTTCTTGTTGTGGGGTCGGTGCCTGACCATCGAGCTAGATGTGACTCCATTTTTGCTTTAAGTGTTTGTATGAGAGGTGATTCGGGTGTGATGTTGTGTGGATGTCGTTGAGGGTGGCGAGTGATTCATGTTGTTGTCTGTGATATGGTGTTGCGCGGTACTCGCAATATTATTTTGCGTTATGCTCCTCCTGGGTGGTTATTATTATTATTATTATATGTTCATCTTTAAGTAAAGTAATAAAATACATTATTATTTATATTTATTTTTTACTTTGTATAATATTATATTTAGATTTAGTTCATTCGCCCTGTATGTTGAAAATTTAAAATGGGTTTTTATTGCTACATTTGTATAGTACTCGTATCATGTAGTGTGAAACAATAAATTTACATTTTTCAAGTCTATTTCGATTTTTTTTACTGCATATTTACAACATGTATGTGCATATTTTGAGAAAATTATTTGCATATTTTTGCGCATATTTTAAAGTTTTTCACTTGCATATTTGGGTTTCCTTTTATATATATATATATATATATATATATATATATATATATATATATATATATATATATATATATATATATATCGATCAATGATTCTTTGCATGCCCGTCATAAATATCTGAATATAGTGCAAACATCCGTCTATATTGTAACATGCTAAACTGTCCTCAGTTTGAGGCATCTTTTTTTTTGTACCCTGTGAGAAGTTGTTTGTCCCACGCTTGAGCGCAATTTTGTACCGTTTGAAAATTGGATGCCCCAAGCTTGAGCACAATTTTCTTGCAGCCCCGCTTTAATTTCTGATAATGAATTGAGTGAATCCTGATTTTAAAAGAACTAAAGAAATTAAACACACACTAGCTCAGTTTTCTTTGGTAGAGAGATATGGGTAAGAGATAATTTTTGTACGTCTTTTTGGAATTATTTTCTATTTTTAAAGAAACCTCAGCTGTACGACTTTTTGGGCACCATTCATTTTAAAATAGAAAGGATCTAACTTCAGCTAAAAAAATGAAAAAATACTGAAAGGGTGTACTGTTGGTAAATAAAAAATCAGTTTGGTACAGCCGTTCTTATCCTGAAAAGTAAGATAGGTATTCAGTGAGACACTAGCTTTAATCAACAAAAAGAAAATTTATTCATGTTTTTAAAAATAAAAAGTTCTAACCTTTGCAGTTTTACAGGATTACAAAAAATTTTAGCCTAACAGGTAGTTATGACATTTAAATTCTAAACTCTGACTACCCCCGAAGACGAAAAATAGTGCTTTTCACTTCACTTTTTAGTCAGTTCAAATTGCTGTTAAGGCACTACTCAGGGATAAGTCTATGGAAGGATGTTTTGGTAACTTACTGTTTTTATTTCGGCTTCGATGGAACACGACCGATTTCACACTTTTCTAGTAAACACTTAGAGAGCCCACTACGGCTTTTCGTTAAAAAAAACTTGTGCTTTATTTAGCTCTCATGATTGTAGTTATGAGCCTTTACTGCAGCTCTGTCGAAGGAAGCCTACTTGGCGGCTCCGATGAAAATTAGCCTGGCTGCGGCTTGATGGTACTCAGCCTCGATCCCGGTCCTACCGGACCCTTAAATAAGCCGTGGGCCTTCTCTCGGTCATATCGCGACGCCGGAACCAAAAATCCGGATACACATTTTCAACCAATCCCGGCGTGCCGATAGATTCGGTCAGAAACCCGCACAGCACACTAATATACCGAACGGCTTGGAATCTCTTGTTAATATACCGTTCGATACAAAAATGAAAATAAGTACAATTTGAAGTGAAAAATCAGTAACATTACATGGTCTTAAAATCTAGGAAAAAATGAATGTTACAATATTATCCTTCTTGTCAACATGTTAAGTATATTTAAAAACTTAAAAACGTAGGTCTTCTGGAGTTATTTACGACATTTGCTCTATTATCCGTCTCGGTTATTTGTACATATACAAGAAACGCAGCGAACAACCTGGAATTTGGGTATAGCTTTATATTTTAGAAGCCAGTAGAGCCAAGTTTATAGGCAATAAAAATAATCGATAATTCCGTAACGGACTGAGATTACGGCATCTTTATGTTTAATTTTTGGAAGTGTCTTAAAATTGGATTATGCAATTTATATTTCCTATTCATACTTTATACCCCCGTAATGAAATATCTTTCTGTTTTTAAAAGTACTATATTTCAGTTCTCTATTTTAAAATTTTATTTAATGAGTTCTACGGCGCAACTTTTTACAGTTTTTATAAAGCCTTATATGTAAATTTGATAAAGCTGTGTTAAGTGTGTATTGTAATTTCATTACAAACATTACACAACCTTCAAATAACTAACAGATAACAATTGTAAACTTTTCATAAAGTAAATTTACTCATGAAATAATCTAATAGCAAACTGAAAAATAAAAATAGGTGACATTAGACGTTGGATTTATGCAGAGAGGTAAATGTCCTTCACAAGTAAGAACTAGGGGTTTTACACACCACACACATTTAATATGTCCGTAGTTTTCGTAAACTACCAAATCGGATGAAAAATTTTAAATTCTGTTTTGACTTTTGAAATTGTTATTTAAGACTCAGACCGCCGACACTGAATTGACAGCCGATTGAATCGTGTGAATATTCTTGACGTTCCGTTGATCACATGACTGCAAAGATATATATATATATATATATATATATATATATATATATATATATATATATATATATATATATATATATATTTGATGAAATTAAATCTTTCTAAGACGGTATACATTGCTTTCTCTCTGACTGAGGCAAATCGACCGGACTTTGATTGTATACAGGTAAACGATATGAACATTGTCTTGAAAGAAATCACACACACAAAATATCCTGGAATTACGATTGATAAATATCTCAGATGGACTGAGGACAGAGGACTGAATGTCCAAGATTTGTCTAATAAACAGAGAAGACTCATATATAAGTTTTACCTAATAAGAAAAATACTACCCCTCAAACTACAGGTTACTATCTATAAGGCATTGGTCGAGTCACTGTTGAGATATGGCATCATTGTGTGGGGTGCACTTTACAATAATGCACTGAGTCAACTGAGCTTGACACAAAACTATATTGTTAGAGTAATTTTCTTTCGTGATAGACTTTTTCCAACCAAGAGATTAAATAATGAAAATACATGTATAATAAATATAAGAAATTTATATCTTTTAAACATTTCTCTATTTTGCTACAGAAATGAAAAAAAAAATTGTGAATCATCAATATAGAACTAGAAACAGAGAAAATGCGATATTAGTTGCACCCTTTAGAAAATGTGACCGAAACCAGAGGTCTTTGTCAGTTTTCAATAAGTTGCCACAGAATATCAGAAATAAAAATAACTAGCCGTGCCCGCGGCTCCGCTCGTGTGGACTTGATTCACTACACTGCTTATTCCTTATGTTACCTAATGTAATAAAATATCTGCCATCTTATCTCCCATTATTTCTCCTTATCTCCCATTATCTCACCTTATCTCCCATTATCTAGGCTTGCCTCGACTTATCTCGCAATATTTCTCTTTATCTTCCATTATTTCTCCTTATCTCCCATTATCTCACCATAACTCCCATTATCTAGACTTATCTCTACTTATCTCCCATTATTTCTCCTTATCTCCCATTATTTATACTTATCTTCCATTATCTCACACTATCTCCTATTATCTAGGCTTATATCAAATTATATAGGACATATGTATAAATTTAAAAAAACACGTAAATCGGATAAGTGGTTCTCAAGTGATACGCGTACTAACGGACAGACAGACAGACAGAGAGACGTTCCATTTTATATATATATATATTCTTTGCTACATGATATTGTTCCATATTTAATGCTTTAGGCAGTGTGTTGCAAGAGAACACGCTAGCAGCAAATATTTCTACGACTTGATTCACTATTATCGTCACTGCTTATTCCTTATGTCACTAACGTAATAAAATATATCCTATAACCTGGACAGAAAACATATGTATGTTTAAAAAAAGCACGTAAATCGGATAAGTGGTTCTCGAGTGATATGCGCACTAACGGACAGACTGACAGACAGACAGAGATACGTTGCATTTATACATATTATAGATATTCTTTGCTAAATGATATTGTTCCATATTTAGTGGTTTAGGCAGTGTATTGGAAGAGAACGCGCTAGCGGCAAACTTTTTTCCGATTTGATTCACTGTTATCGTCACTGCTTATTCCTCATGTTACCTAACGTAATAAAATATAGCCTATAACCTGGCCAGAGGACATATGTATGTTTTTTATTAAAAAGCACGTAAATTGGATAAGTGGTTCTCCAGTAAAAAGTGCACTAACGGGCAGACAGACAGACGGACGGACAGACGGAGATAGAGATTTTATATATATTATAGATGTAATAAAATATATATCTATAACCTGGTCAGAAAACATATGTATGAATTTAAAAAATCACGTAAATTGGATAAGTGGTTCTCGAGGGATAAGCGCACTAACGGACACACAGACAGACAGAGAGACATTGCATTTTATATATATATTATAGATTATAGATATTCTCTGCTACATAATATTGTTCCATATTTAATGGTTTAGGCTGTATATTGCAAGGGAACGCGCTAGCGGCAAACTTTTTTCCGACTTCATTCATTATTATCGTCACTGCTCATTCCTTATGCTACCTATCATAATAAAATGTAGCCTATAACCTGGCCAGAGAACATATGTATGTTTAAAAAAAAAAAGTATGAAAATCGGATAAGTCCTTCTCCAGTGATAAGTGCACTAACGGACATACAGACAGACAGAGAGACGTTGCATTTTATATATTATGGATTATAAACTGTTTGAAAAAAAAAATGTAAACTGTTCATTACAGAAAATTCTGAACTATTATGTGGATTGTTATAATTCATAACTGCGATTGTCTGCATATTTACATGTATGTTTTTTTCTTTTTCTTAATTTTCTTGTGTATTAATTATTATCTTTACCTTCTACAAACCTTAGCATAATTTAAATTGTATTTTAGCCCTGCGCCAACAGATGTCGCTATACACCTAGGCGCACCTTGTTTACTATTAGCTTGGTTCTAGGTTTAAATATATGATGTACTGGAAATATTACTATTGTACTGTGAAATGAATAAATAAATAAATAAATAAATATTCGTAGTACATAAAATCCTAATTTAAATAGAATGCGTTTTAAGCGTCCATTACTATTTTTAAACTATAATAATCCTTTACAACATATTATCTACTAAATAAATCTATTGAAAAATCTCGCTCAAAGCGAGTTAAGTTAAAAATAGCCATTTTTTTTAATCTGCTTGATTAAGTCTAGACGGACGTCTATCAAATTTGTCTCAGTTTATTTCGTTCTATTCTAGAGGAGTTAAAAAATATTTTTTTCTTTATTGATGGTCAAGGGAAATTGGCTTTATAGAGGGAAATTAGGTTATTCCCGAAAAAAATATTCTTTGAAAAAAGAGAATAGTACAATAATATTATGGAAAAGTTAGAAACATCACTTTATATAGTATTTTTATATAACTTTTAGGAAAGGTAGGGGGTGTTTCAACAAAAGGTATCATTTTAAATTACTGAAAAAATGAAGTTTTCGTGATATTTTCATTTAAATCCAAAGTACAAACTATGTGACTAATGATGGAATATAATATCTGCCAAAATGGCTGCCTCGGCTTTTCTTATATGGTTGTCATTCTTTTGAGGAAATTTTCCATCACATTTTTGCACAATTGTGGCTCTATTTCGCGAATTTCTGCTCTGATATTTCCTTTGAGCGCTTCAATCGTTTCTGGAGCAATAGAGTAGACTTTATTTTTAACATAGACCCAAAGGAAAAAGTCTAAGGGTGTTAAATCGCACGATCTGTGTGGCCAGTTGAAATCACTATTTCGAGAAATTTTACGACACGGAGACTTTTCGTGTAAAGATCCGATTGTTTCATCACTTGTGTGACATGTAGCGCCATCATGTTGAAAATCATACGCATCCACTTCAGGCCAAAAAAGTCAATCAACATCTCACGATAACGCACACCATTCACCAAAATGGTCGCAGCAGCTTCATATTCGAAAAAATACGATCCAGTGATACCGCCAGCCCAAAAACCACACCAATCTGTCACTCGTCGTGGATGAAGAGGTTATTCAATCATTTCTCTTGTGTTTTCGGAGCTCCAGATGCGACAGTTTTGTTTATTTATGTAGTCAGACAGATGAAAATTAGCCTCGTCACTCAAAATGATTTTCTTGAAAAAACTGAGGTCATTTTCTTGCATGTCCAACACCCAATTAACAAAAGTACGACGTTATCCATGGTCTGCTGGCTTTAATTCTTATGTAAGTTGAACTTTGTAAGCCGAAATCTTTGTGCAAAATGTTGTGGATACGTCCAATTGCTGTGAACCTCTTCGAATTAACATTCGCGGGTCTTCTGCAATGCTTTTAGCTACAGCAGCAATATTTTCAGGTGATCTGGCTAGGGGAGCACGGGTTGGGTTCTTTACAACCAAAACTTGACCGAGACGTTCAAATGTACGGGTTAAATTCACAATTGCTGGACGAAAAGGAGCTTCATTTCGACTGAAAGCAGTACGAAGTTTGCGAACTGTCTCCGCGAAATTTTCACCATTTTTTAGTGAATTTTTACAATTTCAGTGCATTGTTCAACCATATATCGTTCCATTTTCGTTAATCGTGTAGTTCTTATTACTCAAATGTCAAAGAATGAGAGCTGCAAATCTGAAAAATAGCGCTTAATTTAAAATGAAATTTCTTGTTGAAACACCTTTTAGTTTACAAGTTGCTCAATAATAACTACAAAGTAAAACCCTCTTCTGTACAGTGCAAAACAAAATTTTTATTTTAATAGCTAACTTCTGAAAAGCTTAAAGCTCCCCGTATAGAAGAGGGCACTCCGTGCCTTTTTGAACTTCTGTTTCACCGAATCGGGATAGTACAAAGACCTGGTTCACTGAACTGGTTTACGCAAAAGTTCTCACCCTTCAAATCACAAAGTTGACCTGTCAGTCCGTCTTGCTTATTTCAGCTTAGTTGAGTGGAAAATTTCGGGTCAATTCGCCTTTCAAACGGATTTCTACTTTGGGGCAGTATGGCGCCATCTACTTTAGTTCTATTGAACTATTAGTTTATTAATGCACACAGATGGCGGTAGCGAGTAGAAAACTGTATAAAATATTCGAGAAGTAGACCGGTTTATTTTTACAGCAACCGTTAAGTTTTACACCTATTCGAGTTCAACAATATAGCAGACACTAAAAACGTTTGTAAATTGCATTCAATCCAACAAACCCGAAATAAATTCGGTCTTAACGGCTCAAACTCCTTTAAAACTGCTGGCAACACAGCTAATAAACGCGAAATAAGATGTTATTTACACAGAGCGTTTGAATTTGCATAACTCCGATCCTTGGACATTTTGTTGCTGTGGAGTGTGTCATTGGAGAGGAACGTGGCTTTTATAAGTAGATATAGTGCGAAGGATGTTCCATATTTAACGAGACAAACAGCAATATTGAGAAAATTACTAAATATTTTTTAACGTGTAGAGTTTTTTTTTTTATTTGTTCACCTCCCCGACTAAGTGGGGATTTTACCCTTTTTCATATCCTGAGGATATCGGCGGGGCTATCATAATACCCGTCAACGCTGTCCAAGTGCCGAAACATATATTATTGTATTTTACAGCACCTCTTAGGCAACGCGGTAGCTTTGAATTGTTGTGGCTGTTACTTGATGGAAATTCATAACGAATGTAATGAAAGACTGATTTTGGCAATTCCCACTTTATAATAAGTGTGTGGTAATAAAGTGACAAAAGTAGTCTTTCATTACAACGCGATCCTGCTGCCACGGACCTTATTGCATTTCTGCAAACAACTACTACCTATGTACGTGGCCAGGCCAAATATACTTAAATAAATGAATAAATAAAGTAAATCGACCTGCCGGGATAGGAATTCAAGACCTTCTGCACCGCAAGCAAATTACTACGCCACGAAGCCATGGGCCGCCACAAGTTGGCAACGTTGGCGAAGGATTCAATTAGCTCTTGAAAAAATAGTAAACATAACCTAATTTGCTCATATCAAAATGTCAGCTTCGCTCGAAAGTGTACGCCGGAAGAGTAACGTCCAGTGAAAAGATTCTTGTTATCTGAAGGTGTGAAACGGTCGAAATTTATTCGAGAATGTTGAAACAGTATGGTGAAAAGCGTTTAAGCTGCGGAAACGTGTATAAGTGGGATAAACAGTTTAATTCAGGCAGAAAAAGTGTCCCCGATATTCATCGCTCAGGAAAACCAGTTGAAATTTCGACCGACACCTTGGAAAATCGCATCAATGAACTTGTCAGAGATGACAGACGTATGAAAATTATGGCAATTGCTGAAGTCTGTTCAAGACAGCTGACTCAGCACAATAAAGACAGCCAAATTCGCATTTGTTCTGAACTCAAACGACGATTTTCAGCGGAAGGTAATGACTTTCTAGATCGTATAAGCTGTGATGAAATGTGGATACATCATTGTGAACTTGAACTTTCTATTTATATTCTCGTGAAAAGCAATTTACTTCAAATCAAACAGCCCATCAACTACTCTTTCATCCTGAGTTCCGATACCTTGTAAGCAAAAGCAATAGCCCTATAATTAGAATATAAGCCCGATCCGCGTTTTCTATACTTATAGAACAAACGATAGGCAATTATACTTTATCAGTAAAAGTGCCGTTTGCAATTGACAAGTTAATGCGGTAAATCACAGTTCGATTTATCAGTTTTTAAGGGTGTTGGTATTAGAATTTTAGGCTATAGAGTCTTTAAATTAAAGAAGTTTTATAACGCTTATTTTCAGCATGTCCTCATCGTTATTGTTATTAAAAGCATGGGCATAAAAAAGATTTTGCAACTCTTAAAATAAGCACTTCTTATTGTGTGTCTTGATGAAGAATAACAAATCTCCAGGTGAAGATAAAATAACATCTGATATATTTAAAATGGGAGGAAATTAACTTTTTGAAGCGATACGGATATTACTCAACAAATGTATTGAAGAACAAAGAATATCTGTACATTGACAAAACAGTGAGGTCGTACTTTTATTCAAGAAAGGTGATCACGAAAACACATCAGCTTGTACTATACAGCTTCTTACTAAAATTGTCACAAGCCGTCTAAAAAATAAGTTCGATGACTACCAACCAGTCGAACAGGCGGGCTTTCGCAAGGAATTTTTTAATAGAAAAAGCAACCCAATATAATATTAAGCGGCATCTAGTTTTCATCGATTATAAGAAGGCTTTCGACTCCCTGGAACATTGGACAATTTTACAGTCTTTAGCTCATGCCAAAATAGACTCAAGACATATGGAACTCCTAAAATTCATATATGAAAATGCAACATTAACGGTTAAATTAGATGAAGATCGAAAAACAGAACCCATAAAGATCAAGAAAGGTGTTAGGCAGGGTGACACAATTTCACCAAAATTGTTTACTCTGGCTTTGGTTGTTTAAAAGTCTTGAGTGGGAAGAGAAGGGAATTAAAATCGATGGTATATATTTTCATTACTTGCGATTCGCAGATTATGTAGTACTGATTAGCCGAGAACTAGAAGAACTCAAAATTATGGTAGAACAAGTTAATCAAGCTTCAAAGAAAACTGGACTCGAGATAAACCTCAAGAAAATAAAACTTTTAAGCCTACAAAACACAAAAATTAAGATCAGCACGGAAGAGATCGAGAGAGTGGTAGAGTACGTATACTTGGAACATACGATTAGATTGGATAAGGACAATCAAACAGCGGAAATGCCAAGGCGAATTGGTCTCAGCTGGACTGCATTTTAAAAACTGGAATTTATTCTTAAAAAAAAAACAGACATATGAGTTGGAAACCATGACTCTTACAAAAAATAGTCTTTGTCTACTCCAACGGATAATGGAAAGACAAATGTTAGGAGTTAGTTTACGAGAACACATTAAACGCGAGAATACCAGACGAACAACAAGAATTACAGATATCAGTGAAAGAGTAGCAAAAAAAAAGTGACAATGGGCGGGGCATATGGCTAGAATGAATGATGGTTGATGGACAACAAAATTACTTAAATGAAGATCTTGGGAGAGCAGACGAAGTGTCGAAAGACGAATTAAAAGATAGACTGATGATATCAGGTTGATAGCAGGCAGCAGGCTTCATCTTGTAACATTCATTTTTTTCCTAGATTTTAAGACCATGTTACGACAATGTTTTTCTCCCTATATTTTTTTTTTCCATTTTTATATGTATTGCAGTGATTTCAACTTTTGAGCAGTGTAGCTTAAAACAGTGTTTTAAATTTCTGAGCAATTTAATTTAAATTTTACAGTGTGCGTTGCGGGTTGACTACTGGACTTTTTAATTTGCATCGAATGCGTCTGATTGGCTAAAGATTTGTATCCGGGAAGGAAGCCATTTTAAAGACGTTACTTTAAGGAAGGGAGACAAATAATTAAGCGTGTGGATGGCATTGTTAATGGGCTTTTTGCATCATGTAGCCGTAGTGGGCTTTTTCCATCATGTAGCCGTAGTAGGCTTTTTCCATCACGTAGCCGTAGTAGGCTTTTTTTCCACTGTCAAGCCGAGTGAGTTTTTTTGATGAAGCAGTAACGGCTTTGTTCCGCCAGTAGGTCGTAGTTTTTTTTCTTCAGTACGCCGAAGAGAGTGTTTTTTTTAATGATGTAGTAATGCAGCAATGGTTTCTAGTTCTTAAGTTTAAGGCCTTTTTCCTTGAAATATCCTGCTCATCCTCAGACATTTCGGGTCAAAAAGTGTTTAGCAGCCCAAAAGAAACTGAGATGGTAATGGTTGAGACAATATTTTTATGAGGATCTCACCGGGACAGGCCAAAAAAAACTTATAGAAAATCCACGAGGAGAAACCAATCCGTAAGTCATAAATACACCAGTCTAAAAATCTCACTTCCAGTCGACAAGTGCGTTTCCAACGACTATTAAACACGTGTAACTCGCAGACTTAATTTCACAAGCTTTTAATATCGTGTTTTGTTAAGCCTTTAATTAAAAACTTAGTAATCCTGATTTAAAGACCCTATCTAATAGTACAATTTTCTAGATTAAAGGATTTTATCTAGTAGAAGTAATTTTTAAGAGTGTAGCGAAGTTAGAAATTTTTATTTTGTCATTAATAAACCCTTTTCTTTATTTGAATGTAGCGTTTCACTAAATCACCCGTTTTACCTTTCAGGACGCAACTGTTGTACCATATTAAAAAATTTTTTTAACAACTACATAACTCTTTACTACTTTTTCATTTTTTGAGCTCTTTTATTTTTTAAAATGAATTGTGCCCAAAATCTGTACAACTAAAATTTTAAACAACTATACAGACTATTTTCAAAAGACGTACAAAAGTTATCTCTTATCCATATTTTCTACCCAAAAAAAAACTGAGCTAGTTTATGTTTAATTTCTTTAGTTCTTTCAGTATTAATATCCACTCAATCCATTCTCAGAAATTAAGATATACATAAGGAGCAAATAACGACCTCTATTTAATAAATAATATATTTATTAAAAGCGAAGAAGTTAAGACGTTTCAAAATTGCGCTTCAACGTGCGGGCGTTTTTTTAGACGGTACGAGATTGCGCCCAAACGGGAGGGCATTTTTTTTAACACGCTACAATCTTGCACAGGATAGAGACAATTGAAAGAAACTTGAAGAGGCCTATCTCCTGCAGCAGAGAAGCAATGGCTTATAAAGAAGCAGAAGATGTGTGTGTCTTTACATTTACGAAGTGAAGAAGTGAACATATCTTCTTTTTCTTTTCTAGTTTTGTTCTTCTGAATGTGTGGGACCATAATTTAATACGCGGTATAAACCTTTCTAAAAAATTTTTTATCTTTGCATGCATTTACCAAATTACAGCGGATTAAGGACTTTTAAAAAAAGCCCTACACATCCCCCATTTAGAATGACGAAGACTATTCAGTTGATAAAATTTAAAAAATTTACATAAAAAAATATACAAAATATCTTAAATTTAAACTCTCATAGTATGTGACAGCATCGCATTTAAAAAAAAAAAACAAAACAAAATAAGGTTAGGTTAGTGTATATCCTTTGCAAATTTAAGGATTTTTTTTAATTCCCCACACGACTTACCGATGTCTGTGGAACGGGTAAGATTTGCACCCCGGTTATTAGTAAAGGGTGTCCCAAAATTCACGCAAGATTTGAATTTGGCGCCATTTGTATGGTAAAGTGTTGCCAACAAAACAAAAACACAACGTGACAGCTGACAGTTCAGGGTTATTAAAAATGGAGCGCTATACGAAAGAACAACGTGTTTTTATTGTTGAGCAATATTTTAAAAATAATGAAAGTTTGGCAGCTACAGTTCGGAATTTTCGTACAATATAGGGTCGGAATAGTGATCTAACCTCATCAACTGTGAAGAGATTATTTGAAAAATTCAGGGAGACTGGATCAATTAGTGATCTTAAACGCTCGTGCCGTCCTTCAACAAGTCGTCCGACACAAAACATTGAAGCAGTTCGTGAGAGTGTTGCCGAGACTCCAGGAACATTCATTTAGCATCGTGGTCAAGAATTGGGCATTTCGAGAAGCTCTCTACAGCGTATTCTCACCAAAGATTTGCATCTTCACGCTTACAAAGTTTAAGTGACCCAAGAATTGAAGCCTACTGACCACGCACAACGAAGAGAGTTCTTCGAATGGATTATGGAACAAGTGGATACTGATTTTTCGAAGAAAATCATCTTCAGTGATGAGGCTCATTTCCATCTTGATGGCTTCGTTAACCGACAAAATTGTCGCATTTGGGGTTCAGACAATTTACACGTGACTGTTGCGAAACAAATGCATCCATATATATATATATATATATATATATATATATATATATATATATATATATATATATATATATATATACATATATATATATATATATATATATATATATATATATATATATATATATATATATGTATATATATATATATATATATATATATATATATATATATATATATATATATATATATATACTCCTGGACAAAATTAACGCAACAATATATTAAATCATACAAATCTCTATAATGAATTAATTTTAATAATTTTTTATAAACATTGGTTACACTAAAAGTTAGAAAAAACTTATTCGGATACTTTACAAGTGAATTAGCTACCAAATTTCTCTATAAGATTCGAATTAAAATTATTCTTAACACCTAATAACAAAATCGTTGAAATTATGTAATAATGAAAAAAATAAACTGGGACACTAGTAGCAAAATTAATGGTGTAACTGGAACACTAGTAACGTGTGTTGCCTCCTCTACTTCGGATGACAGCGTTTATGCGCCTAGGCATGCTTCTAATTAAATTTTGGATAAAATCTTGAGGAATTTGCTCCCATTCTGTGATAACTGCATTTTCAAGTTCCCTCAGGTTTCTAGGTGCAGGTATATGACGTTTCACATTTTTCTTAAGGTGATCCCATACATGTTCTATCGGACTCAGATCCGGGCTTTTTGGTAGCCATTGCAAAATCCGTATATCAACTTGATTAAGATAATCGAGTACCTAACTAGCCACGTGAGGTCGAGCGTTGTCTTGCATAAACAGGAAATTGGGCCCCACAAAATGACCGAAAGGCATCACATGTTCTATTACAATATTCCCAAGATAGTAGTCAGCATTCATGGATCTCGTATGGACAGGAACTAACTCTGTGCGAGCATCAAAGCAGATGCCACCCCAGAACATAACAGAGCCACCGCCGAATGGAATCCTTGCAGAGATATGGCAAGGAGCAAACCTCTCTCCTGGTCTTCGCCATACTCGCTCACGACCTTCTGGATGTTTTAGACTAACCCTAGTTTCTTCTGTGAAGAAAACTTGTTTCCAATCATCCACAGACCAGTTTTCGTGATTTCGAGCAAAACGCAACTTGGCAACTCTGTTCTCTCTAGTAAGCAAGGGCGCAGTGGCTGGTCTCCTACTGTTTAATCCAGCTTCATTTAACCGTCTTCTAACTGTTTTAGAAGAAATGGTGACATTGCGATCAGCTTCGGTTTCTTATTATAGAATTAGTGACAGTCCTGTTTCTTAAAGCATATTATCTTATAAAACGTTCATCTAGGTCGCTAGTGCATCGTTTTCGCCCTTGCCCTAGCCTTCTAGAACAAGTTCCTACTTCATTCAAGCGTCTTACCATACGACTTATTGTGAAACGATGTTTGCCTAACAAATTGGCAACATAACTCTGACAATATCCCTCGTCCAATAAAACTGAGGCTCGCACTACCTCGTGTTCAGTTAAATTCCTTGTTCGATTCATTTTTCTAATTCTTCGGGGTCAAAAATAAAACAGTCTACCACAAAAACGTATTACTTTGAAAAAGAGAACAATTTATAAGCTTACTTTTAAAAAAAATCTATCACATTATTACAGAAAATTGTTCATCTTCTAAAAAAATTCTTTAAAACTGTAAATCTAAACGAATTGTTTTGATTTCTGTCATGAACAACGAAACAAAATATGCATAGCCTACTATTCAAATATTCGATAAACTTTAAAACTGACATAAGAAAAAGATAAATTAATTTTCAGATTTTTTGCGTTAATTTTGTCCATATATATATATATATATATATATATATATATATATATATATATATATATATATATATATATATATATATATATATTACTCGTGTTTTCACAAGCTTTCAGTTGACATCACACTCGATGACCTAGTAAAAAATTTTTTTTTTTTCACTTCCGATTTCACCCCCCAGAACTAACCCTTTAAGTCAAAATTTAACTTTCAAAACTACACGGCTCTGATTCTAAATTATTACCAAATTTCAACTTTTTACGACAAATAGTTTCGGAGAAAATCGGGAGTGACAGATAGACAAACAGACGGACGGACAGACGGACACCTAAGTCATCTTATAAGTGTTCCGTACGGAACACTAATAAAGTGTTGTGTGTAATCGCTCGATTATAGGGAAATTATTATTACAATCTGAAAACCCCCATCAGTAATATATTTAAATATTGACTAAAACTTTAAACTTTAAAATAATGTGAATCAAGTCGAAATTTCCATAAAAGCCTGCAGGGAATGCTTTTCAGAGTATTCGCAATATCTAGCAAAATCTCAAGTGAATTATATTAAAACTTGTACGAATTTAAGATAAAGTTCTATAAATTACGGCAAAATGGAATTGTTGGAGAAGGATATTTATTACTTTAAGTGCTTGAGGAAGTCCTACTAAGGATGGGATTTCACTAAAAGACAAAATAACGTATTTAAAAATTTGCTGTTTATTTTTAGTGTCCCGAACCAAAATTGAAAAACGAAAGTACGGTATTTATACTACTCAGTATATATCACCACTACACCAAACACTTTATTTTTGCACTCGACGCGCGTTTCGTTAACCATGTTAGCTTCATCAGGAGCGATGATTGACTGAAGTAGTCAATCATCGCTCCTGATGAAGCTAACATGGTTAGCGAAACGCGCGTCGAGTGCAAAAATAAAATGTTTGGTGTAGTGGTGATATATACTGAGTAGTATCATTGTGCCGAAGATTCCACATTCCCAACTTAGTACGGTATTTATGAAAAAAAACATCCTCTAAGATTTGTCACGAATTAAGATCCTCATATCATATCTCCGATTTTCGTCCGTCTTTCGGTCTGTCTGTCTGTTAGCCTCTCTGTCTGTTGGCTTTATAACCTTCAAACGAAAATAGTTATCGATTTCAAATTTGATATACATGTAATAGTGGGTGATAGAGGTGGGAGTCACTAAATTTTGTTTATTTTCAGCAGCGTTATAGAATTTTTCTTAGTTTCTGTCTGATATTACAAACAAATTTTAAGTGTAATTATTTATTGCAAAGCATACATGAGGGAGAGTGTTAGAGGGGTTGATTTGTACATATCGTGTTACACACCCATTTCCAGGATTTTTGAATAAGAAAATTGTGTTAGATTTTAATTACTTTCCATTTCCATTATTTCTGGTGAAACGTACGGAGTTAATGAAGTCGAGGACAGGGTTAGAGTGGTTGCTTCATATATATTGTACTAGCCGTGCCCGCGGCTCCGCTCACGGGAGCTGATTCACTATTACCGCCACTGCTTATTCCTTATGTTACCTATGTACTAATAAAAAAAAAAAACACGTAAATCGAATAAGCGGTCCTCAAATGTTAAGCGCAGTAAAGGACAGACAGACAGACAGATAGACGTTGCGCTTTATATGTATTATATATATTATTATTATATAACCTGACCAAAGAACATACGTATGTATGAAATAAAAAAGAAACACATTAATCGGATAAGTGGTTCTCGCGTGATAAGCACACTAACGGATAGAGAGACAGACAGACAGAGAGACGTTGCATTTTATATATATTATATATTCTTTGCTACATGATATTGTTCCATATTTAACGGTTTAGGCCGCGTACTGCAAGAGAGCGCGTTAGCGACAAACTTTTTTCCGACTTGATTCACTATTATCGTCACTACTTATGTTACCTAATGTAATAAAATATAAATCTATAATCTGGTCAGAGAACATGCATGAACTAAAAAAAAAAGTCACGTATATCGGATAAGTGGTTCTTGAGGGTTCAGCGCACTAACGGACAAACAGACAGATAGAGATACGTTGCATTTTATATATATTATAGATATAGATCACAAAAAAAGATCTACTTTCTCACATTTGGTCAATGTGGTTCCATGTTTCGCTAACGGGCCCAACCCAAATCAACACAAACACTATTACCATTGTGTATTTGTGTATAGATATAGATTATTATTATTATCATTTAACCTGGCCAACGAACATATGTATAAATTTAAAAAAAAGACACGTACCTAACGTAATAAAATACATATAGCCTATAATCTGGCCAGAGAACATACGTAAGTTTAAAAAAAAAAAAGTACGTAAATCGGATAAGTTTTTATATACCAGATAAATTATTACAGGTAATCCACTCGTGATAATTTTCGTTCAATCTACAGTCCTGGAGAATATTCCAGAATTTTTTCAAAATTTTTTGATCAGTACTTTTCGAGAGAAGGTGGGGGGACAGCGATTTTTCGCGATTTTTAAAAAATAATACATAGAAAAGTGTGCGCAAGTATTACATTATATATATATATATATATATATATATATATATATATATATATATATATATATATATATGTATATATATACATATATACATATATATACATATATATACATATATATATATATATATATATATATATATATATATATATATATATATATATATATATATATATATATATATATATATATATATATATATATATATATATATATATATGTATATATATATATATATATATATATATATATATATATATATATATATATATATATATACATATATATATATATATATATATATATATATATATATATATATATATATATATATATTACTCGTGTTTTCACAAGCTTTCATTTGACATCACACTCGACAAACTAACCCCTTAAGTCAAAATTTAACTTTGAAAACTACACGGCCATCAATTCCTAAATTATTGCCAAATTTCAACTTTTTACGACAAATAGTTTCGGAGAAAATCGGGTGTGACAGACAGACAGACAGACAGACGGACGGACGGACAGACAGTCACCGAAATCATCTTATAAGTGTTCCGTACGGAACACTAATAAAGTATTGTGCCAAAGATTTCAAAATCTCAACATAACCCTAGCTCTACTTAATTGTTGTTAGCGTTGCAAAATCGCTCGATTATAGGGAAATTATTATTACAATTTGAAAACCCCCATCAGTAATATATTTAAATATTGACTAAAACTTTAAACTTTAAAATAATGTGAATCAAGTCGAAATTTCCATAAAAGCCTGCAGGGAATGCTTTTCAGAGTATTCGCAATATCTAGCAAAATCTCAAGTGAATTATATTAAAACTTGTTCGAATTTAAGATAAAGTTCTATAAATTACGGCAAAATGGAATTGTTGGGAGAAGGATATTTATTACTTTAAGTGCTTGAGGAAGTCCTACTAAGGATGGGATTTCACTAAAAGACAAAATAACGTATTTAAAAATTTGCTGTTTATTTTTTAGTGTCCCGAACCAAAATTGAAAAACGAAGGTAAGATTTGTCACGAATTAAGATCCTCATATCATATCCCCGATTTTCGTCCATCTTTCGGTCTGTTTGTCTGTTAGCCTCTCTGTCTGTGGGCTTTATAACCTTCAAACGAAAATAGTTATCGATTTCAAATTTGATACACATGTAATAGTGGGTGATAGAGGTGGGAGTCGCTAAATTTTGTTTATTTTCAAAAGCGTTATAGAATTTTTCTTAGTTTCTGTCTGATATTACAAACAAATTTTAAGTATAATTATTTATTGCAAAGCATACATGAGGGAGAGTGTTAGGGGGGTTGATTTGTACATGTGTTACACACCCATTTTCAGGATTTTTGAATAAGAAAATTGTGTTAGATTTTAATTACTTTCAATTATTTCTGGTCAAACGTACGGAGTTAATGAAGTGGAGGACAGGGTTAGAGTGGTTGCTTCATATATATTGTACTAGCCGTGTCCGCGGCTCCGCTCGCGGAAGCTGATTCACTATTACCGCCACTGCTTATTCCTTATGTTACCTATGTACGAATAAAAAAAAAAACACGTAAATCGAATAAGCGGTCCTCAAATGTTAAGCGCAATAACGGACAGACAGACAGACAGATAGACGTTGCGCTTTATATGTATTATATATATTATTATCATATAACCTGACCAAAGAACATACGTATGTATGAATTAAAAAAGAAACACGTAAATCGGATATGTGGTTCTCGCGTGATAAGTACACTAACGGACAGAGAGACAGACAGACAGAGAGACGTTGCATTTTATATATATTATATTCTTTGCTACATGATATTGTTCCATATTTAACGGTTTAGGCCGCGTACTGCAAGAGAGCGCGTTAGCGACAAACTTTTTTCCGACTTGATTCACTATTATCGTCACTACTTATTTCTTATGTTACCTAATGTAATAAAATATATATCTATAATCTGGTCAGAGAACATATGCATGAATTAAAAAAAAAGTCACGTATATCGGATAAGTGGTTCTCGAGGGTTCAGCGCACTAACGGACAGACAGACAGATAGAGAGACGTTGCATTTTATATATAATATAGATATAGATCACAAAAAAAGGTCTTCTTTCTCACATTTGGTCAATGTGGTTCCATGTTTCGCTAACGGGCCCAACCCAAATCAACACAAACACTATTACCATTATGTATTTGTGTATAGATATAGATTATTATTATTATTATTATGTAACCTGGCCAAAGAACATATGTATGAATTTAAAAAAAGACACGTACCTAACGTAATAAAATATAGCCTATAATCTAGCCAGAGAACATATGTAAGTTTTAAAAAAGAAAGTACGTAAATCGGATAAGTGGTTCTCCAGTGATAAGTACACTAACGGACAGACAGACGTTGCATTATATATATATATATATATATATATATATATATATATATATATATATATATATATATATATATATATTATAGATGGTACCTAACATAATAATATATATCTTATAATCTGGCCAGAGAACATATGAATGAAAAAAAAAATCACGTAAATCGGATAAGTAGTTCTCGAGTGATAAGCGCACTAACGGACAGACAGACAGAGAGACGTTGCATTTTATATATATTATAGATTATAGATGTTAGATACTATCTGCTACATAATATTGTTCCATATTTAATGTTTTAGGCTGCGTATTGCAAAAGAACGCGCTAACGGTAAACTTTTTTCCGACTTGATTCACTATTATCGTCACTGCTCATTTCTTATGCTACCTGTCGTAATAAAGTATAGCCTATAACCTGGCCAGAGAACATATGTATGTTTTAAAAAAAAAGTACGTAAATCGGATAAGTGGTTCTCCAGTGATAAGCACACTAACGGACAGACAGACAGACAGAGAGACGTTGCATTTTATATATATATATATATATATATATATATATATATATATATATATATATATATATATATATATATATTTATATAGATAACATGCCTTTTTGCAGTTTTTAGAGTGGAGAAATTTAAAAACTGTGTTACTCAATGTTAACAGAAATGGTATGTAGGGGCGAATGTTACGTTTCCTTATGACATGGAAGTTAACATTGTAGGAAGTTTTTTTAGCCTTCACAAACAAATTTGTGTCCGAATCCTAGTTACTGATTTTTGAAAACTCATTTGGGGTGTGTTTTGTGAAGTCACTGATCATTTTATACTTCCGTAACAAAAGTTTATATTTAAAAAGAAATCACAGTACGAAACACTAATTGCGCAAGTCCGACTTGCACTTGGCCGTTTTTTTTTTTTAGAGTTATCTACAAAAATTGCTTTTTTGCCAAAGTACTGTCACTATTCTAAGTCTGAAATATTATACGAGTTTGCAGCGTTTTGCAGTTTTTACGATTTTTTTCTTTAGAAAAAAAATAAGTGAGAGTGATTTGCATTAGAAAGAAATGGACCAAAACTTGCTCAAGAAGAAATCTCTTAAATTTTCGGTTCGTCTGAACCCTTATTAAACAGTCAGTTGTTAGTTTCTTTGAGGGTCCGGATAACTTTGGCCAGATATTGCGAGGCAACGATTTAGTTGTTCCTAATATGACCGTCTGTTGATTGTCGTTTTTACCACCTGTTTTGGTATATCAAACGCTCATTTTGGACCCCTGTATGGTTTTATAGCTCCGAATTTTGCTAATTCCTCCTCTTTTTTATTACCTTTTATTCACGAATGTCCTGGAACCCATAGTAGTTCAACCCTGTGCTGGCTAAAAAATCTGGATAATCCGAAACTATAATTTTGAAGATTCTGCATAAAAATTTATATAGAGATACAGAAATGTTCTGGAAGATGGATCCTTAAATTCCTCAGATCGGAGTAGAAATTGGCGAGGAAAGAAATTTTTCAAGAACATTGGCCGCTTTTGAGAACAATGACAGTTTTTTTCACGAAATGTCACAGGTATTGATATTTTATTGGGATTTTTTTACGAAGCAGGAGTCGATAAAATGAACTGATAGGGCTCCCCAACTCAGTCGTTTTCTGGAAAGCTGATTTTTTTGGGACGAATTGTAAATACGAAAAGAAGATCCACAATTCATGGAGGGGTTTACGGAAGCACGATCCAAAACTTGAAACAGATCATTAGAGGAAAACGATGGAATTCAAGAAAAATTAAAACTCTGCTGTTGATTGCGAACTGAAAGATCTACAAAGCTGGCACAGTTCCAACCATTACTGAAAGCTATGAATTCACCGAGTTGCCACATCCACCCTATAGCCCTTATTTGACACCTGCGACTTCTTGTTTAGAGATTTGAAGAAAGACCTCAGTTGCCGAAAGTGTTCCTCAGATGATGAGTTGAAAGCCAGTCTACTGTCGACTTTTGAATGTGAACTGTTACGGTCAAAGTAAAAGAGAGGTGAAATTACTAATCACATCGTTTCCATGATCGATGCCATTAATAGCTGGATATTTTCTGTTAATTGTTCCAGAAAGCAAGAATTGTTACTGTAAACAGAATAGATATTACCAGAATTGATTTAATTTATTTTCTTATAACCCTATCATTGCTGATGCGAATGCTGGAAATCACAGTCCGAAATTTAAAAAATCACACCTGTAGAGCGCCAAAACATCAACCACACCCACCTTAAGCGTTGACTCCTTATTCCTCCTCCCTTTTTCTACGGCTAAAAGACTGGTCGATCGCCTCGGTGGGATTTCTAAACCAGAAGAATTCAGAATTAAGCCGAGGAGAAAGCGTAGATGGGTGCAGACATAACAAAGTACAGATTTGCTGTCATTTAGTCCAATAAATTGATAATAAAATTAATTTTTGCAGTTTACTTAAAACGACATTTTTCAACATGGTATACCTAGTTTCTCTGTCGGGTGTTAAGGAACTGGAATGAGATTTCACGTATGTATTCTAGATAGTTCATTTCTTGGGATAAGGCTCTATGAGCAAGGATGCTCCATTAGTGGTTATAGAGTGATAAAACTGTCAAAATTCATAATTTTAAATTCATAGTAAGAAAAAAAGACATATTTCGTTTTTGAATTTCAACGCTAGAGCCCCAATTTTTAGACGGGTACCTTCTGATTTAAAATGAAACAGTTGCGGAACCATGGTTTCAACTATTCTCAGTAAATAACATACGTTGCAAACTTCAACATATTTTTTAAACAATATTATTTTTAATTATTTCTCGATTTTTGTCAAAAAATTAAAAGTTTTACACTATATGTGAGGAATAAAGTATGTTTCAAATATATGCACTCTTCATGAAACCACTTTTCATATAACAGGCACTGGATCCACTCTTCTGTAGGTGGATCTACATTTTTTTTTTGCAGATGAGCAATAATGGGATTCTTCATTCTCTAACTTTCTTTGCTTTTGGACACGTATTTTCTCACTATTTTTTTTATTATTTATACCCGATGGGTCCGGTCGAGAATCTAAGTTCATTGGTTGCCGTGCTTTGTTTGATTTTTGTTCCTTTTTAATTCTGCGTTTCTCTTCTAATTGATTCTTATAAGGAATTGCCGTAATAATTTCTGATTTTAGGATTTGATAAGAGGATTCAAAATTGTTTACTTTTAATTTATACCCCTTTTTTCGTCGGTAAAATTTGAGCAGTCAATGCGGGCAAGTTCCCTTAAATACTTGAAGTAAAACAAATGGTCAACAAGAAAAAAATAGAAGCCGGTCTTACTCACAAAATACGTTTATTTATTTAATTAACTATAAGAAGTGTGAATTAATTTTGATAGATTTCTAAGAAAAGGTGTAATATATTACATCGCATCAGGGCATTTTTTAGTATATGTTATTTTGCCGAAGGGTAAACAACATATTTTTGTTGAGCATTGAATATGTCGAGTTATGTGCCAGCAAAACACCATTTGCGGAAAGCGTTACTTTTCTTGTTTAATCCGAAGAAAAGCGCTGCTGAAAGTCATCGATTGCTGTCGGAAACCTATGGTGATTATATTCCATCGATAAAAACATGTGAGTACTGGTTTCGACGTTTTAAAAGTGGTGATTTCGACACGGAAGGCAAAGAACGTCCAGGCCAGCCCAAAAAGTTTAAAGATGAAGAATTGGAGGCATTACTCGATGAAGATCCGTGCCAAATGTAAAAAGAACTTGCAGAATCATTAGGAGTTGATCGCACAAGCATTTCCAAGCGCTTGCCTGCACTGGGAATGATTCAAAAGCAAGGGAACTGGGTGCCGTATGAATTGAAACCGAGAGACGTTGAACACCTGTGCACAATTGCTTCAACGGCACAATCGGAAAGGTTTTTGCATCATATCGTAATTGATGATGAAAAACGGATACGCTAAGATAATTTAAAGCGCAAGAAATCATAGGTGGAGCTCGGTGAATCATCATCATCATCGCCATAGCAGAATATTTATGGCTCCAAGCTTATGTTGTGTAATGGTGAGATCCGCTGGGTGTAGTATATTATGAGCTGCTCCAACCCAACGGAACTATTACTGGAGAGCGTTATCGCCAATAACTGATGCAATTGAGCTGAGTGTTAAAGGAAGAATGGCCGCAATATGGCAAAAGGCACGACAAAGATATTTTTCAACATGTCAAGGCTCGGCCACATGTTGCAAAACCCGTCAAGGAAACACTAGAAGCGCTTGGATAGGATATCTTACCTCACCCGCCGTATTCACCAGACATTGCTCCTTTTGATTATCACTAATTTTGATCGATTACGCACGGCCCGTCTGAACAGCGCTTCCATTCTTATGAGGATATCAAAAAATGGGTCGATTCGTGGATAGCCTTAAAAGATGAGTCGTTTATAGTGTTCCGTATGGAACACTTATAAGATGACTTCGGTGTCTGTCTGTCTCTCTGTCTCCCGATTTTCTCCGAAACTACCATATTTGTCATAGAAAGTTGAAATTTGGTAATAATATAGGAATTGATAGCCTCATCAGAGCCGTGTAGTTTTGAAAGTTAAATTTTGACTTAAGGGTTTAGTTCTGGGGGGTGAAATCGGACTATTTCATCGAGTGTGGTGTCAAATGAAAGCTTGTGAAAACACGAGTAAAAAATATACATATAATGTATACTTGAGCTCACGAAAAGTACTGACCAAAAAATTTTGAAAAAATTCTGAAATATTCTCCACGGGGTGTAGATTGAACGAAAATTATCACCTTTAGTAATTTATCTGCTATATATTAAAAAAAACAAAAATTTCAAGGTCATCAGTTTTCAGTAAAGATTGGAAACAAACTTTGTTGAAAACTCGTTTTTTTTTTTTTTTTTTTTTTTTATGGGTCTAGCACACGTGCTACAGGGAAATCCCTAAAGCGCTACAGGAGCGACACGTGTGCGGAGAAAGCGATTCACGTTGTTCTTGAATCGTTGTAGATTGTACTCAATGGGAAACACAGTCCTGGGTAAACCATTCCAAAGGTATGATGTTCTCCATATAAAAGACTGCTTGAAAAGCGTTGTACGAGGAGTAACAAGCTGAACCTCATACGGATGTGAAGCATTAGCGCGACGTGTACTTCTAATATGCACCGCTCTGGGAGGAATTAAACGGGCTACATCTTTCGAACACTTTCCATGAAAGTACTTGTAGAATAGGCTCAAGTCGCCAACCGTTCTTCGATGTTCCAGCGAATCAAGGCCGCCGGTCAGTTCCGGGTGTCCAATCAGACGAACAGCTCTTCTCTGGATAGAATCCAACAAATGCAGTGTATGTTTGGGAGCGGAGCTCCAAACATGGGAGCAGTATTCCATAGTTGGTCGAATTTGAGCTTTGTAAAGAATTAACAGTTGTTGTGGAGTGTAAAGCTTTCTGGTTCGAAACAATATTCCCAACTTTTGAGAAGCTCTTCTTGCTATGCCTGCAACATGCTCATGCCAGGACATATTTGCTCCCAAATTAACACCTAACAGATTGAGTGACGATGTTAGAGGGATGGAGTGCCCCGACATAACTATGTCGGGTTCTGCAACGTTAACTTTTTTAGAAAAAACTGCTGCCTGGGTTTTTGTAGCGTTAAATTCCACTTGGTTATTGTCACTCCAAGATAGAATTTCTTCCAGGTCTTTGTTAAGTTGAATGATTTCCTGCTGTCTGCGGATATTCGTCTGAGTAGTCGATGTCCCAGCGTTCAAAGTGAATGAAGAGATAAGTGTACTGTCATCTGCAAAGCTGTAGATTGGATTCTCGGTCTTTTCCAGCAGATCGTTAATATAAATGAGGAAGAGAGTAGGAGACAGTATGGAACCCTGGGGCACACCGGCGTTGATAGTGAAGGTGTTAGAAAGAAATCCGTCAACCGCCACTCGTAAAGAACGCTCTCTGAGGAAACATGAGAGCCACAAACAGAACTTTTCAGACATCCCACAAGAACGTAGCTTAGCCAACAGCCCATCGTGCCAAACACGGTCAAATGCATTGGATATGTCAAGAGCAACCGCTCGAGATTCTCCAAAGTGTTCAATTGCGTTGTTCCAAACATGTGTTACATAAGTCAGAAGATCTCCTGTTGATCTATTTTTACGAAAGCCATATTGGTGATCACTAATAATGTTGAATCCTTCAAGATATTTTAGAAGATGCTGATTGATAGCCTTTTCCATGACTTTCGATATTATTGAGAGTAGTGCGATTGGTCGGTAGTTATTTGGCAAGGTCTTCTTGCCTTTTTTTAGGTATCGGCTGAACTGTGGCACATTTCCAGCAGGAAGGAAATATTCCCTTTCTGTAGGATAGGTTGAAAAGTCTACAGAAAACTGGTGTTAGTTCCCTCGCACAGTTCTTGAGAACTATGGCAGGTATTCCGTCAGCGCCTGAAGCCTTTTTGGTGTCTAGCTTCATCAAAATACGTTTTATGGTACGCTGTCTGAAGACAATATCGGGCATCCTTGACTGCACTATGGGAATAGTAGGTGGTGTATTTCCTTGGAAATCGACAGTAGAATGTGAAGCAAAGAGTTCAGCCAACAAGTTCGCTTTCTCAACAGGTGTCGTTGCAATAGAATTATCTGGCCGTGTGAGTGGCGGTATGGTGGATTTGGTGAAATTCTGACCAACTGCCTTAGCGACCGACCAAAAGGACCCGGAATTGCCGGGACAAGCGAGAAGTTTGTTTCTAATCCGTTGATTGTGTACCTCCTTGGTTTCGTCGATAATTTCTTTGCATCTGTTCCTGGCACGAACAAAGATGTTACGATTTATGGTGTGTGCAAGATGTTTAGAAGCAACAGCTTCTTTGCATTTTAGATCAAACCAAGGCTTGCCGTTGGAAGGGCATTTCTTCGAAAAAGGGATGTAAGCCTCCATACCGGCCAAAATAACATCGGAAACCTCCCTGGCGCAGTCAGATGGGTCGTCGGATCGAAAACAAACGTCCAACCAAGGGAAAGTTCGAAAATATTCCATGAGATCTTCCCATTTAGCAGATTTGTAGTGCCAAATCTTGCGCGGTTTGGGCGCCTCTCTGTCACTGATTGGTAGAATACTCGATGTCGAAAGTAGTTTATGGTCGGAAGAACCTAAGGGTGGATTTACGCTGACCGTGTAAATCTCCGGATTGGTGGTTAAAAACAGATCAAGAAGACTGGCGAACTCTCCGTCTCGATCAGGGATCCGTGTTGGTTCATCAATAAGCTGAGTCAAGCCACAACTGATTGAAAATGATTCGGCTTCACGACCTTGTTCGTCGGTAGTATTTGAATATTTAAGCCAGTTGATGTTGTGGACATTAAAGTCGCCCAGGATGGCAATTTCGGCATTTGGATAGTTAATTTGTAAATGATCTATGGTGTCTGCAAGAGAAGCGAAAAGTGTTCTAAAGTTTGTATCACTTGGTGGTCGATAGAGGATACAGACGAACCTTGTGGTTGGTTGAGTCGTTATTTTTAACCACATAACATCAAAGTTTGGGGTGTGTTTTGTGAAATCACTGATCATTTTATAACACCGCATTTTTTATTTTAAAAGCAATCAACATACGGAACACTAATTGTGTAAGTTCAACTTGCACTTGACCGGTTTTTTTCAACATGATATTCATATGTGGACACAAAGATGGTAGAAAGTAGTGGCTACCGATGGAAAAAACTTTGAGTAATCAATTTGTAACTGTTTCTTTACAATAAAGCGATGTTTTTACCAAAAAATCCCTCAAAATTAATTCACACAACCAATAATATTGATATAATTAACTGTATGTACGTTACATACGTATATCATGTTAATGACAAAAATTCGCTATTTAAAATAATGTTTGCGACTTAAAGATAGCAGCTAAAAGCAATAACAATTAATTTGTTAATAGTAAAATTTTACTTTTGTTTATAAAACCACAAGTGCATAAAACCCGACGCTAATTTTAGTGAGTAAACAGTGTGTTATAACTCCTAGTATTGAAATAAATACACTCAAATATTCTCATTGGTATTAATTTCATAAAATATATTTTTACATTATCCTATTTACGATCCGTAGAGCCTTATTTATTTCCTTCTATTAAATCAAACCTAAATCGTCATTGTTGTTTAAGGGGTTACGCCACATTGAAATTTTAAAAAAGTCGATTTTTTTTTGGTTAGATTTATTATTTATACTTTTAGGAATATTTCAAGTTTTACAAAATGGAATCGCAGATTGAAAGTGATATAAAAAAAAATTATAGACTTTTACGATGCGGACGCGGCACTTTCTTCTTTTGCGTTTTTTCTGAAAACTACTTTTTTTCAAACTCATCGAGAACATACGAGGCTGGTTTGAAAAGTCAGTGCAAAAATAAAAACTACTTATGTGTTTGGGGTAAACCTTTTTTATTTTTCGACATAGTCTCCTTTTAGGCTTATACACTTCGTCCAACGATGTTCTAGTTTGTTGATCCCTTCCGAATAATAGGATTTGTCCAAGTCTGCAAAATATCCATTAGTGTCTGCAATCACCTCCTCGTTTGAATAAAATCTTTGTCCCGCCAGCTATTTCTTCAAATTGGGGAACAAATAGTAGTCCGAGGGAGCCAAGTCTGGAGAATAGGGGGGAGCCATAGACGAGCGTTGTCCTGATAGAACAAAACTTTCTTTCTCAGTAATCCTGAGCGTTTCTCTTTAATTTCTTGACGTAAACGACGCAAAAGGATGCAATAGTAAGTCGAGCTTATTGTTTCGCCTTTCGGAAGGTAGTCCACCATAATAATACCTTTAGCATCCGAAAAAAACTGACGCCATCACTTTTCCAGCCGACAGAATTGCCTTCGCTTTCTTTGGGGTCGATTCACCAGATTTTTTGTTGTTTTGACTCTGGAGTATAGGGGTGAATCCAGGTCTCGGCTATTGTCACAAACTTGTTAAGAAAATCTTGCGGATCAGCCTCAAACATCTTCAAACTGTCGCGAGAAGTCGTGAGTCGAATTCGTTTTCGTTCAACTGAAAGCAATCTGGGGACTCACCTAGCGTAAACCTTAGAAAATCCGAGTTCGTTGGCAATGATGTTTTGTGTTCGTTCATACAAGATGCCTATAGTGCAGGGGTCGGCAACCTTTTAACTAAGGGGTGCCAGTTTTCATCCATACAACATTTTGCGTGCCGACATAGGTACTTACTACAACTAAAATTAACAAAAATTAACTTAAAATATTGCTTTTAGAAGGTTTAATTACAAAAAAATTTTAACATTTAACAAATAATTTTATTATACTAGTCCTAGGACCTAATGTGAACCATGGGCTTAAAGTTTTTTTATATCCGGTTCATATCTGGTTATTTTCAGTGTCACACATGCTTCCGAGTTGTTTGTTGTCAGCCTGCTTCGGTACGGGTTTAAAATCACTCTCGTATGGAAAAAAAAGTTGTTCACAGATATAGGATGATCCGAAAGCTGTAAGCATGGCAAACGCTACTTTCTTAAGACAAATAAATTTCTCTGGTAAACTCATCCAACAACTGAGTATCTCGTTTGAATGGTTCTGGCAGTCACCTTCTAATACCCTTCTTAATTCTACAAATTTCGTGTTCCATAACTCGGAGCTTTTAAATTCAATGTATTGAAGATCAAAATCATTAATGTCCATCCATGAGAAAAGAGATATGTCAAAGCAACTGCTGGAAAAATCCATTAAATCTGGTTTGATTAAAAAAGCGAACATAGGACCATGTTTATCAAAATCCTGACCCCTCTCGATAAACTCCTCTTTTAAATTAGTCATATATTTAAGAATTTCGTCTATTAGTGCACCATCGTCGACACTGGATATATAAGTTTTTTAAATTTGGAAAATATTTATATGTGTTTGTAGTAATATCGCTGATAAATAAATCTATTTTTAATTTGAATGATTTCCAGGATTCGTATAAATCCAGAACTGTTTTGCCTGAACCTTGTAACTTTAAGTTGAGTTCACTGAGATGGTTTGTAATATCAGTAAGAAACATTAACATACAGATCCAGTTCTTATCTTCTAGTTCAGGATAAGCATCCACTTGATTTTTTTCCAACAAGAACGATTTAATTTCGCCCAGACATTGCACAAATTTAGAGAGCACTTTACCACGGCTGAGCCAGCGCACATTATTGTACAATGGTATATCTGAATATGCACTTTCTAATTCCTGCAGAAACGCCTTAAATTGTCTTTAGATCAGTGAAGAACGACCGACAATGTGGTTAACTATTTTAACCATCCTATCCATCACGGATTTTAAACTTCCAGCGGAGATTTTAGCGCACAAACTCTCTTGGTGAATTATCCAATGAAAATTCAAAATTGATCGACCCATGCGTTCAATAAGAAGGGAAACAAATCCTTTATGTCTCCCAATCATAGCAGGAGCGTCATCTGTTGTTACGCAAAAAAATTTTAGTTAAATCAATGTTCCGCTTTTCAAAATGTTTAACAAATTCTGAAAATATATCCTCTCCTCTTGTAGTTCCTTGCAATGGGAGCAGACAAATCAGCTCTTCATACACACTGCCATCATCGAAGTATCGCGCAACGATTGCCAGACGGGCAATGTCATTAATATCAACACTTTCATCCAATTCTACACTAAATAAAAAACTCCATTTGATAGCATCTCTCTGCTGTTTTTGGACATTTTGTGTCATTTCGGTAATTCGTCTCTCGATGGTCCGCGCTGATGCCGGTATATCCCTAATCCTGGCCAATATTGTATCCTTATTGGGTAAGTCGTCGAATAAAATCTCGCCAGTATTCAAAAACATTTGCTTCATAAATTCTCCGTCACTGAACGGCCTACCCTTTTGTGCCAACGATTGTACAATTTTGAAACTGCATTCAGCTACCTGATTTTTTCCTTGGAAAACTTTGCTAAAGAATGTTGACTGTTTCTCGTATTGTTTACTTGCTCTTTGTATTGCCTCCCTTTTATCAGCGTTATCTTTAAATGACGATTCATGTTTTATCTGGAAATGTCGTTGAACACTAGATGTCCGGAAAACTACGCTTTCCCGACACAGGACACAAATGGTCCGATTGTTTTGCTGTACAAAACCGTAATCTGTTGTCCATGAAGTTTGAAATGATCGAACGTCTACCTTCTGTTTCTTCGCGGCCATAACGCAACGTAATTTTAATTTTTAAACTTTTCAACGACTATTGACTGGAACGGGTGTTACTTCTATACTAAATGATCCAAACGTGTAGCCGCTTGCTATATATAGAAAAATAATGTTTCCAGAAAATTCCAATAATTACGTTTATTAAATTTCTTAGAACAAAAATTATTATCTACAACGCGCCCATTGCAATCAAAGGGCCGCCTAGAAGTTAAATCTAACAATTCGGCAATATAAAAAGAGTCGGAACGATTGAAGTCAAGTCAAACAAAACGTCCTTATAGCGGCTCTTTTGATCTGACTTGAGGACGTTTATTTGTGTTTTTGCCTAGGCTTATATTTTGAGGCTTGCCGTCTTTAATACTTGCCGAAATTAAAGCCAAACCAATGCATTCAGTAAAATTATAAATTACAAAATATATATTTTGTAGTTTTTGGTAATAATGCCTAGTGACCTATATAATATATCGTTTTGGTTTGTATCGTTAAAGTAATACTGTCTTCGATTATTTACTTAATTTCGAAACATGTCACAGCTTACAGAATTAATGTGTAAACTTTGAATAGGTACGCGTGCCATTCAAAATTGCTTGGCGTGCCAGAGATGGCACGCGTGCCATAGGTTGCCGACCCCTGCTATAGTGTCTGCAATCTCCCTGATAGTTAATCTACGATCTTTATCTTCATCCTTTTTTAAACAGGTACTTGATGACCGTACGTTGTTCAATTTTTTCCATTTTTCCAAAAACGCTGCACTTGCTCTCACTAAACTCGTTCTAACTTAAAAGCCACAAATTTTACAGCAACAAAATTTTACACTGTGACAACCAATGAAAGTATGAACTTATTGAGGGTACTGTAACAAAAATATTATAATTATTTTTTGGTGAGGCCGCGAACTTGTCAATCCATTCTCGTAACACGTAAAAGAGCGAAGTTAATATAATATTGCCGCATTCTACCATGGCTGGGTGCCCGGTACTATAGAAATACATTAGGCATAAATTTTATTGTTATTTTAGAAGTACAACACATAAATAATTCTTAAGCCTAATTGTGCTATCCAACAAAAATGCAAGAGCTATAAATCTCACTTGAAAACGAAATGACGCAGACCTTTAAACTTATAGCTAGAAAAATCCTTCACCTCAAAAGAGGTGACAAACCATCGGACATTTTCCTCTATTACCGGAATTTCGTTCGGTTCACGGTGATATTTTATTCATTAGCCAATTGATTATCAGGTGCAATAGTAAGTCGAGTTTATTGTTTCGCCTTTCGGAAGGTAGTCCACCATAATAATACCTTTAGCATTCCAGAAAACTGGAAATCCATTCTCGTAACACGTAAAAGAGCGAAGTAAATATAATATTGCCGCATTCTACCATGGCTGGGTGCCCCGTACTATAGAAATACATTAGGCATAAATTCTGTTATTTTAGAAGTACAACACATAAATAATTCTTAAGCCTAATTGTGCTATCCAACAAAAATGCAAGAGCTATAAATCTCACTTGAAAACGAAATGACGCAGACCTTTAAACTTATAGCTAGAAAAGTCCTTCACCTCAAAAGAGGTGACAAACCATCGGGCATTTTCCTCTATTACCGGAATTTCGTTCGGTTCACGGTGATATTTTATTCATTAGCCAATCGATTGTCAGGTGCAATAGTAAGTCGAGTTTATTGTTTCGCCTTTCGGAAAGTAGTCTTCTTCTTCTTCTTCCTACGTTAGGACCATGTCCTGTGTTCGCTTCAAAGGTTTCCCAGAAGCAATTGCGATGATGAAGACCAGCTCTCATACCATCTTATTGGTGGTCTCCCAAGCGGTCGAGGTGTGTTTGGTCGCTTCTCTTTTGCAACCTTAGCCAACCGGTCATTTGGCATTCTGTCCACATGGTCTCTCCATTCTCTTCTCCTATTCCTTGCCCATCTCACCACATCTTGTATTTCACACATTTCCCTTATTTCTTCACATCTCTTCCGGTCAAATAAGGTATGTCCAGTTATCGATCTAAGTGTTCGCATTTCTGTTGTTCTTAGGAGTCGTTTTGTTGTTGTGTTCTCCACTCTGGCTTCTATCGCGTACGTCATGATCGGTCTTACGCATGTTTTGTATATTCTTACTTTGCTCCTGGTGCTTATATATTTGTTTCTCCAAATTATATTTCTTAAATATCCTGATATTAATGATGCCTTGGTTGTTTGAGTTTTTACTTCCTCCTTAAGGTTCCTGGTACTTGTTATGTTTGCCCCTAGATATCTGAAGGACATCACTTGTTCTACACTCTGATCATAAATCGCGAGTTTACATCTTTTCGGTTCTTTAGCTATTGTAGGGGTTTTTGTTTTCTTTACAGATATTTGCACATTAAACACTTTTGCTGTTTGTTGGAACTTATGTAGGAGTCTCTGTAAGTTATCTTCGTCTTCTGATATGATTACTGCATCATCGACGTAGCATATTATTTTTATTTCTTTGTCTCCCAATCGATATCCTCTCCCGGAAAGTAGTCCACCATAATAATACCTTTAGCATTCCAGAAAACTGGAAATCCATTCTCGTAACACGTAAAAGAGCGAAGTTAATATAATATTTCCGCATTCTACCATGGCTGGATGCCCGGTACTATAGAAATACATTACGCATAAATTTTATTGTTATTTTAGAACTACAACACATAAATAATTCTTAAGCCTAATTGTGCTATCCAACAAAAATGCAAGAGCTATAAATCTCACTTGAAAACGAAATGACGCAGACCTTTAAACTTACAGCTAGAAAAAGTCCTTCAATTTATTTTCGGCAAAAGAGGTGACAAACCATCGGGCATTTTCCTCTATTACCGGAATTTCGTTCGGTTCACGGTGATATTTTATTCATTAGCCAATCGATTATCAGGTTGCTTCAATGGTCCGAGTTCTATTTTAAACTCTTTGTGATATTATTGATATATAACGGAAAAATTTATCTTCTTTCAAAGGTCATACATTTAATTCGTTACAATTTTATTTTACGCCAAAACAATTTTAAAACTTCAATATTTATGTTTGTTGGAAGTTTTTAATAATGGCGCCATAGGAGACATCTGCTCCCGACTTCCAGGAGCAACGCCTTTTGATGATACGAATTATATTAACGAAGTTTTTTAAATTGTTTTTGTTGTATGTACAATTTCTTTTTTATTACTTGTGTCACCTTTAACACACACTTTGAGCTACTTGTTTGTAAAACCCAATTGCTTTGGGAGTATTAATGATTTGATGTACAGTGGGTCCAGTAAGAACGTATCCTGTGAATATTGGACTTTTGCATAAATAAATATATATATATATATATATATATATATATATATATATATATATATATATATATATATATATATATGTATATATATATATATATATATATATATATATATATATATATATATATATATATATATATATATATTATGTATATATATACATATATATATATATATATATATATATATATATATATATATATATATATATATATATATATATCTATAATATATATAAAATGCAACGTCTCTCTGTCTGTCTGTCTGTCCGTAATACTGTCTTCGATTATTTACTTAATTTCGAAACATGTCACAGATTGCGCTTATCACTGGAGAACCAGTTATCCGATTTACGTACTTTTTTTTAAAAAACATACATATGTTCTCTAGCCAAGTTATAGGCTATATTTTATTACGATAGGTAGCAAAAGGAAAGAGTAGTGACGTAAAATAGTGAATGAAGTCGGAAAAAAGTTTGCCGCTAGCGCGTTCCCTTGCAATATACAGTCTAAACCATTAAATATGGAACAATATTATGTAGTAGAGAATATCTATAATCTATAATATATATAAAATGCAATGTCTCTCTGTCTGTCTGTCTGTCCATTAGTGCGTTTATCACGCGAAAACCACTTATCCGATTTATGTGTCTTTTTTTTTAAATTCATACATTTATGCTTTGGCCAGGTTATATAATAATAATAATAATCTATATCTATAATATATAAAATGCAACGTCTCTCTGTCTGTCCGTTAGTGCGCTCGAGATCCACCTATCCGATTTACGTGATTTTTTAAATTCATACATATGTTCTCTGACCAGGTTATATAATAATAATTATAATCTTTATCTATAATATATATAAAATGCAACGTATCTCTGTCTGTTTGTCCGTTTGTGCGCTTATCACTGGAGAACCACTTATCCGATTTACGTGCTTTTTTTTAAACATGCTAAACCATTAAATATCATGTAGCAAAGAATATCTATAGTATATATAAAATGCAACGTCTCTCTGTCTGTCTGTCTGTCCGTTAGTGCGCTTATCACTGGAGAAGCACTTATCCGATTTACGTGCTTTTTTGTTAAACATACATATGTTCTCTGGCCAGGTTATAGGATATATTTTATGACGTTAGGTGACATTAGGAATAAGCAATGACGATAATAGTGAATCAAGTCGGAGAAAAGTTTGCCGCTAGCGCGTTCTCTTGCAATACACTGCCTAAAGCATTAAATATGGAACAATATCATGTAGAAAAGAATATAATATATATAAAATACAACGTCTCTCTGTCTGTGTGTCTGTCTGTTAGTGCGCTTATCACTCGAGAACCCTTTATCCGATTTACGTGTTTTTTGTTTTAAATTCATACATTTGTTCTCTGCCAGGTTATCTATAATCTTCTATCTAGAATATATATAAAATGCAACGTCTCTCTGTCTGTCTGTCCGTTAGTGCGCTTATCACTTGAGAACTACTTATCCGATTTACGTGTTTTTATAAATTAATACATATGTTCTATATAATTCGATATAAGCCTAGATAATGGGAGATAAGGTGAGATAATGGGAGATAAGGAGAAATAATGGGAGATAAGTCGAGATAAGCCTCGATATTGAGAGATAAGGTGAGATAATAGGAGATAAATATAAATAATGAGGGATAAGGAGAAATAATGGGAGATAAGCAGAAATAAGTCTAGATAATGGGAGGTATGGTGAGATAATGGGAGATAAGGAGAAATAATGGGAGATAACGAGAAATATTGAGAGATAAGTTGAGATAAGCCTAGATAATGGGAGATGAGGTGAGATAATGGGAGATAAGGAGAAATAATGGGAGATGAGCAGAGATAAGCCTAGATAATGGAAATTATGTAGAAATAATGGGAAATAAGGAGAAATGTTGAGAGATAAGGGGAAATAATGGGAGATATTTTATTACGTTGGGTAACATAAGGAATAAGCAGTAACGATAGTGGTGAATCAAGCCCACGCGAGCGGAGCCGCGGGCCCGGCTAGTATATATATATATATATATATATATATATATATATATATATATATATATATATATATATATATATATATATATATATATACACACCTATATTTAATTTAATCTATGTTGAGAATGTGAAATCTTTGCCACAATGACACTACTCAATATATATCACCACTACACCAAACAATTTATTAGAAACAAACTTCTCGCTTGTCCCAACAATTCCAGGTCCTTTTGGGCAGTCGCTAAGGCAGTTAGTCAGAAATTTCACCAAATCCACCATACCACCACTCACACGGCCAAATAATTCCATTGCAACCACACCTGTTGAGAGAGCGAACTTGTTGGCTGAACTCTTTGCTACACATTCTACTGTCGATTTCTAAGGAAAAACACACCACCTACTATTCCCATATTCCAGTCAAAGACGTCCGATGTTGTCTTCAGATAGCGTATCATAAAGCGTATTTTAATGAAGCTAGACACCAAAAAGGCTTCTGGCGCTGACGGAATACCTGCCATAGTTCTGAAAAACTGTGCAAGGGAACTAACACCAGTTTTCTGTAGACTTTTTAACCTATCCTACAGAAAGGGAATATTTCCCTTCCTGGTGGAAATGTGCCACGGTTCAGCCGGTACCTAAAAAAGGCAAGAATACCTTGCCAAATAACTACCGACCAGTCGCACTGCTTTCAATAATATCGAAAGTCATGGAAAAGGTTATCAATCAGCATCTTCTAAAATATCTTGAACGATTCAATATTATTAGTGATGACCAATATGGTTTTCGTAAACACAGATCAACAGGAGATCTTTTGCCTTATGTAACACATGTTTGGAACAACGCAATTGAACACTTTGCAGAATCTCGAGCGGTTGCTCTTGACATACCAAGGCATTCGACCGTGTTTGGCACGATGGACTGTTGGTTAAGCTACGCTCTTGTAGTATGTCTGAAAGGTTCTGTTTGTGACTCTCATGTTTCCTCAGAGAGCGTTTTTTACGAGTGGCGGTCGACGGATTTCTTTCTAAGACCTTCACTATCAACGCCGGTCTGCCACAGGGCTCCATACTGTCTCCTACTCTCTTTCCCATTTACATTAACGCTCTGCTGGAAAAGACCGGGAATCCAATCTACCGCTTTGCAGATGACAGTACGCTTGTCTCTTCATTCGCCTTGAACGCTCGGTCATCGGTTGCTCAGGCGAATATCCGCAGACAGCAGGAAGTCGTTCAACTTAACAAAGACCTGGAAGAAATTCTATCTTGACTGACCGACGGCCTTGATTCAGTGGAACATCGAAGAACGGTTGACGACTTGAGTCTGTTCTACAAGTATTTTCATGGAAAGTATTCGAAGGATGTAGCCCGCTTAATTCCTCCCAAAGCGGTGCATGTTAGAAATACACGTCACGCTGGTGCGTATGAGGTTCAGCTTGGTTCTCAGCGTACAATGCTTTTCAAGCAGTCTTTTATATGGAGAATTTCATCTCTTTGGAATAATTTGCCCAGCGCTGTGTTTCCCACCGAGTACAATTTACAGCGATTCAAGAACAACGTGAATCGCTTTTTCCGCACACATGCCGCTCCTGGAGCGCTTCAAGGACTTCCCTGCAGCACGTGTGCTAGACCCATAAAAAAAAAAGAACTTTATTTTTGTACTCGACGCGTGTTTCGCTAACCATATTAGTTTCATCAGGAGCGATAATTGACTAAAACTAAACTACAAATATACCCTATTTATACTTAGCCTAACACCTGAATTACTCAGGCGGAACTAATGGCATAGGCGAAATCATAAGTTCCGATCAAGTAACCAGTAGAGAGTACTATAAGGAATAGGCCCTTTGTCTTTATTTAAACTACTTTTACGTTTTATAATTTCTATACTTTCGTATGCGTTCAACAATCTCCTATCAAATACATTTTTAATTAACCTTAGATTATCTAATATTAGAGTATGATCAGCTTCAGGGGCATGTACGGCAATGCTAGACTTTTCTGTTCTACTGTATTTTAAAGGTGCTTAATATTCTTGAAATCGTGTTTTAATTGACCTTTTAGTTTGCCCAACATACTTTTTGTCGCAGTCATTACAATTAATTTCAGAAATTCCATTTTTCTCACAATTAGGAATCTTGTCTTTGGGACATCCTCAGATATTCCTCAAATTGTCTGATGACTTACAGACTCAGGTGAGGCTTACCTTATTAAATACCTTATTGAGTCCCCTGCTATATTTCGGATTAAATGGTATGGAGACATACTTGGTCTTATTTGTTTCGAGTGCAAAAAAGGTGGAATTCCGAAAATTTCAACTGAACTTATGTCTATTTATTAACTTGTTTATTAAGTCATCGTCATAACCATTAACTCTAGTTATATTCATAATACGATTCCATATTCAAAAAACTTAAGTTAGGATTAAACAATATTGAAGTTAATGATATTGATATTAAAAATAAAAAGAAATTCTCTACACCCAAATAAGAAATTAAAAAGGCTCTTACACAAGAAGAATAGTCCTCAGGAACTCGTTAATATTACAGAAAATCATTCATCTCAATCCTTTACACGAAATGAAATTATCACCTTAAACAAAAGTCTTAACTTTGCAGTACCCCCTCCTAGAGATAATTTATCAGAAATAGTTGGTCATATTGAAAGTTCTATTAGTACAATTCCAGAAAATAGTAAATCATTTGTTAGAGAAGCATGTCGCAATCAAATATCAAAAAACATGGTTAACAATACAAATTCTAATTCACAAAAAAACATAAAAGTAGTGAAAGGATTGAGACAGAAAGATGTCTTATATTTAAAAGCTGATAAAGGAAATAAGGTTGTTATATTGGATAAGAAAGAATACTTTGAACGTGTAGATAATCTTATCGAATCTGGCCTTTATGAAAAGGAAATAAGTCCAGTCCACAGGAGTTAAAAATTCTTTAAAGAAATGCAAGAATCTTGTCTCCGATTCGCTAAAATTTAAATTAAATGTGAGTAATCCGACCATACCAAAGTTGTATTGCTTGCCGAAAATTAGTACACCTGGAAAAGCAATGCGACCCATTGTTCCATCGGTCGGATCACCCACATATTTGATATCCAAATGGCTATCAAAAGAACAGGAGGATTTACCATCATTAATCAAATACAGATTTAGTTCTCAATAAAGTTGAAATCTTAATTTCTTTTGATATCAGTCCTTTGTTTCCAAGTGTGCCAATACCACAAACTTTACAATATCTCCAAGAATTACTTAGGATGAATGACTTTGAGGACGAAATTATTCATGAATACTGAACATTATCTAAACCTTGTATGGAACAAAATTATTTTCAATATAACAGTCAATTTTACGTTCAAAAAGAAGGAACAGCTATGGGTAATTGCTTATCACCTTTCATAGTCAATTTATTCATGAGTAAGTTTGAAACCGAAGCCAGGCACGAATTTGATTATTTCCCAAGGGTATGGTATAGGTAACTAACTGCAATTTCTAGATATTTTATTAAAAATAACAATACGTTAGAATTTGATATCTACAGAAGACACAGTGACAGCTAGATATATTCCTAATGATTCATTTTATTGCAAGCAACATAAATTAGCCGCATTACATTTTTTAGTTCACCGTTCGGTCATTTTTTTCTCTGAATAGAGAAAACTTCAGTAATGAAAGGAATATAAGTAGAGTTAATGGTTATGACGATGACTTAATAAACAAGTTAATAAATAGACCTAACTTCAGATTAAATATTCAGAATTCCACCTTTTTTACACGCAAAGCAAATAAGACCAAGTATGCCTCCATAAACATATAATCCGAAATTAGCAGGGGACTCAATAAGGTATTTAGTAAGGTAGGCCTCACCTTAGTCTATAAGTCATCAGACAATTTGGGGAATATCTTAGGAAATCCAAAGACAAGATTACTAATTGTGAGAAAAGTGGAATTTATGAAATTAGTTGTAATGATTGCGACAAAAAGTATGTTGGGCAAACTAAAATATTAATTAAAACACGAATTAAACACCTGTGAAATATAGTAGAACAGAAAAGTCTAGCATTGCCGAACATGCTCTTGAAGCTGGATTATACTGTAACACTAGATAATTTAAGATTAATTAAAAATGTATCTAATAGAAGATTGTTGAACGCATACGAACGAATGGAAATTATAAAATATAAGAGTAGTTTAAATAAAGACAGAGGGCGTATTCCTTATAGTCTTCTATACTGATTACTTGACCGGAACTGATGGCCTCGTCCATGCCATTAGTTCCGCCTGAGTAATTCGAGGGTTAGATTAAGTATAAATAGGGTAGATTTGTAGTTTAGCTTTAATCAAGCATCGCTCCTGATGAAGCTAACATGGTTAGCGGAACACGCGTCGAGTGCAAAAATAAAGTGTTTGGTGTAGTGGTGATATATACTGAGTGGATTTAATTTCATATTTTGTGTAATATATTTCCCGTATCTAGGTAAGCACGTTTACATAATTTCAAGGATAATCAATGAAAATAAATAGATTAAGGACTATCCACGTAATTGTTGTATACAGTGTAGTTGAAACTAACTTATTTTGATGTGATAAATTCCCTTATTTCCCTCTCTATACTTTTTAAGAGAATCACCCAAAGAAAGACGAATTTATGAAAAAAAAAATCCTTGTTCATTATAACTAAACACGCTAGTGTGCATCAGTATGCGAAAAGTAATATTTCTCTATGTGTATCATGCTTTTATTCGTGAGCCTCCAATAGGTACTAACATTTCTACAATTTTTTTTTTTTAATTTAAAACCGTGCTTAATTAAATACATTTTGTTTCATATTTAAAAACATGATGAGGATTTTCCTTTAAACCGAAACCAGCAACCTCTATTGATTATAACAAAAAACTATTTATATGACTTTAGCTATTTTTTTTACAAAAAATGTTTGTGAAAAATTAATTTTTATTTTGTTTACTCTATATTTAAAGTGTGAACGACCGAAAGCGAAAACAAACTACAATTCATTGTATTTAATTAAACTACCTTGCTGAAGATATACTGTTGAAAGTATGCCATAGATGTCAAATTGATTTATTATTATGTTCATTATTAATTTTGAATGTGTTCCATAAAAATGTAAATAAATTTCACTTACAGTTACACCGGAAAAGAGGTATTTATTTAGGAAACTGTTTCGATTTTACGTTACCGCTTCCTGGTAATTTTTTTTAACAAGAACAATCTGCGAAATTTTGCAGACAGCAGCAGACCATTAAATCAGACGAAGCCTCCGCATATTTACATTAAAACACGATCAATCATCTAACGTGCACTCAAAATTGTTGATTGCATTGATTGGTAACAAATCTGCCAAATTTATAGTGTTGTCGGACTTCAGAAAGTTCTTCCTTACAACGAAGTTTTAGCAAATAAGTATATATATATATATATATATATATATATATATATATATATATATAAATAAAGAAAGAAAGCAAAAGTTGCCGTATCTGTCATTATTTCGCCTTATTTCCAATAATGGCACATTAACTACCATTATCTCGACTTGCTTCAAATCGTCTAGGCTTATATCGTCTTATTTCGCTTTATTTCCAATAATGGCACATTAACTCCCATTATCTCGACTTGTTTCAAATCATCTAGGCTTTTATCGTCTTATCTGTCATTATTTCGCCTTATTTCCAATAATGACACATTAACTCCCATTATCTCGACTTGTTTCAAATCGTCTAGGCTTATATCGTCTTATCTGTCATTATTTCGCCTTATTTCCAATAATGGCACATTAACTCCCATTATCCCGACTTGTTTCAAATCGTCTAGGCTTATATCGTCTTATCTGTCATTATTTCGCCTTATTTCCAATAATGGCATATTAACTCCCATTATCTCGACTTGTTTCAAATCGTCTAGGTTTATATCGTCTTGTCTGTCATCATTTCGCCGTATTTCCAATAATGGCACATTAACTCCCATTATCTCGACTTGTTTCAAATCGTCTAGGCTTATATTGACTTATCTGTCATTATTTCGCCATATTCCCAATTATGTAACATTAACTCCCATTATCTCGACTTGTTTCAAATCGTCTAGGCTTATATCGTCTTATCTGTCATTATTTCGCCTTATTTCCAATAATGGCACATTAACTCCCATTATCTCGACTTGTTTCAAATCGTTCACACAATGTTCATTCAGCCAATATCTCGGTCCTAGGTTGGGACCTTCTTCAGGGCAAGAACTGAAAAGGAGAATCAGTCTACTAACTGTTGCCTTCCGTCCCTTTTGGTATTTTCATGCTTAAATACACCCTTTGGTAAATAAACCTTCTTTTTCTCAAGTTAATTAAATTTTCCCAATAACTAAATCAACAAATTATATATAAGTTAATAAAATAAATTGATTCAGAAATTAATATAACATTCCTTCCTTCCTTCTCTATGTCTCTATTGCTAGATCTCTTGTCCCCCTTTCTACCCAAAATTTATGGTCGTCTTCGATCCGAATTTCCTTGTCGATTTTTAGGTCGTTCAATTGGTAATTTCTTCTTCTCTCTGTTTGACCATTTATATATTTTTCATTAGACCGGCTCTCTCTCTCTTTTCGGGTGTTTATATTTTCGGTTTTTAGGTTTTCAAAATAGTCCCTTTCCCTGTCAGGTAACTGTCTCTTGTCAGTGGTATGTCAATCATTTTGGGCATGGCGCCGGCCACAGGTGGTTTGTTCGGGCGAATCCACAAAATCGATATTGACAATACCAGAACCCTACAAAAAAAGTAATAACCTATCCACTAGGGTAATCAAAGAAGCCATAGAAATAGAAAAGATAGCCAACGTTTACCGAACTCTTGGAAACATATTCTATCCCACTACCAAGTAAAACCAAGAGAAACAATAATTCAACCATATGTTACTTCACCAACACAAACATTACAAAGGACCACAGGACCAACAACGCGCAGCCAAAGCCGAGCCTCTATTGGCCAGATCCGTCCGACCAATAGAGCCGCCCCCGAGCACATAAAACCGGCGCACTCAGAGCCAGTCTCGACATTCAACGCCAAGACACCGACCAGTGATCAACGCTTTGAAAAAGATGGATGAGATTCCATCGAAACGTCAGCGAAATCGTCCATCAAGGGACTTCAAGTTAACACGGGATACCCGAATATCAGTTCGAAGAAATTACACCATCTTAATTTTAAGGAGATCAAATTAGAAAAAAAAAATTAATCTGGCATGTGTCAAACATTTACTGTCAGGTAACGACTTAACGCGTCAAAAAATGATTTATTAACGAAAACGTTTATTGCTGCATTTGGTAGAACTGCAATTTGAACGTAATATCAAAATGGTACATTTAACAGAAACTGAAAGAACCGCTTTGTTAATGATGGTTACGGAGACCGTAATAGAACACAACAGGAGGTACGTGATCTTTTTAACGCAGAATATCCGAATCGAGAACCTATTACTCAATCCGTATTTAGCAAAACATTAAAACGATTTAGATAATGAGGTTATGTTAAGGATCTTTCTTAATCTCCATAACTAAAACATCGGAAAGGCAACAGTCAGCATAGCGCCGGAACCCCTAATTACCACCCAGCTGGCAAACACCGATGCTTCGACGAACATTTTTCGACCCCCCCCCCCAGCTACAATCTGCGTAGACGCCGACCTATAAAAGACTAGGATCGCACGTCAATTACTCAGTTAGCTTCGAGCGGCAGCAGCAGCAAGATCTCAGTATCGAGTAGCAGCACAATAGAGGTGGAATGAATCACATACGGGTTTCAATCCGTTCGTCTAACAATGAATTTGCACAAGGTTTCGCCAAAATTTCATTTGGCATTTGCAAGTGCTCTTGCTGCTACTGCTACTCGATATTGTGATCTTGCTGCTGCAACTCGAAGCTGAGTTAGCCAAACGAAATTTTGGCGAAACGTCGTTTTAATTAAGAGCTGAGTGTATTCTAAATTTTTATTTTAATAAATTATATATGACAGAATATAAACTTTATAATTAATAACTATAAGCAACATCACTGTTATGGTATGCGAAGCGGTTTGTACTATAAAAAAAAGGTGACCATTTGCTTTGCTACCGTAGAAAAAAGGCAGGATAATAAGTGATGCTCTGAACTCACCACTGTGTTTTAAACTATTTTGAAATAAGATCTTAAAAAAGATGATGATGTTTTGGTGCCAGGGCGCATAAACTTCGAGGTTATTTAGCGCCCATAAGGTGATTATTAAATTGGTTTAAACTTTAAAATGGCAAAAATGGTGATTATGTTACTTATGGTAGAGGGTAGGTTGTACTTTAGACGGATGTCTTTAAGGTGATTTGCTGTGAGTATATGCGAGACTGTTAGGTTGGATTCACAACTTTCGACATTTGGGGTCTTGTGCTCCTTCCAAGAGATGGCGGTGAGTTGAGAAAGTGTGTCCAGCAGCCAGTCTTCGCAGAATTACGTTCTCTTTTCTATTGAGGTTGTTATTATGTAGGGGGGAAATACCGAGGATTTGAGTGGCCATAATTTATTGTTTGGATTTTCTAGATCCCATTGTAATTGAAATAAGGAATTATGGATTGATTTAAGGTGAGAGTAAAAGTCTGAGTAGTAATTCTCGGCCGTGATGGAAATACTGTTATCTATAGCTTGTTTAGCTAGTCTATCCGCTCTGTCATTTCCCTGGTTGCCTATGTGGCTGGGAAGCCAGAAATAGGAGATGGAACGTTGTTTGAGTTTTGCGGAGTAGAGGAGATCTAGGATTTGTCGGATGTAGTTGTAGGATAGGTTTCTGGTCTTGATGGATGATAAAGCACTGAGAGAATCGGAGATAATTAGGATGAGTTTGGAGCTAGTGGTTAGAGCGAATCTAGTTGCCTCTTTGATCGCTAGGAGTTCAGCTGTAAATATGGAAACATAATGAGGAAGTTTGAACTTTCTGGAGGTGGTGGGCGATGTGAAGGCAGAACCGACTCCCTTGTCTGATTTGGAACCGTCCGTATAAAAGGGTATGTTTGGGGTATTTTGTGGCGACGATTTGTAAAAAGAATTTATTGAGGAAAGAGTTTGGAGAGTCAGTCCACTTTATTATATTGTCGCATGGAAAGAACAATATGTGGTATAGGGAGAACCATGGGGGAAAGGGGGTTTGCCGAGGGGGGTCGTATTTAGGGGGGGGAGAGATTGTGGAGTGACAGTAAGGCCGAGATTCTCTGAGGGATCGAGTTTTGTGGAAGTAGTTGGTTGGGTTTGTGTATGTTTAATAGGGTTCAATGTGGTTTTGGAATGAGGTTTATATATGGAGGATGAATAAAATTTTAGGAGAGACAGCTGTCTTACGAGATGTAAGGGAGGGGTAGATGTAAGGCATTGTAAATTAGGGGTATTGCGAAAAGCTCCCGTAGAGAGTCGGAGGGATTGATTTTGGGTCTTGATAGAGTTTTGACTCGCGGCTCCATATATAAAATCACCGTAGATCAATTTGGAAAGAATGAAGGACTTAAAAAAGTGTAATTCTCTATGCATGTGAAACCTGGCAACTAAATATATGTATGTCACATAAAGTGATTTACCCAGTACTTTCTTCGTAAATAGTTCTAAATTAAGTATTGAACTTGACTTTCTCAAATAAAGTGTAAGTAAATCCCTACCTCTTTTTCCCTCTATTCCTGAAACGATATCAGTTAAGAACTATAGGTTTCATACATACATTAAGTATTATATTATCATCTCGTTCGAGAGTTATCGTGCCAACAGATCTACAAGCGTCACAAGTAGAAAAATATATTTCTCGTGATCCATCCATCCCATCGTAAGATGGGCAGAAAAGCAAAAATTTCGGCGAGTAATTTTCTCACAAATACTATAATTTACTTGCTTTGTGATAGCTACGTTTCCGCCAACTTCTTCTTGAAGTGCCATATCCGTTATGTACGTACGCGACCCTCTGGCCTTTGCCTGTGGTTTGTGCCTTTTTAAGTATTTCTACAGACAAAGAGAACCGACAGTATGCCAAGTCCGAACGGCCATATTGGTTTTACTAGGCACGATACTACGGGAGGTTCCTTCTCGAGAGAGGTGACAGTCACGTTGTAAATTTTAGTTTAATTTATTTTATTATTTATTTATCTTTTTTATTATTATTTCCTGAGCCGACATACTAACACGGATCGCTGGTGTAAAAAGCAGACACGTTAACCACTACGCTATGGCCACCTCTTAACCGTTTGTATTTCTAAAACCTATACTATATTCAACTCCATATTTTTTTAGGTTACTCTGTAATCAAATCACATTGCCTTCTATTTACGATTGGAATCAATGGAAAAATAAAAAGCCACCACCACCCATAAATGAAGTATATATACACAATCACCCTTCTAACCCCCTACCTCATGCCTTTCGCCCCATATATATTTAAAATTTCTTTTAATATAAATATTCAATATCCCAATCAAAAACGAGGAAAAAGGCTAATAATACCATTGAAATGATACAATTTTCACCGTTTTCCAATGGTAGCAATGAAAATAATAAAAAAAAAACGGTCAAGTGCAAGTTGAACTTGCACAATTAGTGTTCCGTACGTTGATTGCTTTTAAAATAAAAAATGTTGTTACGGTGGTATAAAATGATCAGTGGCTTCACAAAAACGCACCCCCAATGAGTTTTCAACAAAGTTTGTTTCCAATCTTTACTGAAAATTGATGACCTTGAAATTTTTGTTTTTTTTTATATACCAGATAAATTATTAAAGATAATGCACTCGTGAGAATTTTCGTTCAATCTACACCCCCTGGAGAAGATTCCAGAATTTTTTCAAAATTTTTTGATCAGTACTTTTCGAGATAAGGCGGATGGACGGCGATTTTTCGCGATTTTTTAAAAATAATACAAAGAAAAGTGCGCGCAAGTATTACGTTATATATATATTTTTTACTCGTGTTTTCACAAGCTTTCATTTGACACCACACTCGATCACCTAGTAAAAAAAATTTTTTTTTCACTTACGATTTCATCCCCCAAAACTGACCTCTTAAGTCAAAATTTAACTTTCTAAACTACATGGCTCTGATGAAGCCATCAATTCCTATATTATTACCAAATTTCAACTTTCTATGACAAATAGTTTCGGAGAAAATCGGGTGTGACAGACAGATGGACAGACACCGAAGTGATCTTATAAGTGTTCCGTACGGAACACTAAAAATATAATGTTTCGAATAAGTAACGGAAAGAATCCCGAAAAGACACCCACCCCTTTGTACCTTTTATTATGGGCATAGCTCATGAGCTGCAGGGAAATCCTTAAAGAACTATCGGAGCGAGATGTGTGCCGAAAAAGCGATTCACATCAGTCTTGAATCTCTGTGAATTCTACTTGGTGGGAAACGTAGTCATAGGAAAATCATTCTATAGGGCTGAAGGCTGCTTCAAAAGCGTTGTACGATAAGTGATAATCCTAACTTCGGCGGATGTGAGGTACTGTGTATTCTTCGTATGCACCGCTTTGGGAGGAATTAGGCGGGCACTTTCAATGAAAATACTTGAAGAATAGGGTCAAGGCGCCAACTGTTCTTCAATGTTCTCGTGAATCAAGGTTTCTGGTCAAATATGGGTCTCCAATCAGAAAGTCCTACTAAATAAATGTTTCTATCAGGAAAATGGTGAAATTCGGAGGTTACACTTATAGGCGATAACACTGATATAGAAAATTATCAGCCTATATCTCTACTGTCGCACTTATATAAGCTCTCCACTAAAATCTTAGTAAATTGCTTAACAGCAAACCTAGATTTCTATCAACCTGTGAAACAGGCGGGCTTTTAGAAAGGGATTTAGCATGATCGACCGCCTCTATGCAGTACGTACTGTAATAGAGAAATGTACAGCATATAAGGTACCAATACATTTGACCTTCATTGATTTTCATAAGGCATTTGATATTGTTAAAATCTGGCGGTTCTAAAGTCCCTGGCGAATGCAAGATTCCAGATATATAAAAATAATAAAAACATCTATAAAGAAGCATTTATACATATTCAAATTAACGAACAACTGTCACTGACAACATACCAATAAAAAGAGGAGTGCGACAAGGAGATGCTATCTCACCTAAATTGATTACGCTGCCTCTTAAAGACGTCTTTACGGAGTTAAATTGGGATGAGAGGGGCATCATCGACGGCACTAGACTGAGTCACCTTAGGTTTGCAGATGACATAGTCGTGATAGCTAATAACAATAATGAGGAAATGTTAAACCAGCTGAATGTGGTCTCTGCAAGGATAAGTCTTAAAATGAATTAAAAAAAAAAATTAAATTAATGAGCCCTGAAAGTACTAACATACAGATACAAAATAACTCTATAGAACGAGACGATGAGTATATCTACTTAGGTCATACTATTTAGATCGGAAAGGAGAACCAGCATTACCAGGCGAATAAAGCTAGCATGGACAGCTTTTGAAAAACTACTCATATCTTAAAAAATACTACCATACCCATAAAGCTAAAAACTAAAGTCTACAATACCTGTGTCCTACCTGTCAGCACATATGGACTGGAAACGATGTGCCTCTCTAAAACATTTGCTAAAAAGCTCGTAACTTTACAGGGAACTATGGAAAAAGCATGCTTGATATCTCCTTCCGAGATAGAAATCATAACGAGCAGATGAAGAGTAGCGATAAGCGGATCATGTGGCTAGATCATCCCAAGACAGATGGGTATATAGGGTCACCGTATGGAGACCCAGAGAGACAGGAAGAGGCGTCGGACGTCCATAGAAACGATGGGTCGATGATATAAGAGTAGTAGAAAGTAAGCAGTAGTTAAAGGTGGCAAAAGATAGGCAAGCATGGAAGAGATTAGAAGAGACCTACATCCAAGAGTGGACAAACTTCGGTTGGCAAGAAGAATCAGAAATAAAATCTAACAAATGCAGTGTATGTTTGGGAGTAGGGCCCCAAACATGGGAGCAATATTCCATTATTGGCCGAATTTGAGCTTTATACAGAATTAACAGTTATTTTGAAGTGCTTTCTAGTTCGAAATAATATTTCTAGCTTTTAAGAAGCTCTCTTTATTATGCTTGCAACATGTTCATGCTAAGACATGCTAAGCCGATGTTCGAGCATTCAAAGTGAATGCAAAAAAAAAACGTACTATCATCTGCAGAGCTGTAGATTGGATTCCTGATCCTTTCCAGCAGATAGTTAATGTAAATAAGAACGGGAGTAGGAGACTGTATGGAGCCACTGGGTACATTGGCGTTGATAGTGAAGGTCTTAGAAAGAAATCCGTCGACTATCACTCGTAAAGAACTTCTACAGAAGATCGTCATAAATATCTAGATTACAGCAAAAAAGACAAACTCCACATATATTTTATATTATTTCCAAATATTCTATTTTAAAATTATATCAAAACAACACGACACACATTTTAAATACATGATAGCCAACAAGATTAAAAAAGAATTATTTGAACAACCACAACCAAGACAAGCTAGAGAACAGAAAACAGCAGTATCGATCAAAACCAAAGCCAAAGAAAACAACATAATATCCACTAGAGCTGATAAAGAGTAAGTCTGTGGTAGCTGTTTCTAGAGAACAATATATATTTAAAACTCTTTCTTTTCTCAACACAGACAAATTTCAAATATTCAATAATGACCCAACAAAAGTCTACCAAAAATTAATAAAATCTACTTTAAAAGATCTCACAATTTTCAATGATTTTGAAAAAAGCACTTTAACAATAATGAACCCACAGACTCCAAAATTATATTCCCTAATTAAATTACATAAAAAGGATTTCCCTATTAGACCAGTTGTGTCGTTTTTTACGGCACCATCAATCAAATTATCACAAAAACTCATCCCTTTACTACGACAACCTTGCAAATTTAAACCGAAATATAGTATATCCAACACCTATGAACTAACTGATAAAGTTAAAAATATTAACTTATCGGAAAATTCTAGAATTATCTCATTTGATGTACAAAACTTATTTCCTAGTATCCCACCATATGAAGTCATAGAATTAGTAGATAAGCTCTTAATCAAGAATAAAGTAAACGAAATTATTAAACGGGATATTTTAGATTTACTTACGACATGCTTGGATCAAAACTATTTTGAATTCAACGATAACTTTTATACATCTAATAATGGGTAATCCTTTAAGCCCTTTACTAGCGGAAATTTTCAAGGATCATTTAGAACTAAAAATTCATCAAAACGCGGTAAACAAAAATATATTGTTTACTGGTATAGATATGTTGACGATATGACAGATAGACAACTAACAATCCTCCTTAACTTCCTAAATAATTTGCATCCCAATATTAAATTTACTTTAGAATTAGAAACCAATAACTCTATAAATTTCTTAGACATATCTATATCAAAAGTGAACAACAAACACGATTTCTCGATTTTTCACAAACCTTCACATACTGACACAGTCATACACAATAGTTCATCCCACCCTTATCCTCACAAAATGGCAGCTTTTAACTCTTTCATACATAGATTGTTACATATCCCTATGACTAAAACTAATTTTAACAAAGAATTCAACATTATCAAACAAATAGCAATTAATAATGGATATGACCCCAACATTATAGATAATATCTTGAATAAAAAATCGTTTAAACAAGCAATCTCTCTAATTTATCCCAAATTAATGACAAAAAAGGAGTACATTCACATACACAGGGAAAATAACTAGAACAACTTCCAAACATTTAATAAAAAGGAACAATAAAATAGCATTCAAAATCAGTAATTCCTTAGAGAGTATAATTTTGAATAACAAAACCAAATCTAAGAAATCCTTAAAATCAGGAGTTTATTTATTAAACTGTGGATTTTGTACTAAAACCTACGTAGGACAAACTGGTAGATCTTTTGAAACTCGCATTAAAGAACATAAACATAGTTATTTAAAAAAATAAGAACAATTCACATTACGCAACCCATATAATAAACGAATCCCATAATTTTGATGATACGTTAAAAATCCTACTTGTAGAAAATAAATCTAAAAAATTAAATTTGCTTGAATCTCTTGAAATTAACAAACGGAAAAACTCCAATCAATTATTTAACGAACAGGTAGACTTAAACCATTCACCCTTACTTAATCTTTTTTAGTTCTCGGAAATAGTACCACAGATTTGCATTCTTAAAATAATTCTGTCTGTAAATAATATAATAAAATGATTAGCATAATTTTATTATGAATTTTCCAACAAGTATCGGCTAACACAATCAAAGATATTCTATTTTATTTATTTATGTGTGCACACGCACGAAAATACCACACGTTTATTGAAGGCACGTACTCCTTGACCTATGTTTAAATTCCAAAAACCTTAAAAATACCATAACGAAAACAAAATCCATATTAATCATTACCGCGTAAAAAAAGATATGCAAAAAAGTATAAATCACCTTTGCTGACGCTGGCGATTTTAAACATCATTAAAAACATTAACGAACACCTAATTTACTTAATTAGCGCCATTCATAACGTAGGATTTAAATCGTTTATCTTAAGCTACAGGTATGCCTACACTATTCTCTTTATAAATATTACACAAACAAGCCTAAACAAAAGTGAAACTATTAATTTCAGGTAAAAATGTGCAAAAATTGACTTGTCGAACGATGTTTTGAAGTATCTAGATCGACCAAATTTTTCGACGTCATAGCACGACTCGGGTCGGCTACTGAGTGACTTTGGTAAAAATTACAACCTGTCACAACAAAATAAAAAATGATTATATAGATGCATTATTTTGTGTAGTGAAAAAATTGTACAATTTTGTGGAAATGAGCAAGAAAAACTATCATAATATCTTACTAGTTGATAAAATGAACGCTCATTTCAACTGATTTGGGAGAGACAAATAACATTTTAGAGTATTAAAAATTATCATAAATTAATGTTACCTCTATGCCTATTTCCAAATTCCTGATTGTAATTCTACCCACTAATTTTTACATTATAGAGCAACAGTTGTCACATGTAGTCATTTGATCATAAACGACTCCCACACTATCTTAATTTTGATCAATAAACCACTAAAATATACATATTTTTTCATTTATGCATATTGAAACACTATTAAAGTCCCATCAAAACAAGACTAGCATTCATAATTTATTATTATTAGCAATTCTATAATATTAATATTTTTTTTTTTTAAAGAATGTAGTAAACAACAATACAAAAATATAATTTTTGAATGTTTGTTTAAAGATCATGCCACTAAGATCTACCTTAACAAAAAGGCGGAAGTGAAAGCAGTTGCATACTGCCCATGGACAGAGACAAAGCTCTGTCCCTGCATCAGTTTTCCAAGTGGAAATCTACGCCATTCTTATGTGTAATTGAGTGATAGAGAAAAAGAAAATTATGCGGAGAACCGCATTTACTTTGAAACAGACCAGAGTGAGCTTATAACTGGTAAGCTAGTATAAAGACCTGCTAGCCAATATGATCGATAAAAACAATTTCTTTCTCATAAGGGTACCCGGCCGTACAGGGGTCCCGGGAATTGTGATGGCAGACAGCCTCACTAAAACAGGAGCTCTAGCAAGCCCTACGGAATCCGAAACTTTTTTGGGAGCCTCTTCCAATACGATCGATACAGACTAGAACGAGATATCAGGGATGAGACGATCTAAAACTTTCATAAGAGCACTTAACCCTGAGAATACTAGGTCTGTGCTGAAATTAAATAGAAAGCACCTATCGCCGATAGAGATTCTCCAGATTGCAGATGGTACTTAAGGAAAGAGGAGATAATTCTTCATATAATCACACGAGCAGGACAAATTGATATTCCCAATAATTTTTCAAGGATATTGGTCTTCTTCGACCTTAAAATAAGGCAGATGGACAACGGGTTTTAAGTGCTGTAGGCATTCAAATCACCTATTAGCCGTACATCCATCTATCTATCTGTCTATGCTGCCAAGATTCGAAAAATCACACAAGAGTATATTTTCTGTCAAGGTGATTTTACTTATTATTTTTGTGTCTGTGAAGTTCTTGATCCTTTCCTATGGGCATGTAGTTAAAATCACTATGATGGTTCCTTAAGCTGCGTTTAGGGACGTAATGTGGATAAAATTTGTGAGTATATTCTTTCTAACGAAAATACTGACAACATTTTATAATTTAAGGTTAAATGGGACGTGGGCAAGAAGATAAACTCCTTATTTTCAATGGAATTCACAATACATAAATGATTACCAAGATGGTTTATCTCAGGATATGGGCATTTTTTGATTATCTGCGAATTTTTACCAGCATGTTAAACGTTAACGACTCTCCTTCTGATAATTTTAAGACTAACCTGAGACTCAAATCGTATCGCTTGAATCGCACTCACCGCTCGAGTCGCACGCACAAATCGTTCGCGACGCACGTACTGCTTAATATCTAGAATTAGTCGTTCACGTAGGATATCGCTGCAACTGTATTCAACATAACGCCTCCAGCAAACGACACGACTAAAAACCTAATCCTTTGATAAATAGTAAGCGCGTGTATTCTTTTAAGGTATTTTTTACGAGTAACTGTTAAAAGTAGCCTTGCCTGAAATTTTGAGAAATAATAGATCGTAGCACCATGCATTTACTGCTTCAATATAAGGATGGTTTACCACGCCGTATTGCCGTAATTAACTGTAAAAGTTTCACATGTTTAACATGTATAAGATAGGAATGCATACTTTTTCTTCGATCAAAAGCAGGCGTTTTTCACAATTTTTGTTGTCATATTACATTAAAAGGTAAAAAGTGACAAAAAAAATATATACGAAAAAAAATGACGTGATTTTTGCTGTGGCAACGTAGCTTGAAGAAGATTGCGAGCGCGTTTTTTTTCAAATTTTGAATCAGTCTTAGTTGTTGTATCATCATGAATAATCGGCTTTTTATGTTTAGTCTGACTCAGTAAGTTTTTCCTGTTTCCACTAAGGTGATGTGATCGCATTCAGAACACCGAATACTAAAAACTGAACGCATAGTGACTATTTTTTCTTTTTCTACATTAATAAGATGTATCGTTTTTTGAAATTATGACAAAATCAATTTGTTGCAAGATGGTATATATCAACTATACGACTGCCAACGCAGGGATATTCTTTAGTTGTATCCTCGCTTCCATTGCTAGCGGTTATTTCTTCATTGCTCTTCTTAAATCGGTTCTTACTTTTCTTTTTATGAATCTTCCTTTATATCGAGTTAGATCCGATATCATAAGTGGGTATTATCTGTTACAATAATTGTTAAAAATAAAAAACTAATAAAATATAAAGCACATCAAAGCCACTCACATGATATTTTTGGTATATACATCGATACTAAATAAAAATAAATAACACGTGATTGCAGGTGGCGGGAAGCAAGCGAGAAGCTACGTTGCCACATTCATTATACCCTGAAAACCAAATTATTTTGCGTCTTTCTCTAACATAATGCTCTCTCTGTCTTCTCGTAAGAAATACCTTAAAATATAGTCCCTTTAATTTTTAAACAACACTACATATTATAAAACAAAGTCCTCCGCCGCGTCTGTCTGTCTGTCTGTTCGCGATAAACTCAAAAATTACTGAACGGATTTTCATTCGGTTTTCACCAATAGATAGAGTAATTCATGAGGAAGGTTTAGGTATATAATTTGTCAAGGTTTTGTGTAAATTGGTTGAAATATAACGATAATTGTTGGAAGTGTCGGAAAAAGTCAAGCCGCCTGGGAGCTTTCATCGAAAACGCTGCCTAATCCCTTTGAGATATAACAAAACAATGCATGGTGGGATATTCCTCTTTTATAGATCTACAAAAAAGTCAGCGATGGCATATATCTATCTTTTAAGAATAGCTTACTATACCCATTCTATCTTCTAAAAAAATGGTCACATACAATGCGGTAATTGGAAAGCTATTTAGATGGATACAGTATTAATCCTTATCAACTTAAATACGTTAGTTACCTTAAGCATTTCATGCACATTATTATAATCTTTTACACCATATCAATACATATTATAAAACAAAGTCCCCCTCCACGTCTGTCTCTCTGTCTGTAAGCGATTTTCTCAATACCTACTCAACGGATTTTATTTTGGTTTTCATTAATGGATAGAGTGTTTGTCGAGGAAGGTTTAGGTGTATAATTTGTGGATATTTTTTCTAAATTAATCGACTTATGCCGATGAAGTCGGAAAAAAAATCAATCGTCTAAGAGATATTTTCGCTTACTCTGCGTAAATAGTTAGAGATACGTGAAAACAATGTAAGGCAATATTATTCGCCTCAAATAGTTCTACAAAAAAAAGTCCGCGACAGCATATGTCTGCCAAAGGTTAACCCAAATTATCGAAGGAAAGATATTAAAAATAGATGTCTTACAATACTTCAAGATAGTAATTTAGGTAGGAAAATATAAATCCTCATTAAATTAAGTGCGTTAAAACTGTCTTTAAATTGTAACATTTGGATGAATAGTTTAGATTTTACAAGGGTGGTGTTTTAACTCGCGCCGCCCACAAACTGATTTTAAAAGCAGGGGCTTCTGTAATATTGCTAGGTAATTTAAATCCACCAAAATTATGGTGTTCTGCCGCAAAATCCCATGTATTTTCTTATGGCTCTCAAATCTGCATTTTTTTGTGACATTTTGGAACCACTCCGGTGTATTTACGCATGCCCAGGGGTGAGACAGTGTTGTCAACTCTGCGTGAAGTTGTTAAAAAGACATTAGAAGAGGTTTGATGTGTACAAGTGTAGATACGAAAAAGGCATTACTGAAGTTAGTGGGGTTGTTTTTAGTGTTCCGTACGGAACACTTATAAGATCACTTCGGTGTCTGTCTGTCCGTCCGTCTGTCTGTCTGTCTGTCTGTCTGTCTGTCTGTCTGTCACTTCGAAACTATTTGTCATAGAAAGTTGAAATTTGGTAGTAATATAGAAATTAATGGCCTCATCAGAACCATGTAGTCTTGAAAGTTAAATTTTGACTTAAGGAGTTAGTTTTGGGGGGTGAAATCGGAAGTGAAAAAAAAATTTTTTTTACTAGGTAATCGAGTGTGGCGTCAAATGAAAGTTTGTGAAAACACGAGTAAAAAATATATATATAATGTAATACTTGCGTGCACTTTTCTTTGTATTATTTTTAAAAAATCGCGAAAAATCGCTGTCCACCCGCCTTATCTCGGAAAGTACTTATCAAAAAATTTTGAAAAAACTCCAGAATATTCTCCACGGGGTGTAGATTGAACGAAAATTATCACGAGTGCATTACCTGTAACAATTTAAATGGTATATAAAAAAAAAAAAAAATTTCAAGGTCGTCAATTTTCAGTAAAGATTGGAAATAAACTTTGTTGAAAACTTATTTGGGGTGTGTTTTGTGAAGTCACTGATCATTTTATATCACCGTAACATAAATTTTGACTTAAGGGATTCGTTTTGAGGGGTGAAATCAGAAGTGAAAAAAAATTTTTTTTTACTAGGTCATCGAGTGTGATGTCAAATGAAAGCTTGTGAAAACACGAGTAAAAAATATATATAATGTAATACTTGCGCACACTTTTCTTCCTATTACTTTTAAAAAATAGTGAAAAATCGCTGTCCCCTACCTTATCTCGAAAAGTACTGATCAAAAAATTTTGAAAAAATCCTGGAATATTCTCCACGGGGTATAGATTGAACGAAAATTATCATTACCTTTAATAATCTATCTGATATATAAAAAAAACAAAATTTCAAGGTCACCAGTTTTCAGTAAAGATTGGAAACAAACTTTGTTGAAAACTCATTTGGGGTGTGCTTTGTGAAGTCACTGATCATTTTATACCACCCTAACAAAATTTTTTATTTTAAAAACAATCAACGTACGGAACACTAATTGTGCAAGTTCAACTTGCACTTGACCGGTTATTTTGATATAAAGTTGATGAAAGAGGCCTGTCTGTCTGCCTATCTGCCTGTGCACGATATTCTCAGTCACTACTGAACGGATTTTATTCCGGTTTTCACTAATGGATAGAGTGTTTCACGAGGACTGTTTGTTCTTGCATCCGGGGAAGAGACACTTAATGTGTTGTATAAAGAAATATTTTAAACTATCTTAAAAAAAATATTTTAGGCATGCTATTTTTGTCTACCCTAAATTATAAGGTAGAGTTAATCAGTGACATAACCACAACTCCCGTGCGAAGCCGGGACGAGTTGCTAGTAGTATATAAAATTAATCTCGATCTTCGTCTTTCGCCGAAGCAATCACGGAATAGCTGCTGTGCTTTTATATTTACATATTTTTAAATTTAAATATACGCTTATTTATAATCGATTTGCCTGCCCGATCCTCCTGCAAAATTCCACTTGTCCAACTATTACTATTTCAAAAAAAACTTACGACACGGCACATGATTGAAACCTATTTTAATACTGTACCATAAATTCGCGGAATCTGTTTTGATCTTATTGATTATTTAATAACGATAGTATGTAAACAATAAAAGATGATTTATAATATTTGGCATATAATAACAACTAAAAAAATGTTGCATGCAACATAAATAGCTTAAATCGATGTTCTGTTAGTGTTATGTATATTTATGATTTCCAAAACGTAATAAAATTTCCAGTGCATTCTTTATTGCTTGCATTTTAATAAGGCATGTGCCAGCAGTAAAGATTTCGAGGGAACTAATTGAAATGATCCAAAATTTCATTGTCTTTCATTACACAGGCCAACGATAAAAACTTTTTTAATAATTTTACCTGATTCCTATTGTTTTTGGTGTGCTAAGTCCGAAAATAATAATAAAAAAGTCGTATCACCCACCAATATTTCATATTCTAATATTGAAAATGTGAAAAGTTTATTTTTTATCGTTCGAATGTTATTAGTAGAGACCGGATTATATGCATTTGCATATTTTCATATGCATTTGCACATTTAGACCATTCTCACGGATTATTGCATATTTTACCCAAAATCTAGTAATGATGCATATTTTCCCTATATTTACAATATTTCTCGGTATTACTAGGCAATTGAATTGCTCAGGGTATTGTTAATGTCGCCATCTGGAATCGATCTTATCGTCGGGACATTACCTGCAATAGTCTAAACATCGATTAGGTTGTAGTGCCAAGGGAATACCCAAAATTACGACGGTATTTTATTCCTTTGTTTCTTGGTCGGGATATTAAGTGATAAGTAGTTAGTTTCTAAGAATATTTGTTTGAGCGTGGATCAAATAAACAATTTTTTCGAAGACGAATTTTTATTTTAAAAACAAGGTACCAGTTTTAACATTATTGTTGACGCGCTTGCATCAGTGTAGTCTTTTTGCAATTTTTAACGTGTTGTGTTAAAGTTTAATGTGTACCATGCCACCCGCAAAAAAAGTGTCTTTTCGTGGGTATTTGATTATCCCGGAACATTTACATAGGACGGAAATGTTTTATATTGTCAAGTTTGCGAGAAAAATGTTTCGTGCACAAAAAAGCTTGAAATTGACCAGCATGTCAAGACAAGTCTTCATATCGCAGGATTGCAAAAAAAAAAAGGCCCACGACAACAACTTATAACAGCAGCAAGTCGCAGTGATTCCACTTCTATAGGCAAACAAAAAACCACTTTAGCATGGATTTATGTGAAGCATTGCTTGCAAGTAATATTCCTCTCCACAAACTTACAAATCCTACATTCAAAGATTTTCTGCAAAAATATTGCTTGAATCGAAAAATACCAGACGAATCAACACTGCGTAAAAATTACATACCAACAATTTACCAACATGTTCTAGAAGAAATACGTAATGAACTTAAGGATGACATTATTTGGATTTCAGCTGATGAAACTACCGACAGTTGTTGTCGCTATATTGCGAATTTAATTGTGGGTGGATTAAGATTAGAGCCTTTTTCTTCCTATTTGGTGGCCTGCAAAGAACTTGACATGAAAAATCATTCTACGATCGCCAGATTTGTGAATGAGGGTATTAAAAAAATTTTCCTGAATCTTCTGCAGATGGAAGAGTGTTTATATTTCTCTCAGATACTGCCCCCTATATGATCAAGGCAGCAAAAGTCCTCCAAGTATTTTATCCAAATTTAATTCATGTGATGTGCTTTGCTCACGGAGTCCATCGACTCGCTGTAGAAGTACGATCCACGTTTGGAAATGTAAATAAACTGATTTCATCAGCAAAGAAATTGTTTCTTAAGGCACCTGCTCGCAATAACGCCTATAAAGAAAAACTGCCAAATGTGCCTTTACCTCCCGAACCAGTGGTAACTCGATGGGGAACATAGACTGAAGCTGTACTATTTTACAATGAACATTTCGAGGCCATCAAAGGTGTAGTAAATGAATTCGATAGTGCAGAGGCTATGGGAGTTCGTCAATCCAAGGAAGCATTTAACGATTCTGATATTTAAAAAAAAAACATAGCTTTGATTAGCACTCACTTTTCCACATACCTGCGGGTATTAAAAAGTTTGAAACTCGAGGTTTGGCGTTGACCGAATCAATTCAGCTAATGAATAAAATCCGTCAAATAAACCCCACATTGCCAGATGTATTCCCGCGTAGAGTTAAAGAAAAGTTTGAAAACATTTTGTGCAATAACCCAGACTTTGAACCTTTGTGTCAAATCGATAGTTTTATTAATGGGGCGGGTGAACTTTTGCCAGAAACAAGTGCTAACATAGCACCCAAATTCAAATACTGCCCAGTTACCTCAGTGGATGTGGAACGGTCTTTTTCCACTTATAAAAATATTTTAAGTGATCGAAGACACAATCTTACTACCCAACATTTGGAACAATACCTTATTGTTTACGTGTACAAGAATACAAAAGTTAAATAATTTTAAAAAAATTTTAAATAATTGTTAATTAAATTTAAACATCGTCGATAACTTGTTAACTTTATGTTGATTTTGAAATAAGAAACTAAAAATTACTACTTTTATTATTATTTAATATTGAATATTTTGTCCCTTTTCATTCATATTTTAAGCATTTTTCATGCATATTTGCATGCATATTTCAAGATTTTTATGTTGCATATAATCCGGTGTCTAGTTATTAGGTTGGCAATAAAATCAGAATTTTATAAGGTTGGCAGTAAAATCAAATGTTATTAGGTTGACAGTTCCGATAAATGTCACAGCTGTTAGTTTTCTTCCAGTTAATATAACCTCGCATTGCAGTGTTTAACCTATGTGCTTTAATTCACGCTCAAAGTATGGTTAATCGTGGTTGTAAAAACTCTCCCAACACTTTTTGTTATATATGTGGTGAGTTTGTAGTTAAAAAACATCAAAGAAACATTAATGATTTTGTAAAAAAAGTATACTTTGCATATTTTGGTGTAGAAATCGGTAATCAAGAAAAATGTTGGGCTCCTCAAAAAGTATGTTATGTTTGTGTCGAGGATCTTAGGAAATGGTATAAGAAAGAAAAGAAAGCTTTTAGATTTGCAGTACCCATGGTATGGAGAGAGCAAGAAAATCATTTAAATGATTGTTATTTTTGCAGCGTTGTTTCTGCATGTAACTCCAAAAATAAGAAAGTAATTGTCTATCCTAACTTTACTTCAGGTAATCGGCCGGTAGGACATGGACGGGGACTTCCTGTCCCTGAGCCTCCTCAGTCTATTGATGACGTTTTACAGTCCAGTCCCGAATTTAATGAAAGTCTGCCGGATGATGATGAGTTTCAATGTTCTCTAGAAAATTTAAAACCACAGTTGTTTACACAAGCTGAGTGAAATGATTTAGTGAAAGATTTGGGTTTGACTAAGGAAAAAGCAGAATCTTGGTTCTAGGCTGAAAGAAAAACATTTATTGGAATCTGGAACATCTATTCACCATTATAGAACAAGAGATCAACAGTTTGCTCAGATTTTTCAAGCAGAAAGAGGATTTGGTTTACTGCCATGATATTGGTAGTCTAATGAACGAATTTGGCATTGAGTACAAGAAGGAAGATTGGAAGTTTTTTACAGACTCATCAAAAACTAGTTTAAAAAGTGTTCTGTTACACAACGGAAATACTTATGCTTCACTGCCTGTTGCTCATTCAGTCCATATGAAGGAAACTTACGAAAATCTTAACATGATTTTACAGAAAATTAACTATCCAGCTCATGCTTGGATGCTATGTGGAGATTTAAAAGTTGTCTCCATGATCCTTGGTCAACAAAAGAGATTTTGTTTTTCTTAGCGAGTCCTTTCATTTCATTAATCGTGTTATTACTTCTATTTGTTATCTACTTAACACTCTATACATCATAATATAAATAAAAATGTTATTAAAATTATATAAAAACAACACTATGTTTTAATTTCCAATATATTTAAAGTCACTTGACAATTGTTTCACCATACAATGGCTTCTTCAGAAGTAAATAAGAAAGAAAAATATGTGGTAGTAATCCTGGTTATTTAGTGCTTAAAACTATCCTTAATTACCTCTCTCTCTCTATTCGTTTCCTCAGTCTTGAGGGTCGTGATCTTTCTGGAATGACTTCACTGTTCTGTTCACTATTTCTTTCCATTTCTCTCGATCTTCTGCCAAGTGCAACGATACATGGAGTGGTTGATCCATAACTTGTTTTATTTGATCTGACCATCTTGTTGGCGAACGGCCTCTACTCCTTTTACCCTGGACCTCTCCCATTATTATTAGCCGGTCTACATTATTGCCTGGCCTTCTAGCTACATGTCCAAAATACTGAAGAATTCTTTTCATGCGTAGTGGTGATAACCTTACAGTTACATTTAGTTCATTCAGTATAGATTGATTAGTTCTTCTGGCGGTCCAGGATATTCTCAACATCCTCCTATAGCACCACATTTCAAAGGAATCAATAGATTTACGTTCCTTCACTCTAAGTGTCCAGGATTCTACACCATATGAAAATACTGGAAATACTAAGGTCTGTACGAGATTTAATTTCGTTCCTTTAGCTATGTACGGACTTTTCCATATCTTAGTAAGTCTCGTCATAGCATTTCTTGCTAGGGATATTCTTCTTTTTATTTCATTCTCGCATCCTCCCATACTTACGGATGATCCTAGATATACAAAGGTTGTTACTCTCTCAATGCCATTGAGTAAGTCGGATCTTACTATTTGGTCAGACTTATCGACTATCATCAGCTTCGTTTTGTCCCTATTTATGGTCAGACCTAGTTTCTCACTTTCTTGCTCTATCCGATTTAAAAGTGTAGCCATCTCTTCCTCAGTCGCTGCAAATATGGTGGTATCATCAGCGTAACGCAAGTTGTTTATTCGCTCACCTCCTATTAGGATTCCACCATCCCATTCATTCAACGCATTTCTCATTATAAATTCACCATAAACATTAAATAATGTAGGAGACAGAACACAGCCCTGTCTTACACCTCGGCGAGGATGAAACTGATCGGATATTGTATTGTCTATTCTCACCACTGCAGTGCTGTCCAAGTAGAGGTTTTTAATCAGTTTAATCAGATGATAAGGAACACCCATTTGCTCTAGTACCTCCCAAAGCTTTTTCCAGTTGACAAAATCAAAAGCCTTATTATAGTCTATGAAGCACATTACCATAGACACATTATACTCTCTACATTTCTCTATCAATTGTCTTATGTTAACAATCTGATTTCTTGTGCCTCGTCCTTTAACGAATCCCGCTTGTTCTCTAGAGATTTGTTGGTCAACATAATATCTTAAACGATTATTTATGATATGTAGCATTACCTTACTTGGATGTGATAATAGAGATAATGTACGATAATTACTACATTTACGGGTAGAGCCTTTCTTATGTAGTGGTATTATTATAGAGGTCGTCCAATCTTTCGGCCATATTCCAGTTTTCCAGATATTATTACATATTTTATAGATCATCCCCACTGTGTCATGATCTAGTTCCTTAAGAATATCTCCCGTGATGTCATCGTAGCCAGGTGCCTTATTGCTTTTCAGTTTCTTAACAGCATCCTCTACTTCACTCCTCATTATTTCAGGTTCTTGCTGCGTGGTATTGATCTGTTGGTGTATGTCTTGTTCTTGTGCATCATAATAAAGATCTTCACAATATTCTCTCCATCTGTCTATTATTCTCTCTTTCTCTGTAATTAATTACCTAAGATTATGCTAATCATTTTATTACATTATTTACAGACAGAATTAATTTAAGAATGCAATTCTGTGGTACTATTTCCGAGAACTAATACAGATTAAGTAAGGGTGAATGGTTCAAGTCTACCTGTTCGTTTAATAATTGATTGGAATTTTTCCGTTTGTTAATTTCAAGACATTTAAGCAAATTTAATTTTTTAGATTTATTTTCTACATGTAGGATTTTTAACGTATCATCAAAATTATGAGATTCGTTTATTATATGAGTTGCGTAGTGTGAATTGTTCTTATTTTTTAAATAACTATGTTTATGTTCTTTAATGCGAGTTTCAAAAGATCTACCAGTTTATCCTACGTAGGTTTTAGTACCAGATCCACAATTTAATAAGTAAACTCCTGATTTTAAGGAATTTTGAGATTTGGTTTTGCCATTCAAAATTATACTCCCTAAGGAATTACTGGTTTTGAATGCTATTTTATTGTTCTTTTTTATTTAATGTTTGGAAATTGTTCTAGTTATTTTCCCTGTGTATGTGAGTGTACTAAATTTTCCTTTTTTGTCATTAATTATGGGATAAATTAGAGAGATTGCTTGTTTTAAGGATTTTTTATTCAAGATATTATCTATAATATTGGGGTCATATCCATTATTAATTGCTATTTGTTTGATTATGTTGAATTCTTTGTTAAAATTAGTTTTAGTCATAGGGATATGTAACAATCTATGTATGAAAGAGTTAAAAGCTGCCATTTTGTGAGGATACGGGTGGGATGAGCTATTTTGTATGACTGTGTCAGTATGTGAAGATTTGTGAAAAATCGAGAAATCGTGTTTATTGTTCACTTTTGATATAGATATGTCTAAGAAATTTATAGACTTATTGGTTTCTAATCCTATGGTAAATTTAATATTAGGATGCAAATTATTTAGGAAGTTAAGGAGGATTGTTAGTTGTCTATCTGTTCCCGTGAAACAGGAAATGATATCGTCAACGTATCTATACCAGTAAACAATATTTTTGCTTACCGCGTTTTGATGAATTTTTAGTTCTAAATGATCCATGAGAATTTCCGCTAGTAACGGACTTAAAGGATTACCCATTATTAGACCTTCTTTAGATGTATAAAAGTTGTCGTTGAATTCAAAATAGTTTTGATCCAAGCATGTAGTAAGTAAATCTAAAATATCCCGTTTAATAATTTCGTTTAATTTATTCTTGATTAAGAGCTTATCTACTAATTCTATGACTTCATATGGTGGGATACTAGGAAATAAGTTTTGTACATCAAATGAGATAATTCTAGAATTTTCCGGTAACTTAATATTTTTAATTTTATCAATTAGTTCATAGGTGTTGGATATACTATATTTCGGTTTAGATTTGCAATGTTGTCGTAGTAAAGGGATGAGTTTTTGTGATAATTTGATTGATGGTGCCTTAACAAACGATATAACTGGTCTAATAGGGAAATCCTTTTTATGTAATTTATTTAGGGAATATAATTTTGGAGCCTGTGGGTTCATTATTGTTAAAGTGCTTTTTTCAAAATCATTTCCCTATTAGACCAGTTGTATCGTTTGTTACGGCACCATCAATCAAATTATCACAAAAACTCATCCCTTTACTACGATAACATTGCAAATTTAAACCGAAATATAGTATAGCCAACACCTTTGAACTAATTGATAAAATTAAAAATATTAATTTACCGGAAAATTCTAGAATTATCTCATTTGATGTACAAAACTTATTTCCTAGTATCCCACCATATGAAGTCATAGAATTAGTAGATAAGCTCTTAATCAAGAATAAAGTAAACGAAATTATTAAACGGGATATTTTAGATTTACTTACGACGTGCTTGGATCAAAACTATTTTGAATTCAACGACAACTTTTATAGATCTAAAGAAGGTCTAATAATGGGTAATCCTTTAAGTTCGTTACTAGCGGAAATTTTTATGGATCATTTAGAACTAAAAATTTATCAAAACGCGGTAAGCAAAAATATTGTTTACTGGTATAGATACGTTGACGATATCATTTCCTGTTTCACGGGAACAGATAGACAACTAACAATCCTCCTTAACTTCCTAAATAATTTGCATCCTAATATTAAATTTACCATAGAATTAGAAACCAATAACTCTATAAATTTCTTAGACATATCTATATCAAAAGTGAACAATAAACACGATTTCTCGATTTTTCACAAACCTTCACATACTGACACAGTAATACACAATAGCTCATCCCACCCGTATCTTCACAAAATGGCAGCTTTTAACTCTTTCATACATAGATTGTTACATTTCCCTATGACTAAAACTAATTTTAACAAAGAATTCAACATAATCAAACAAATAGCAATTAATAATGGATATGAACCCAACATTATAGATAATATCTTGAATAAAAAATCCTTTAAACAAGCAATCTCTCTAATTTATCCCACAATTAATGACAAAAAAGGAAAATTTAGTACACTCACATACACAAGGAAAATAACTAGAACAGTTTCCAAAAATTTAATAAAAAAGAACAATAAAATAGCATTCAAAACCAGTAATTCCTTAGGGAGTATAATTTTCAATAACAAAACCAAATCTAAGAATTCCTTAAAATCAGGAGTTTACTTATTAAATTGTGGATCTTGTTCTAAAACTTACGTAGGACAAACTGGTAGATCTTTTGAAACTCGTATTAAAGAACATAAACATAGTTATTTAAAAAATAAGAACAATTCACATTACGCAACTCATATAATAAACGAATCTCATAATTTTGATGATACGTTAAAACTCCTACATGTAGAAAATAAATCTAAAAAATTAAATTTGCTTGAACGTCTTGAAATTAACAAACGGAAAAATTCTAATCAATTAATAAACGAACAGGTAGACTTAAACCATTCATTCTTACTTAATCTGTATTAGTTCTCGGAAATAGTACCACAGATTTGCATTCTTAAAATAATTCTGTCTGTAAATAATATAATAAAATAATTAGCATAATCCTAGGTAATTAAGGATAGTTTTAAGCACTACTCGTATTTAACCAGGATTACTACCAAATATTTTTCTTTCTTATTTACTTCTGAAGAAGCCATTGTATGGTGAAACAATTGTCAAGTGACTTTAAATATATTGGAAATTAAAATATAGTGTTTTTATATAATTTTATTATGAATTTCCAACAAGTATCGGCTAACATAATCAAAGAAAAATGTTATTATTCAGAAACTTTACCTAGGTTAAGGTCAACATACCACAGATACAAAAACGTCCACACGTCATCTGATGATCTTACGTAATTACTAACGACATAACAAGGCAATTTTTTTAATTGTTGTTTCCTACTAATATATTTAACCATGTAATTATTGGTTTATGGAATATTTTTTTGTTTAACAGGTGTATTCGACCGTTTTTTTTTTAATCTAAACACATAGAAATAAATCTTGAACGCAATTTAAAGTGTTTCAAGTGTGAACAAATTAGGAAGGAAGGACATATGCTGGATTAACGACATACATCGTAATATAATAACAAACAAAAGAGATATTTTAAAGACCATCGAATTATTTTATCAACACTTATATGCCGTACATGATAGAACAACAGAAATCAACATACCAAAAATTCTAAATCAGTGGTCGGAAGAGATCTCAGAGATCACAGAAGAAGAAATCACATCAACTATGAAGGACATGAAAAATGGCAAAGCCCCTGGTGAGGACAATATTGTAATAGAGGCAATTAAACAAGGAGGACAACAAATTATTAAAGCTCTGAAAATGTTATTTAATAAATGCCTCCTGGAAGGAATAACTCCATTGTAATAGAATAAAGTTAAACACGTTGCTGGGTTTAAGGATGGACAATGGATAAAAAAAATTATAGAGTTGCGACCAAGATTCGAAGCCGATCGAAGTAGAGGTAAACCACCAAGTTGGTGGACTAATGACTTGAAGAGAGTGGCTGGAAATTGGGTACAAGTGATACAGAACAGAAAGAGATGGCAAGACTTAAGAGAGGCTTTCGTCCATCAGTGGACGGTATCAGCTGATAATGATGATGATGAATGTGTTTTAGTTTCTATTACCGCACAATAATACTATTTCAATACTAATCAAATCTCAATATTGATTTTGCTCGATACAGGAGAGGTGTACAATCAGTTATCTTCTCTGAAACTTCTGCTCTATGTGATGACGATTTACCTTTATTCTACCAAGTAAAGTTTAAGCGAAGAGCACCGGGAAGAAGATAGAAGGTGACTCTCGTACGGAACCGTCTGTGAAGTTTCCCTTAAAAAAAAATGTGTCAAAAAATGGAGGTCTTAATTTTCCTAGATCATCACTATGTGAAAATCTAGCTGATTTTTCAGTGGGCGGTCGGGAATGTTGACATCTGAGCAGAAAGTATTTCACCCCATATTACCATAAGAAATGAGATACGTCTGGAGAAAACTCAGATCTCATTTAAACAAAAATTATTATTACGAAGAATGAAACATAGATCCACAATCATGATCTTGGGACCAACAAAAGTCCATGCAGTTCAAATATAAGGAGTCCTCATATTCCAATTTGATGGACAACAATCAACTTGAACGATGATAAATTATGGTTCTTGGGATTAAAGCGTGTCAAATTCGAGTTACTTTAGACTTCTCGCCTACATACGGAACGAGGCATCTTCAGGGATGTTTACCTTTTCAGACGAGAACAATGAAGGCTGAAAGCTAGATGGTAGGTAAGTGGGATACAAAAGGTGTTTTCATTGTAGAATTTATGCAACATAATACCAATACTGGAGATATTTAGACTTTCCCGATATAAGCGTTAGGTGAGTGTGTCACACAGGATTACCGTGGGAGGTTGTCGGTTCATGTGATGCTGCTCCATGACAAGACGTCAGTACACAATACATAATTAGTATGTTTTATTAACTGTTTTAGTTATAATATCCCAAATTACGCGATTAACGGAGTACAATTACAATCATTAAATAATTTACGACATAATTATTACAAGTGTACCCCAATATAATTTTGCTAGTAATTCTAAAATATAGTTTAATAGATTAATGGTCTAATCCTTCACTCATGTTATATTAAATTACTGCTAGTGACAATTGCTTTATTTTCGATCGCGCTCAGATTACCATTATATTATTGTATTTCATTTGTAATGACTCTTACGAGCAGATTTGTATAATCTAATGGAATATGCCTTTAATTAATAATTTTAAATAACCAAAAAAGGAAGAGAGTTTATTAATTACGTTGGGAATGTGGAATCTTTGGCACAATGACACTACTCAGTATATATCACCACTACACCAAACACTTTATTTTTGCCCTAGACGCGCGTTTCGCGAACCATGTTAGCTTCATCAGGACCAAATCTACCTTATTTATACTTAACATAACACTCATTACTCAGGTGGAACTAATGGCATAGACGAGGCGATCAGTTCCGGTCCAGTAACCAGTAGAGAGGACTATAAGGAATAGGCCCTCTTTTTTTTTTTATGGGTCTAGCACACATGCTACAGGGAAGTCCCGAAAGCGCTACAGGAGCGACACGCGTGCGGAGAAAGCGATTCACGTTGTTCTTGAATCGCTGTAGATTGTACTCGGTGGGAAAAACAGTCCTGGGCAAATTATTCCAAAGGGATGATGTCCTCCATATAAAAGACTGCTTGAAAAGCGTTGTACGAGGAGTAACAAGCTGAACCTCATACGGATGTGAAGAATTAGCGTGACGTGTATTTCTAACATGCACCTCTCTGGGAGGAATTAAGCGGGCCACATCCTTCGAACACTTTCTAAGAAAGTACTTGTAGAATAGGCTCAAGTCGCCAACCGTTCTTCGATGTTCCAGCGAATCAAGGCCGACGGTCAGTTTCGGGTCTCCAATCAGACGAATAGCTCTTCTCTGAATAGAATCCAACAAATGCAGTGTATGTTTGGGAGCGGAACTCCAAACATGGGAGCAGTATGTCTTTATTTAAACTACTTTTACAGTTTATAAGTTCCATACTTTCGTATGCGTTCAACAATCTCCTATCAAATACATTTTTAATTATTCTTAGATTATCTAATGATCAGCTTCAAGGGCATGTTCGGCAATGCTAGACTTTTCTGTTTTACTGTATTTTAAATGTGCTAGATGTTCTTTAAAATCGTGTTTTAATTGACCTTTTTGTTTGCCCAACATAACAGGTGTACAAGTATGAAATGAGGATTTCAGACAACAGATGGTGCACCAATGCAGTTTGTGCTATAAAGATTTGATACTGCGCAATTTTGTTGTGTCATCAACAAGAGTCAGATACGCACGAGTATTGTGATAAATTGGAAAAGTGTGTGCATAGTGTTGTGTTGTTCTATTCAATATGTCGAAATTTATACCGAACAAAGAGCATTCGCGGACAGCATTAATTTTTTGTTTTCATTTGAAGAAAACTACTGTTGAATCATACCGATTACTTCGAGAAGCTTATGGTGAACATGCTCCATGGCAAGATACGTGTGAAAGATGGTTTCGGAGTTTCAAAAGTGGTGACTTCGATGTTGTAGACAAGGAACGTGGAAAACCGCCAAAAAAATACGAAGAAGTGGAATTGGAAGCATTGTTGGACGAAGATGATTCGCAAACACAAAAACAACTCGCCGAGCAATTGGGTTAATGCTAAACGTTACCAACAACAATTGACCGATTTAAACCGTTCGCTGCTTGAAAAAAGGCCAGAATACCGAAAGAGGCAACACAAAGTCATTTTTCTTCATGACAATGCCATCATATACGGCAAAACCAGTTCGCGACACGTTGGAAGCACTCAGCTGGGAAGTTCTACCCCATGCGGCTTACTCACCAGACTTGGCTCCTTCCAATTACCACTTCTTTGCATCGATGGGTCACGCACTTGCTGAACCAAGATGTGAAAAAATAGCTCGATGAATGGTTCGCAGCAAAAGGGGAAGATTTTTACTAGCGTGGTATTCACAAATTGCACGAAAGATCGGAAAAATGTATAACAAGCAATGGAGCATACTTTGAATAAAGCACTTTTTATCATTCTTTCGAATTTAACATGTTTTTTTAGAAAAAAATCCGCATTTCATACTTCATACCTGTGTACTTTTTGTCGCAATCATTACAATTAATTTCATAAGTTCCACTTTTCTCACAATTAGGAATCTTATCTTTGGAATTTCCTAAGATATTCCTCAGATTGTCTGATGACTTATGACTAAGGTGAGGCCTATTTTATTAAATACCTTATTGAGTCTCCTGCTATATTTCGGATTATATGTTATGGAGACATACTTGGTCTTATTTTCTTCGCGTGTAAAAAAGGTGGAATTCTGAATGTTTAACCTGAACTTATGTCAATTTATTAACTTGTTTACTAAGTTATCGTCATAACCATTAACTCTAGTTATATTTCTAATACGATTCCTTTCGTTATTGAAGTTTACTCTATTCAGAGGAAAAGTGACCAAACGATGAACTAAAAAATGTAATGCGGCTAATTTGTGTTATGTGCAATGGAATGAATCATTAGGAATGTACCTATCTGTTACTATGTCTTTTCTATAGATATCAAGTTCTAACCTATTATTATTTTTAAAAATTAAAATATTTAGAAAAGGCAGTTGTCCTTTGTTTTCAATTTCGTAAGTGAATTAACTGGAATCATATTGCCTATTTAATTTGGAATCAAAATTATCTATATTGGCTTTCTTTGTATCAAAAATCGTGAAAACATCATCCACATACTTATACTGTACCCTTGGGAAATATTCAAATTCTTTTACTGGCTTCGGTTTCAAACTTACTCATGAATAAATTGGCTATGAAAGGTGATAAGCAATTACCTATAGCTATTCCTTCATTCTGAACATAAAATTGACTATTACATTGAAAATTATTTTGTTCCATACAAAGTCTGGATAATGTTAAGTATTCATGAATAATTTCGTCTTCAATTCTAATCCACAAAAAAACATAAAAGTAGTTAATGGATTGAGAAGGAAAGACGTCTTCTATTTAAAATCGGATAAAGGAAATTAGGTTGTTATATTGGATAAGAAATAATACTTGGAACGTGTAGATAATCTGATCGAATCTGGCCCTTATAAAAAGGTAATAAGAAAGCCATTACCGAGAATGATAACAGAGGTTAAAAATTCTTTAAAGAAATGTAAGAACCTTATTTCCGATTCTCTAAAATTTAAATTAAATGTGAGTAATCCGACCATACCAAAGTCGTATTGCTTAGCCAAAATTCACAAACCTAGAAAAGCAATGCGACCCATTGTTTCATCGGTCGGATCACCCACATATTTGATATCCAAATGGTTAACAAAAAAAACCATTAAAAGGGCGAGTAAATCTGCATTGAAGTTACAACCGTCAAGAATGACCGACGACTTCAAAACTTGCTTAATTTTGTGTATTTATGAATTCTTCTTTCTTCTTTTTCATCCACTCGTCTGTGTCCACTGCTGGAGAGCCTGAGCGATCTTGTGTCAATCTCATCCACTACCCAAATTCACTCCTTTTGTTCATGGATGGTCGCCATTCCAATAATCTTCTTGTGTACCTATCAGTTGCAGCTTGGACATGTGTTCTGTAAACTGGAACTTCAAACATGCCAACCTTTCGATGATATCACTCATGCCAGTTCTTTTGCGAGTTTCTAAATTATTCATATAATCAGACAATAGAATGCTCAGCATAGAGCGTTCCATCTTCCTTCTTCAACTTTTTAGAGCTTGTTTTTGTGAGCGTTAGGGGTCTCTGCTTCATGTGTGATAACGGGAAATACGTATTGGTTAAAAACTTTTGTTTTGAGGCAGATGGGAATATATAAATATTATAATTTATGTGTTAATTATTAATAACATATCGTTTACATTTCTTAATTTTCCGATTTAGAGTCACAGCAATGACAATTTCTTTGGCAGGTTATATTTTTGGGCGATTCGAAATTGGGCCAAAGATCAGTTATAAGGATTAAAAGACTACGAAATTGACCTAACAATAAAATTGGTCCCTTCAGTGGTATACGAAATTGGCCCTAGAGGTTTATTCTACGTAATTAGCGAGGTAATTCACAGATAAAAAAAACTTTTTGCAAAATGTGTGTACGTACTTAAAACGTTTTATTTATTTAATTGAAATTATTATGTCAAACATGAACACATTACTGGTTCCAAAAATGTTGGTTTAGGTTACTTGTGATTATGCCGGAACACAGAATTCGTTCACTGCCTTCTCCTAACTGCGACATAGATCGATTTGAAGAAAGTAGTACGACAAATTACACAGCGTGACGGTAGACTGTCTCATTGGAAATGGGTGAAATTTCTAAATTATTGGTGTTGTAAAACGGACGGGAATACCCCATAATAACAAGCTAATTTGAAGGGGATCTTGGGCCCAGTTTCATGAGCCATTATTGTGGATATGATGATGCCTTTTATGACCGCCAATAAAAGTTCCCAGACTAACGCTATATAGCAACAAAGCCAAATAGTATCGAGTCGCGCCGCTAAGTGGTGATAGATACATCCCTAATACTTTTACGTAATAAGTTTACATTTGTTTAGCTTGTTATATATGAACGTTTGCGTAAAGGCACAGAAAATATGGCTATCGCTGGACCGTTAAAATATACCTCGGTGAGTTTTGCAGAGATGCCGTGCAAATGTAAGTTGTATTATACATTGTATGTAACAACAATGGTGAATATGAGCCGAATCTCTATAAACTCAAGCGGATGTATTTTAACGACCTGGCGGTGGCCAGCCGGCTTCGTTTTGCGACAACGTTTTGTTCCACGTGCTTGTTCTTCTGTAGCGGTAGCTATATTTTTTGGGGTAAAACTCTCATTTTGTCTATCTGCAACATTTACAAGGAATGAATACGAAAAAAGGGCGGCGCGTGTATATAAAATTTTGTTTTAAACCTAGGGAAAAGTGCTACTAAAACGTATGGAATGATTGATTTGGGGAGGAAGCCCTTGCTGACGAAGCTGTACACAAATTTGCGAGTATTTTGCCCGATATAAGGCCGATGGAAGACAACTAGAATTAGGGAAAACTCTCTACTGCAATCATCGTCAAAGTTCAACAATTTATTTGCAAAAAACCGTCGCCGGGCAATTCTGAGTATATCTAATGAACTTTCTATGATTCAAAAAATGGCCAAAGCCTCGTTCTGCGCGTAATAGATTTTGAAGAAGAATTGCATGAATGTCCACCCTCACCCCCATTATTCGCCTAATTTGGAATGGACTGTTCCTCCATAACAAGACGACGTAAAAGGTCACCCTTTCGAGACGGTAGAGCAGCAAAAAATGTTCGACCAATAGAAAAGACATTCGAATGCAGGAGAACTACTTTGAAGGTGACGGGAGTCGCGAAGCCTAACAATAACTACTTCGGATTTTACAGCATTACTCCGTAAACTTTTAGATTACACCACGTACTCATATCAATTCTAGTTCTTGGATAAAAACACAGATACAGATCACAGTGTTCTCTTATAAAAAAATCAAATTAATATTATTAAGTTGTTTTATGAAGCTTCTTCGACATAACTGTTAAAGCAGGCTTCGAAGAAAACGTTTTTTAAAACTTAATTTATTTCTGACAACCCTAGACACGACCTGCCATCGTCCCTTTACACCCGTTGCCTCGAACAACGCAGAGTGATTTTTCCAGTATCTGCGATGTACCCGGAAGGAAAAGTGACCATAAAAGACAAAAAAAGGTTTGAAACGTGATATGAAAAGTTCATTTCTAAGAATACGGGAAATTTTCGACCTGTTGGGGCAAAATAGGCGTATATACACGGAAATACTTTTAAAATGAAGTAGAAAATTGATGATTTTGAAATGTTACAGCATTTACAATCAGATTAATTCTTACATTTACAAAAAAACATTATGAAAACGTTTATAAACTATGCGATGTGTTACCGTATAAACACGGTGAACATAAAACACTCAAGTAAATTTTTAGCTCCTGTTTTTATCACACATGCGTCCCCCATCATACCAACAATATGGGCGCGGTCGCGGGGACGTGCTTCGAAATTCTTTATTAATAATTTTTCAATAAGTAAATGACTCGTTTGAGGTTATAATTGAAAATAATTATAAAAGAAATGTCAAGAGGGCGTTTTTGATTTCCCAAAGATCCTATCATCTGTGAAGAAAACTTGTTTCCAATCATCCACAGACCAGTTTTCGTGATTTCGAGCAAAACGTAACCTGGCAGTGGCTGGTCTCCTACTGTTTAATCCAGCTTCATTTAACCGTCTTCTAACTGTTCTAGAAGAAATTGTGACATTGCGAACAGCTTCGAGTTCGTTTCTTATTATAGAACTAGTGACAGTCCTGTTTCTTAAAGCATATTGTCTAATAAAACGTTCATCTAGGTCGCTAGTGCATCGTTTTCGCCCTTGCCCTAGCCTTCTAGAATAAGTTCCTACTTCATTCAAGCGTCTTACCATGCGACTTATTGTGGAACGATGTTTGCCTAACAAATTGGCAGCATAACTCTGACAATATCCCTCGTCCAGTAAAACTGAGGCTCGCACTACCTCGTGTTCAGTTAAATTCCTTGTTCGATTCATTTTTCTAATTCTTCGGGGTCAAAAATAAAACAGTCTACCACAAAAACGTATTACTTTGAAAAAGGGACCAATTTATAAGCTTACTTTTAAAGAAAATCTATCGCGTTATTACAGAAAATTGTTTATCTTCTAAAAAATTCTTTAAAACTGTAAATCTAAACGAATTGTTTTGATTTCTGTCATGAACAACGAAACAAAATATGCATAGCCTACTATTCAAATACTCGATAAACTTTAAAACTGACATAAGAAAAAGATTAATTTTCAGATTGTTGCGTTAATTTTGTCCAGGAGTTTATATATATATATATATATATATATATATATATATATATATATATATATATATATATATATATATATATATAATTTATTCTATAAAATAGGATTTTTCTTGAAAGAGGGAATTTGAATATTTCAAAAACTCGCGGATATCTTATAAGCAAAAAGGGGCAGAGCCTGAGGCAGTATTGTAACATGACGATGATGTACAGGCTACTACATATAAAGATATTTGGACCTACTAATTCTAAAAAATAAGTGTCGGCTTCTGGTAAATATCATACGATTATTAACATCGTAACTACTTTTCAAATCAAATAGAAGAGCACATTTTAACTTTACATAGTTTCGAGCTTTCTACATGCTAAACTAATGCAAACAACTTCAAAAATAAAAAAAGTGCTTTTAATTGAAGTATATTTAAAAATAGCGAGATCCGGTTGGAAAATAAAACTGCTACGATAACATTTACTTTTTAATTAAAGAAAGTCGTTAAAAAGAAAATTTTGTCCACACCATAATTAAAATACTGCTTTGGTTAAACTATTTGAAAAGTAATAACTGATTTAACTAGTTGCTCGTTATGGTGAGATACTTGAGTTTATGAAGCTCATAATTTTTTTATTACATGACTGAAGATTTATTTTTAAAACGTTTTCTCATGATGTTCATCAGGACTCAGGTTGAAAACTTTTAATAAAGTCCTTTGCCTAATAATTGCTGGCCAAGACATAATTAGATGAAGTCCTGATTCTTCCTGCTCTAAGAAGCACCTGAAACCTGGATCAGATACAAGTGAGATGTTCATTCAGGTAACAATATCTGATAAGGATCTGTCATTATTTTCAAGCTTTTTCGATTTAGTTTCAGTAACGACCTTGTATCCTAAAGAGTTCGTGGGAAATCATGGTTCCTCGGATTGGATTGTGTCAAACTGGAATAAAATTCAGTGTTTTCGAAGAGTAAAGATTCCTCGTGCAGTCATAGGTTGTGTCGGAGAGTCACTTAAACCACGATCCAGTTCTAAACTGAATGATTTTCCATTCCACCAGAGCCGCAAAAGCTTCAGTTCCATGCTGAGGAGTTAGTTATTATGAGCCATTATATAATCCCTAGCGCCTCGTTTTAATTTCTCACAAACTTACTGTTGAACAGACTTGTCTTTAAACCCTAACTACTTGTATGGGATTTTTAAAAATGGTTCAGGTATTGCGAGCCTTCTGGTGAATAATGACAACCATTTCGTTTCTATGGACACACGTATGATAAGGTTCTTAAACCACAAGTTGATTATACCTGCCTGATAGGTTGGTCAAGAAATTTCTACACTCGTACAATAATTCCGTGCTTAACATGGCTTGTTCTAAAGGCATCAGTCCTACTTTGCAGTCCTCCTTTAGGTATCATCTGTCCGCCTTCGTCTCTTAAACTTTATGTATAAATCCAAGGGTGGTAGATTCAGTACAGTCTCCGACGCCTTATTAAGTGTTGTCTTAGTAGTCGTATTTCCAAGGCAGGAATTGTTGAACTCTGTCAGGACAGCAGCTCGACAATTTTATTCAGTTATAGACAATTTTCTCAAGACCTCGTGTGTAATGATGAAATTGATTGTATTTTAAAGATTTAACAGCGCCAACAGCATATTTTATGATACTGTACCGAAAACTTTTTAACAATCAACATTGCTGTCTAACCTGAACTAACTCATTATTCTCAGTTACAGACCACCATACTAGAGTTCTGTAAAAGCTCGGTAAAAGAAATTCCTTTTTCCTTTTTTTGAGGTTATTGTTGACTACCCTGCAAAACAATGCTTTTTTAACCTGCAGGAGGACTTGTATAGACTTGTAATTTGGGCTGAGACAAACTGTCTACAGCTTAATGCATCTAAATGTAAATCTGTTAGCTTCTTTAGAGGACATAAGAATGTCAATGGTAATTATGTCATTAATGGAACAGTGTTGGACAGTTTGGTCAAAGTGAAGGATCTGATTATCGCCTCTCTTTCTGCGATCATTACGTATATATTATTAACAAGTCCAGTAACCTTTTGGGACTTATATATAGAAATATCAGGGATTTATCATTGTCCTCATTAAAGGTCCTGTACTGCACGTTGGTGGTCTGTTCTGGAGTGTTCAGCGGTTGTCTGGTCGCCAATATTTGAAGTACATAAGTACAATCTCAAAAAAACTCAGAACAGGTTTCTACGACTGTGTGCTTATAAGTGTGATATGGCAATAGCTGACCATGATTATGTTATTATTAGGGGCCATATGAACTTGAATCTGTTAGCTCATAGCCGCTTGGTGAGTGATCAGTATTGTCTATATAAGATAATTAACGGGTTGATAGATTGTCCTACTTTATTGTCATTCGTAAAATTTAACATACTTTTTTTTTTTTTATTGGTCTAGCACACGTGCTGCAGGGAAGTCCCTAAAGCGCTCCAGGAGCGGCACGAGTGCGGAAAAAGCGATTCACGTTGTTCTTGAATCGTTGTAGATTTTACTCGGTGGGAAACACAGCGCTGGGGTAAATTATTCCAAAGGGATGACGTTCTCCATATAAAAGATTGCTTGAAAAGCGTTGTACGCGGAGTAACAAGCTGAACCTCATACGGATGCGAAGCACCAGCGCGACGTGTATTTCTAACATGCACCGCTTTGGGAGGAATTAAGCGGGCTACATCCTTCGAACACTTTCCAAGAAAATACTTGTAGAACAGACTCAAGTCGCCAACCGTTCTTCGATGTTCCAGCGAATCAAGGTCGCCGGTCAATTCCGGGTCCCCAATCAGACGGACTGCTCTTCTCTAAGACCTCAAAGACATTTAAGGCAAATTGAATTGTTCTTTACTGGCTTCCACAGAACTAATTATGGTTATCATTCACTACTGCTGAGGGCTATGAGATTCATGAACCAGTGCCGAGAGCTGAACATTTTTTCAGGTTCCCCCTCTTCCTTCAGAAGGGATGCTCTGGCGTTGATTGTTTCACGGTAGGAGTGTAAGCCGTTCTTCTGTTTCATTCCACATTTTCGGCCGTTCTGTTAGTGATATGGTTATATTGTAAAGTATTATAAATACATTGTAAAAAGGGGTGTATCCGTATATTCTCAAATAAATAAATAAATAATATTGTCAAACTGCCATTAATTTCTGTCTCTTTTTTAGGTAGTTAGTAAATTTCACACCAAGACTACCTGCGCCCTTAATACAACAGGTAAATTCCACACTAACCTTATAAGGGTGCTTAAATTTTACAGGTAATTTCCACACCAAGCAAATATAATTATGCTTTATTCATCTAAATAAAATTGGAGGGATTTCCTTTAAATCAGTTTTTATTGAAAATTTTAGATATTTGCAAAAATATATGTTTTTATTTCATAGTAGAATAATATTGATAAAACATGAAGTTTTTGCTAAATACATAAAATACAATTGGACAAATTTCCTTACATATACTAGATAATGCTACAAACCTATACATATCTATTTATATATATTTACAAAAACAGGTTGAGAAAAATAGGAGGCACATTTTAACAGATGGAAACGATTAATATTTCCTAATTGTCTTTGTTCATAAAGATTTTTTAAATGTTTTAATTTTTGATTATTACTTATTTTAGACTCGTCGACACTTTGTATTTTTATATATATGTTAATCTGAAATTCTTTCAGCCTATCGATAAAAGTATACAGAGACTGATGTGTAGAATAAAAAAAAATTATTTAGATGGAATGGAAGGACTCACAACAGTTAGTCGTTCGAGTTAAAGATGGACTCGATTCTGCCCATATTTCAACTGGAAAATCGGCTCCTTCCTCTATATACGTTTTTAGTAGGTAATCACAAAATTTATTTAAACGTTCATCCTCAGGTTTTATAGAATATAAATCGTATGCAAAACTGTCACCTAATTCTTCGGGTGCTAAATAGGACAAACCGAAACAATACTTTAACCAACGACCAATTTCAGAATTTTTGTCGCAATATTCTTCAGCTAGACCTAGATTCTGTATCTTGCGAAACCAAGATTGGTGTAAATGAAATCTACATCCTAACACTTTAGCATTTGGCCAAACTTCAGATACTGCCTTATGAATAGATTTTTCGAAGTCAATAGTAATTTTCTCTGGATTGAAATACATTGTGTCTGTTGAATAAATCTTACATTTTAATAATGTGAAGAGGTTTTTATATGTTTCCGCTCTCTTATCAGGCAATAAGCAAAATAAGAATGGAATATAATGACCGTTTGCAAAACCATGCGCTGTAAATAACTGTGTAAAATATTTAGTGCAGTATGAAAAGGTGACGTCCATTTATATATTGGATATTTTTACACAACATATTGATATTTGTAGTGCAAGAAAAAACAATAATGCCACTTTCGAGTTCATTGATATATAGAAAATTCTCACCCTTGCTAGTTTTGATTTCAAATGTCTCTAAAACACTATGCACCTCCTCAGCACTTCTTGGATTACGTCCTGGCAAAAATTTTCGTCTATGGTTATAAATGTTTTTTCTAATATATTCGACATCTTTTTCTGTTACTGTTTCAGGCAGCGTGTTTTGTAGTTCTTGCCGGATAATTTTAGATGGCCTTTCACTTATATGCTCTTCGGCTTTTCTTTTGCAGGAATTACTAATTATTTGCCGATTCAGCTTCTTGGTGTTGGCTTCGTGTGTATGGAGTCCTTCACTTCTGGTAACTAAATTCTCGGGCCCAACGGTGAAGACTTTTGATTTGCAATCTTTTTTTGAACATCTCCAAAATGTTTCTCCACATTTTAGCACCTTTTGTCGAAAGTAAGTGTAGTCATTCACACATAACATGTCCTTTCCTAGATTACTTTTTATTAACTTTGCTTCCATATTAGCAACACTTTAAAAAACATACGCACAACCAAGTCATAAACACAAATTAATAATATGTACTAAACTGATATGTAGAAGGGTTTAATAATGATTTAATTGAACTGGCCGGTGCGTACCACCACCCATTTATCAACTCTCATACTCTACCTGAAAGTACTCGGTGTGGAATTTACTTCTGCAATTACAATCCCTTAAATATGTCTAGGTCATAAACGGATTAGTGGTGTGGAAATTACCTGCGCCCTTTTTTAAAGTTATCGAAGTGTTGAATACTAAAAATATATAATAAAAGACTGTTTTTAGTCAATTTCGACTGGTTTATTTAAATTGCGATGACGCGTTTCGCTGTCGATGCAGCTTCTTCAGATCTACATTTTATACTGTCAAGTTAGGTTTAATATTCACAGTTTTATATAATTTCTTAATTATAATATTACACCTAATTAAATTACATTGATAGTATTGGAAAATCCACACAGATTTGGAGTTAGGAGAATAAATTCAATAATGGTGAATTGCTTAAATCTACCTGGTCGTTGAGTAAAGTACCTGTAGTCCTTAATCGATTTATTTGCATTGTCTCTAAAAGGTTTAGTTTTAAACCTTTTTGTTGGGTGTGTAAAATTTTGAAATTCTTGTTAAATGTGTGATTTTCTGTTAAAAGATGATTAGCATATGTTGAATTAGATTTTCTATGGATGAAACTGTGTTCTCTAATTCTTTGTCTAAATGTACGTCCAGTTTGTCCGATGTATGTTTTAGGACATGACCTACATGTTAATTGATAAACCCCTGATTTATTGTCTTTATTGATTTGTGGTTTGTAGTTTTTAAGATATTTCCCTACAGTATTGTTAGTCTTGTAAGCTATGTTGATATTATTTTGATTTAAAAATTTCCCCAGTTTTTCCGTTGGTTTGCCGAAATAGGTTAAGCATTTAAAAGTGGTATTTCTGTCCTTAAAACGTGGGTATATTTCTGAGATTGCCTTGTTTCTAAGTTTTTTCCTAACGATACTATTGATTAAAGTAACCGAATAACTGTTGTTAACGGTTACTTGTTTTATGTAGTTTAATTCTTTAGTAAAATTTTCTTCTGATAAGGGGATATTAGTTAGTCTATGTATAAAACTGTGATAAGCTGCAAGTTTATGATGGTTAGGGTGGTGAGAACTTTTGTGAATTGTGGTATTTGTATGACAAGGTTTGTGATATATTGCAAATTCATGTTTTTTCATGGCTTTACTGATTGTTAAGTCTAGGAAATTGATTTTTTCTTCGACTTCTTCTTCCATTATAAAACTGATATTTCTATGTAAAGAATTAATATACTCTAAAAAGTGAGTTAATTGTCTGTCCGTACCTGTAAAGCATACAATTATATCGTCTACGTATCGATACCAGTATAGACAATTATTACTATTGTTATTATGGTTGTTAAATATCATTGTTTCAATACTGTCCATGAAAATTTCGGCAAGTAAAGGACTTAATGGACTCCCCATAATTAACCCTTCCTTACTATTGTAGAATGTATTGTTAAGTGAAAAAATAATTTTGTCTTAGGCAAGTTCTTAATAAATTAATTATGTCCATTTTTATCACTTCATTTACTTTGTTTTTTGTTAATAGGTTCTCTATTAAAATTATTGTTTCGTCTGGAGGAACACTTGGAAATAAGTTTTTGACATCGAAAGAGACTAATTTAGAATTATCTGGTATTGTTATATTCTTAACTTTATTCACGAGTTCGTATGAGTTTTTGATACTATATTTAGGTTCAAATTTGGTATGATATTTGATTAAATCACTTAAAAAGGATGACGTCTTATATGCTGGAGCAGACATGTAGGAAACAACTGGTCTGATTGGGTGGTCAAGTTTGTGTAGTTTTATGAGTGAATAAAGTTGTGGGATTTGGGGATTCATATTTATCAATTTAATTTTATCTTTATCGTGAATGATACTTTCAGCCTGTTTAATTTGTTGTTTTATTTTTTTTTTTTGAAAAATATTTGTTGTATCTTTATTTAAAATTTCGTACTTACCTGTTTTGAAAAAATCTAACGTTTTGTTAATGTAGTCGATTTTGTCTATTGCTATTACTAACCAACGGAAAAACTGGGGAAACTTTTAAATCAAAATAATATCAACATAGCTTACAAGACTAACAATACTATAGGGAAATATCTTAAAAACCACAAATCAATAAAGACAATAAATCAGGGATTTATCAATTAACATGTGGGTCATGTCCTAAAACATACATCGGACAAACTGAACGTACATTTAGACAAAGAATTACAGAACACGAAAAAAGTTTCATCCATAGAAAATCTAATTCAACATATGCTAATCATCTTTTAACAGAAAATCACACATTTAACAAGAATTTCAAAATTTTACACACCCAACAAAAAGGTTTAAAACCAAACCTTTTAGAGACAATGCAAATAAATCGATTAAGGACTACAGGTACTTTACTCAACGATCAGGTAGATTTAAGCAATTCACCATTATTGAATTTATTCTCCTAACTCCAAATCTGTGTGGATTTTCCAATACTATCAATGTAATTTAATTAGGTCTAATATTATAATTAAGAAATTATATAAAACTGTGAATATTAAACCTAACTTGACAGTGTAAAATGTAGATCTGAAGAAGCTGCATCGACAGCGAAACGCGTCATCGCAATTTAAATAAACCAGTGGAAATTGACTAAAAACAGTCTTTTATTATATATTTATAATGAATTTCCATCAAGTAGAAGCTACAACAATCCAAAATTTGAATACTAAAATAAACATTCTATCGATGAAAATCGATGTTTAATGATTTTACAGCACCAATAAAATATATTATTATGTAATTTTTAACACGCAAAATATTGCCTATATTTCGACATCAAAATTAATTCGACAAGTCTGGCTAACTATTCAAATAACTTTTACCTAACTATAAATATTAAAGAGAGGACAAGGTATTTCTAATAAATTTTAATGAAGCTGGTTGAACCTGGTTCACTTGACTTTCGTTAATAAGTGGTTTATTTAACTAGACCTTTAACAGGACCTAAATATATGCAAATTTGAGGTTGTCAACCCTACGGTGAGTAACTTTTGAACAAAAAAAACTGCTGTATTACGTCAATTCAGTGACGCGTTGAAAATTCCCAAGATATTTTACAATGATCATAGTACTTTAATGGTACTAGTTAAATTTCGACTGGTTTATCCTAAAAAGTGGGTATTTTATTAATAGCAGTGTGATTCAGTAATTAAATGTTTTATTTCTTTAAATATTTCTGAATGAAATCTGAACCAAATCATTGTTTCTACTTTTATGTTAGGTCATTATTATATATTTAATATGTTGCAAACATTTCATCATCAGGAGTTAAAACTAGAAGATTTAGCAAAAGATGATTTACGTAAATCCATGGCGGCAGATAATAGTCCAGGCTAGTATTATATTACATACTAGCTATGACCGCGGCTCCGCTCGCGTGAACTACAGAATTATTGTTTAGGTTTTTTTTTTTTGCAAGAGCGGCCAGACCACAGCTAACACTTAATTGCAGAAGCGCACCTTCTCGAGCTTTCCGGACGAAGGCATAGATGGCATTGGTGAAGCAACCAAGGCGAATCGAAAGTTCCCAAAAGTGTTCTCTGTGTTTGCTAGACCATCCCAAAACCGTTTCGCCGTATTACGGCTCATCAGCTGGGCTAAGTTCAGCGAGAAGGTGTACTTCTGTAATTAAGTGTCAGCTGTGGTCGGCATGACTTTAAATAAGTCACCAACAGAGTGCAGTATAAGCATCTGTTTTGTCATGGTTTCCGTTAGTACCCGTATAGGGTCTGAAATGGTGTTCCTTGTATTTGCAGACTACCCACACTTCACCACAGGTGGCGCGAACGTTCGAGGGATCCCCCTAAGGCATATGTGATTTAAAGTAAGAACAACTGAAAACGGACGAGAATCCCTCCGATGAAATGCCACCAACGAGATAGGCGTTATATCTTACCATTATTGGCCGTCAGTACTGGCTTAAATACCGAAAAATTCTGTTCTCTCCGATTCGACAAATAAGAGAACAGTGGGTAGACTGCTGAGATACGGACCTTCGTCCATTTTCAGTTGTTCTTACTTTAAATCACATATCCCTCGAATGTTCGCGCCATCTGTAGTGAAGTGTTGGCAGTCTGCTAACTACTCTGTCGGCGAATGGCTGAAGCGAGTCAGCCCTCCGATGAAGTGCCATCTACGAGGTAGGCGTCGTTATATCTTACCATATATATATATATATATATATATATATATATATATATATATATATATATATACATAAATATACATAAATATACATAAATATACTCAAAATATGACATCAAAACAAACCACATCAGCTTTTCAACACCACAGCGACAGATCATTAAGTCGATTTCAACAGTTGCAAGCAACTTGCCACGATTCTACACTACAAAACAAGAATCACTCGAGAAGCCATCGAAATTGATTAAACTGGCATCTAAAACAAAAGAGATAAAATCCTCTATCCCTCAGTTACATGAAAATATGTTCTAAAATAAGACACCAACGCATTCGTAACCAACAGCTCACGGAGCAGCGCAGGGATTAAACATGTTAGGTCAGAGGGGGTGGAGCCAGCGCCCATCAATCACTGTTTCTCTCAGTTTATCGTCAAGTACTGCCAGTAAGCTTCAATAATGCCAAATGAGATTTTGATGAACTGTCTGCGACTACCAAGTCAAAACAACGCTAATCAATGAATATACTCCTGGATATACAAGAAAACATATTTCTCCATCAGTAGATCCTTACGCACTAACATGGATGTATATATATATATATATATATATATATATATATATAATATATATATATATATATATATATATGTATATATATATATATATATATATATATATATATATATATATATATATATATATATACAGGATGCAGCGCTCAAATTTAGACAAATTTAAATTTGAATTTACCGTCATATAGTAGTTTCGCTATAGGTCGTTATTGACGTTTATGAAAGCCACATACTTCTAGTAAATAGTCATAACCTCGAAATAACCGAGTCATTGTGAACAAGCGAAGTACAAACAGAGATATTAGAATCGAGGAGGTAAGTTCTGGTGAGAAGCGTGGCGCTTATAGAAAGAGAAAGAAATAATATGAGTAATTCTGTCTCTCTTACTCGACGCATGCCCCGTGCGAGAATGTTATTCGTATTTCGTCTGTCGTGTGTGTACGACATGAGGCGTGTACGTGTATCAGTAGGATGGTGCATCGGCACACACGAGCCGTTTAGTCCAAAAGTGGTTATCGGATAACGTGGACATGTTCTGGTCTAACGAGTTCTGGCCCCCCAATAGCCCGGATTTGAACCCCTTCGACTACTATGTTTGGAGCGTAATCGAAAGAGTTACTAACAAGTCCAGACACCCTAATGTGGCATCTTTAAGCACCGCTAGCGAGGCAGAATTTACCAATATGGACAGCCCTGCTGCGGGTGGGGGAGTTTACATCGAATAATTCCACTCTGGATAGGTCATACAACTGAGATGCAAAAGGATTTTTTTTTCATTTTAGTTTTTTGACGAATAAAAATTTTCTTTTAAAAAATGTTTAATTTGTTCGGATATAAGGGCTACACCCTATATATATATATATATATATATATATATATATATATATATATATATATATAGATATATATATATATATATATATATATATATATATATATATATATATATATATATATATATATATATATATATATATATATATCTATATATATATATATATATATATATATATATATATATATATATATATATATATATATATATATATATATACAGTCGACTCTCTATATAGTGAAAGACCAAAATGTTGACCGAAATTTCACTATAGAGAGTTTTTCACTATATAAAGAAAAAATCCGTATATATTGCTATGTATGTAAGATATTCTAGGTCTTGAAAAAATTGCACTATAAAGAATTTTTCACTATATAGAGATTCACTATAAATATATATATATATATATATATATATATATATATATATATATATATATATATATATATATATATAATAAATATATAACACATGGGCTGAAAAGTCCCGGGCCTAACACATAGATGGCGCTAGTTTTTATTGCAGTCACCTTTTTTCAGTTAATACTAACCTTCAAAAGACAGCTGTTAAAATTTCATGATATTCTATTCATTAGTTTGTGAGTTATTGTGCTAAGAGTGACGCTACTTTTGTTATTTTCAAAACAATGGATCAAAAACAATTTCGTGTTTTTAATTTTACACTGCTTCTTGATGGGAAAAAATACCGTTCAAGCGAAGCAATGGCTTGAAAAGTGTTATGGGGACTCCGCTCCATCAGAAACAACAATAAAACGTTGGTTTGCTGACTTCAAACGTGGTCGTAGAGACACCGATCATGCAGAACGCAGTGGACGTCCAAATGAGGCGGTAACACCAGAAAACATCAAAAAAATCCATAAAATCGTTTTGAATGATCGAAAAGTGAAGTTGCGTGAGTTAGCTGACATCGTAAAGATATCAAAAGAACGTGTTGGCTTTATATTGCATGAGCATTTGACTATGAGAAAGCTCTGTTCAAAGTGGGTGCCGCGTTTGCTCACTGTTTATCAAAAACAAGAACGTGTTGATGATTCTGAGCAGTGTTTGGCCATTGTTAGAGCGGCGCTGGAATGATTGCGTTGCTCTTGATGGAGATTACGTTGATGAATAAAGCTAATTTTGAACCAAAAAAACCGTGTTTTCTTTGTTAGGCCCGGGATTTTTTCAGCCCATGTGTTATATATATATATATATATATATATATATATATATATATATATATATATATATATATATATATATATATATATATATATGTTTTGACGAATGTTATCAAGGGTGTGAAATGTACTAGTGGTTTTTTCGGGTATCCCGTGTTAGCTTAAAGTCCCTTGATGGACGGTTTCTTTGACGTTTCGATGAAATCGCATCCATCTTTTTGCGTTGATCACTGGTCGGTGGCTTGGGGTTGAATTCAACGCCAAGACACCGATCAGTGATCGACGCTTTGAAAAAGATGGATGAGATTCCATCGAAACGTCAGCGAAACCGTCCATCAAGGGACTTTAAGCTAACACGGGACACCTGAAAAACCACTAGTACGTATATATATATATATATATATATATATATATATATATATATATATATATATATATATATATATATATATATATATATACCGTTAATACATTTCTTATGCCTCTAAATTCTAGTAGATACGAGTTTTCCACTTGGTCCTATCAACTTTCTACCATAAGAAAGGAAACTTTTATAAACACCTTCAGTTTGTAGAGGATTTGTATAATCTGATATCTCAAGAAATTTGATTTTTTAAGATGAAGAAAACGACGAAAAAGATCTTCGACTAGCAGACCAAGGAATGTTGCTGTTGTGTGACTTAGACGGTAAAGTGCAGTAGCGCCTACCTTGAAATTTGATGGGCTGGAATCCCACCAGCACCGAAAAAACTTTTTTTAATTTTGTTGTTGTTATGTCTTTACCTACAAATATATTCCTGATTGTTAATGGTTCTGGTACCTTAAATCGACATCCTGTTCTCTCATTAAAACTTATTTATATGATTTTTTTATCATGAACGTATTGTATTTCATTAAGTCACGCTTATTAAACAAATTACGCACAGAACAACATTTCACTTAAGAATAATTTTATTAGGTAACTACTAAGCCAACTATATCAGATCTCTTTATTGCCTTTATTAAAATTATTAATTTTATTTGCTCGACATAAACTAGATTTCAATCGTACAGAACAATATCAAATTTCATATATTCATATCTGCTATAAACTATGTACAATCTACATTGTCTATTTCCTGACCTAGGTTAAACGACTAAATAATGTAGAACATCTTAATTACACCAAAATTGATAATTTATTATCTTATAGATATAACGTAATATACAGATAAAGTATTAAATACTAAAATCGAAGAGGAAATATCAAAATACACCTACCACAGTGTGGAATTTATTGATAATTAATAGCAATAATAATAAAAATATTATTATGAATAATAATAATAATACAAGGAAGCTTCAAATAGACTGACTCAGGGATGACTTGTATGATTACTACCAGGATTCCGAACCGACGCGTAGAGAATATATGGCCCGTATGCATTCTTTTTCGGTGCCAAAAACATCCAGAGCACCAAAACGTCTAAAACCCAAAAAATACGAGACTATGCGGCATATCTTCGCAGATCGTGCTATGTTCGAACGCCTCGAGAACAACCGTAGGCAGTGGTTCAGCAAATAAACCACTCTGTAGAAGACATTTTTCTGAACAACGATGTTGGACTTCACGAGCGAAAGATCAAAATACGTGGAAAAGTATATATAAAGCCAGAAGACCTGGCATCTCGGGACTGAACTTCCAAAAAATGTATCAATGCCAAACCATCCACATGGCGATGTAGATAATAGGCAACAAGCTTTTTCTATTCAGTGTGTGATTGAGTATATAAGAACTGGACGATCATTCACAACCAAAGTGAAGAAAATAGCACAGAAACTTCGTCAAAACCATTACGCACTTTCTAAAGACTCATTAAACACCATCAAATAGTATTGTCTAGAACAAATATGGATTGGATGTAATGGAACGCCCCGCAAAGCAATTAAATCTGTTGCCGATAATAGGGTTTTCCTCACACAATCATCTCACTTACTCAAGGAAGAAACATCCAAAATTAAAACATCGTCATCCATAGAATGAGCAACAATATTCTGGAAGGACATTTATGAGACAAGGAAACCATTGAATGTTGTTTACAGGCCCAACAACAGAATGTAGGTAAACATGAGATCACAAAGGAAGAGGTTCAGACGCCATTAAATGCACGTAGAGCTTTACCGCCCCAAAAACCAGATACCATCAACAATTTTTAATGGAAAAAATTTTGTAGTATTCACGAACATCTCGGCAGAATATTTAATACCTGGTTAAAAAAGGGACGACCAATTCCTAAGTGGCTTATAGAGGGAAGAATGGTACTGATGTCAAAAAAAGGCGACTTGACAAACCCCAAAAACTATAGACCGTTCAACTGCTTAAACTCTTGTTACAAAATATTCACTCGCATTATCTATAACAGATTACTTAGCACGAGTGATCCGGTTCTTCATGACATCAGAGAGCAGCGTGGAGGAAGGAAAGGATCTGAAGGTTGTAACAAGAGCCTTCTGATTGATAGATGTATCACTCAGGATTCCGTGCAATACAAAACAAATATGTCTATGGCATGGATTGACTACAGGAAGGAGTTCAACACAACATCTCACGAATTGATTTACCTGTTAGGAAGGCTATAAGTGGCGCATCCTTTGATTAAGTGCATAGAACGTCTAATGTCGGTCTGGAAAACTAAATTTTCCGCAACATCAGGCACTCAAAAGGTTGAAACTGAGCCGGTGACTTTTAAAAGAGGCATCCAACTATTGGCTAGGACATTTTTATTACCTAACATAGTTATTCAAGATCCGGTAGTTGCTGTCTATACTTTTTGGGGTTGTTCAAGTCGCCTTTTTTGAAATCATTACCATTCTTCTCTCCACAAACCACTTAAGAAATGGTTGTCGCTCATTTAACTAGGTATTAAATATCCTACCGAGATGTCCTAGATAATTTTTTCCATCAAAAATTGTTAATGGTATCTGGTCCTGGGGCGGTAAAGCTCTTCGTGCTTTTAATGGCGTCTGAACCTTTTCCTTTGTGATCGCATTATTACTTACGTTCTGCTGTTGGACATGAGCAGCATTCAATGAATTCTTTGTCTCATAAATGTCCTTTCAAAATATTGTTACTCGTTCTATGGCTGGCGATGTTTTAACTTTGGGTGTCTCTTCCTCGAATAAGCGAGATGATTGTGTGAGGAAAACCCTATTATCAGCAACAGAATTTATTTGCTTTGCGATGCATTTCTTTACAACCACTAGAGTTCATATTCCTTCTACTACATAATATGTAAAAGAAACGCGTATCGGAGATGTAAAAAATAGGTCCCAAAGTGAATAAGTTTGGGGTATTATTGGTATATACGTCACGATGTTATGGCATTAACAAACACATTTTTTTTTTATGGGTCTAGCACACGTGCTGGAGGAAGTCCCTAAAGCGCTAAAGGAGCGACATGTGTGCGGAAAAAGCGATTCACGTTGTTCTTGAATCGCTGTAAATTGTACATGGTAGGAAACACAGTCCTGGGTAAGCCCTTCCAAAGGGATGATGTTCTCCATATAAAAGACTGCTTGAAAAGCGTTGTACGAGGAGTAACAAGCTAAACCTCATACGGATGTGAAGTATGAGCGCGACGTGTACTTCTAACATGCACCGCTCTGGGAGGAATTAAGCTGGCTACATCCTTCGAACACTCTCCATGAATATACTGGTAGAATAGACTCAAGTGGCCAACCGTTCTTCGATGTTCCAGCGAATCAAGGCCGCCGGTCAGTTCTGGGTCTCCAATCAGCCCTTCTCTGAACAGATGCAGTGTATGCTTGGGACCGGAGCCCCAAACATGGGAGCAGTATTCCATAGTTGGTTGAATTTGAGCTTTGTAAAGAATTAACAGTTGTTGTGGAGTGTAAAGTATTCTGGTTCGAAATAAATATTCCCAACTTTTGAGAAGCTCTCCTTGCTATGCCTGCAACATGTCCATGCCAGGACATATTTTTTCCCAAATTAACGCCCAACAAATTGGCTCCAAGATAGAATTCCTTCCAGGTCTTTGTTAAGTTGAATGACTTCCTGTTGTCTACGGATATTCGCCTGAGCAGCCGATGTCCAAGCGTTGAAAGTAAATGAAGAGATAAGCGTACTGTCATCTGCAAAGCTGTAGATTGGATTCCCGGTCTTTTCCAGCAGATCGTTAATGTATGAGAAAGAGAGTAGGAGACAGTATGGAGCCTTGGGGCACACAGGCGTTAACAGTAAAGGTGTTAGAAAGAAACCCGTCGACTGCGACTCGTAAAGAACGCTGGCTGAGGAAACATGAGAGCCACAAACAGAATTTTTCAGACATACCATAAGAGCGTAGCTTAGCCAACAGTTTATCGTGCCAAACACGGTCGAATGCCTTGGATATGTCAAGAGCAACCGCTCGAGATTTCTCCGAAGTGTTCAATTGCGTTGTTCCAAACATGTGTTACACAAGTCAGAAGATCTCCTGTTGATCTATGTTTACGAAAGCCATATTGATGATAGCTAATAATGTTGAATACTTCAAGGTATTTTAAAAGATGCTGATTGACAGATTCGATAGATAAATTCCATGACTTTCGATAGATAAATACCATAAATACATCTTAAAAACAAAAACACAAACTCATATTGTTACCTTTTTATTTACCAAAGTTAAAAAAAAAACCTTTGTATAAAGACCACAGAACAATTACCAATTCATAGGCTTAAATTATAATAGTTCGTCATTATTGACGTCTTCAAGGTCCCGTTATTCATTAGCTTTATATGTGTTAATTATTATGGTTTAAAAGAGATGTCAATATGTGGTGCAACGTTAAAAAAATACTTGCCTGTTGTAGCATTTACCGCAGAATGACCACATTTTTAGTATGAAATCGGCAAAAAACAAACAATTTCTTTAGTTTTCAAATTGAATACAGTAACTTCTATTGTTAAGTCACAGTTAAAAAGCCTCTATTATGGAGACCGAATGGAAATTACTAATTTGTCAATTAAATTAAAGCTAAAATTAGAAACGCTTTTCATCTATAAGGTTTTAAATAATGAGAAACATTTTTAAGACGCAGAAGTAATACAAAAAAATTGTTACGTTAGGTTATGTTCTTTTTTATAACAGTTGCTATAAATTGCAAAACATATTGTCTATCAAGGTTCTCTCTGTGCTAGAACTAGTATATTTAATCATTTGTATGAGCCCGATGCTATTCTAATAGTTGGATACACACTTAATAATACATTCCAATAAATTTATCTTAAAACCTCCCAGAATAAATATCTTACGAGTAGATCCTTGCTGTGCATGAGTGTTGGTACTTTTATCTATACTGTGAATAACATTTTTAGGGTTCCGTACGAAACACTTATAAGATCACTTCGGTGTCTGTCCATCTGTCCGTCCGTCTGCCTGACTGTCAGACCCGATTTACTCCGAAACTATTTGACATATAAAGTTTAAATTTGGTGCTAATATAGGAATTGATGTCCTCATCAGATCCATGTAGTTTTAAAAGTTGAATTTTGACTTTAGGGGGGGGGGGGTGAAATCGGCAGTGAAAAAAAAATTATAAGATCATCGAGTGGGATGTCAAACGAAAGCTTGTAAAAACCCGAGTTCAAAAATATATATTTTAATACTTGCGCACACTTTTCTTTGTATTATTTTTAAAAAATCGTGACAAGTCGCTGCCCCCTTATCTCGAAAAGTACTGATCAAAAAATTTTGAAAAAGTCTGGAATATTCTCCACAGGGTATAGATTGAACGAAAATTATCACGAGTGCATTACCTTTAATAATTCATACAGCCTTGGCCAAAAGTATTAGGGACCCCTAATAAACACGTGAAATTCATAGAATATTAAAAAAAAAGACTAATTATTTTAACAATATTATAGACGGCGCTGTCAATAGCTAACCTAAACAATAGACGACCTCTTTTACAGGTCCATAAAACACCTGGTCCACAAAATTGCGATAATGAGGTTTTATGAAAAATATTTTTAATGTTTTATCAGTCTCTTTTTACTACTTGCAGTGTCAAGAAGCTTCCGTGCGTGTTTTATTTGTGAACTGGACATTCTTATATTTGAGAAATGCTCTAGAAAAGTGATCATGATATCGAAAAACGAATTAAAATTCAAACGCTACATGAACAAGGTAAGTCCCAAGTAGAAACAGCCAAGTTAGTGAAATGTTCTCGGTGTGCAGTGCAATGTGCTATTAAAAGGTTTGTGGAGACTGGCTCCCATGCCAACAAAATGAGAACGGGCAGGAAATGTAAGACTAATGAGCTACAGGTCAGAAAACTCATCTGCGAGTCTATTAAAAATCGAAAAAAAAAAAACATCATCTGAGCTCGCTGCAACTATGTCGGAAGAGATTGGGATGCCGATTAATTCTCGAACGGCAAGAAGAATACTGACAGAAGCTGGATTAAGAGGGTGCAAAGCTAGAAAGAAGCCTTGGCTTTCAGAGACGGATAGAAAGAAACGCTTAGAGTGAGCTCTGAAGCACCAACATTTCAGCGAAGAAGACTGGTCTAATGTTGTATGGTCCGACAAATCTAACTTTAAGGTAAGTTTTTGTATGATTTATTTTAACAAATAACTACGTACAATTACTCTTGATTTAATCCGTTTTAGTCAAAATAATAACTAATTTTTTAATTGAGTATTTTTTTTCTATTCTTACAGCTATTCGGAACGTCAGGTGTGACAGGCAGCGTGTCGGCGAGGAATACCATCCAGATTACGTGATACCTACTGTAAAACACGGAGGAGGCAGCATTATGATCTGGGGCTGCATGGCTGCTAAAGGTGGCGGCGAAATGTTCATTTGTGAAGGCCGCATGAACAGCCAAAAGTACATAAATGTACTAGAAACTATACTGATGCCTTTGCTAACGCGCATTTTTGGCGACACTAATTTAGACGACATCAAATTCCAACAAAATAATGCATTTTTGTCATAAATCAGCGGCTACGATGCGCTGGTTTAGAGACAATAACATTGTCTTATTGGATTGGCCGGCGCAGTCTCCAGATCTAAATCCTATCGAGCATCTTTAGGGTGTTCTGAAGCGCAACATACGGGAGGATAGCATAACATCAAAAGCAGCGCTAAAAAGCGCTTTGATTGATGAGTGGGATGCCATAAGTACAACTGAATGTACTAGGCTTGTACGCAGCATGCCTTAAAGAATTGCTGCTGTAATTAAAACTAAGGGCGGACACACCAAATATTAATTTATTTCATAATTTTACCTCAATATACGATTTTACAAAACATACGAATTTAATTTTTTACCTTGAAACACAAGAAATGAAGTAAATTGTACGGTGCCTAATACTTTTGGCCAAGGCTGTCATAATGTCATCAGTTTCAGTGAAAACTCATTTAGGGTGTGTTTTGTGAAGTCACTAATCATTTTATACCTCCTTAACAAAATTCTTTATGTTAAAAGCAATCAACATACGGAACACTAATTGCGCTAGTCCAACTGGCACATGACTGGTTATTTATATTAAACAGGATGGGGATAAAATTATCAAAGATAATGCACTATTGATACAATCTATACTTTACAGAGAATATTCCAGAATTTTTTCGAATAGTACTTTTAGAGGTAGGGAGGGGGGACAATGATTTTTGGCAATTTTTTAAAAATATTACAAAGAAAAGTTTGCGCGACCATTGCATCATATATATTTTTGAACTCGTATTTTCACAAGCTTTCATTTGATATCCCACTCGATGACTTTGCAGAAAATTTCTTCTTTCACTTCTGATTTCACCCCCCAAAATTAACCCCTTTAAGTCAAAATTTAACTTTCAAAACTACACGACTGTAATTGGGCCTTCAATTCCTACATTTATAACAAATTTCAACCTTCTCTGTCAAATCGTTTCGAAGAAAATCGATTTTGACAGAGAGACAATCAGACACCGAAGTAATTCAGATACGGAACAATAAAAATGTCACAGAAAAACTTATAAAGTGTAATGTGACAGATTTTGGTAGTTCGGATCATTTGTAAGTAATTTTAACAAAATGAAGCAATAAAAATGGAGCCGATTATCACCACAAACCCAAAATACTAAAACGGAGTCTCATATTAAGAACGTTAAATAAGGGCTGTTGGTAGATTGTGGCAAAGCAGTAATATAAAGTGATGATATTAACAGGAAGTTAAAGGCTTTCTTATATTTTTAGTGGGCATATAAACACTGAAGTCCACGAATATAACAGCAACAGGGTGTACATAAGGACTACTAATTAATACGAGTAAGTTATAGGTCGCAAGTATTCGCGGTAACATGGCTAAATGGTTTATTTCAGTCCGGTGTCAAATCAGACTCGTCCGTGTGTGTAGTTCACTGTGTCATTACTATTTGTAATTTGCGTTAATATTCAATCATCAAATATTAGCTCCCGTTTCCTAATATTATTTGCAGATGGCATAAATACTATTAGGAATGCGCTGGATCTTGACAATTGTACTAAGTTGTGATGAAATTCATTACAAGCTTACATAACGAAGTAAGGTTATATTGCATTTAAAAACATGTTCCATGTTCGTTTATAGTGCACAGCACAAGACAAGCTGTCGCTTTCGTTTTCAAGTTCTTGGTGTGATGGTCAAAGCTTTGAGATACATTTTTTCGGATTACAATCTCTCTTTATATGATTACGCTAAATCTTGAGGTTTTGATCTAATTTTCTTTGATTTATTTCAGGGTGTAGCAACTATTATTATTCGTCCTTTTTAACTGAAATTAAAGTATTATTTTATTAGTATCCTAGAAAAAGTTTGTTATTCTTCAACGAATATTTTTTTTATTTTATATATTTTCCCGACAATTTTTCGACACCATCTTATATTTCACTTATTACTTAATTGTGTTATTTTTGTATCACTTAAATTATTGTCCGCTTTAGAATCTTTTTTTTTTGCCACAGATTAATATCAATTTTCACCTGGAAAATTTTTTTTGACCCTTCGTATTGAAAACGTCATTTTTAAATATCGTGTCTCGAAATCATGTTTTATTTAGTTCTTTCTGTTTTAACCATAAATATTAATTATTATTATTTTGAATTTTGAGCGCCATGTTGTAGCATTTTTTTTTTTTAATTTTGGCCGCTATATTGATTTCTTTTAATTAACCCTTAACGACTAAAATACTATATATATAATATATATATATATATATATATATATATATATATATATATATATATATATCAACGAGTATTCTGACACAAATTATAGATTTTTTGATTTTGAATTTTGAGCGCTATGTTGTAGCAGTAATTTTTTTTCAATTTTTTATTATATATTTTTAAATTTTGGCCGCGGTATGGATTTCTTTTAATTAACCTTTAACGACGACTAAAATACTAATATATATATATATATATATATATATATATATATATATATATATATATATATATATGTGTCATGGAAAAGGCTATCAATCAGCATCTTCTAAAATATCTTGAAGGATTCAACATTAACATATTAGCGATCACCAATACGGCTTTCGTAAACATAGATCAATAGGAGATCTTTTGACTTATGTAACACATGTTTGGAACAACGCAATTGAACACTCTGGAGAATCTGGAGTAGTTGCTCTTGACATATCCCAGGCATTCGACCGTGTTTGGCACGATGGACTGATGGCTAAGCTACGCTCTTCTGGTATGTCTGAAAAGTTCTATTTGTGCCTCTCATGTTTCCTCAGAGAGCGTTCTTTATGAGTAGTAGTAGAAAGAATTCTAACACCTTCACTATCAACGCTGGTGTGCCCCAAAGCTCCATACTGTCTCCTAGTCTCTTTCTCATTTACATTAACGATCTGCTGGAAAAGACCGAGAATCCAATCTACAGCGTTGCAGATGACAGTACGCCTATCTCTTCATTCACTTTGAACCCTCGGACATCGGCTACTCAGATGAATATCCGCAGACAACAGGAAGTCATTCAACTTAACAAAGACCGACAGGGCGGCAGTTTTTTCTAAAACAGTTAACGTTGCTGAACCCGACATAGTTATGTCGGGGCACTCCATTTCTCTAACATCGTCACTATTGGGCGTTAATTTGATATGTCCTGGCCTGAAAATGTTGCAGGCATAGCAAGGAGAGCTTCTCAAAAGTTGGGAATATTATTTCGAACCAGAAAACTTTACCCTCCGGAACAACTGTTAATTCTTTGCAATGCTCAAATTCCACCAACTATGGAATACTGCTCCTATGTTTGGGGCTCCGCTCCCAAACACACATTGCATTTGTTGAATTCTATTCAGAGAAGAGCTGTTCGTCTGATTGGAGATCCGGAACTGACTGGCGACCTTGATTCGCTGGAACATCGAAGAACGGTTGGCGACTTGAGCCTATTCTACAGGTATTTTCATGGAAAGTGTTCGAAGGATGTGGCCCGCTTAATTCCTCCCAGGGTGGTGCGTGTTAGAAATACACGTCGCGCTGATACTTCACATCCGTATGAGGTTCAGCTTATTACCCGTACAAACGCTTTTCAAGCAGTCTTTTATATGAAGAACATTATCCCTTTGGAATAATTTACCTAGGACTGTGTTTCTCACCGAGTACAATTTACAGCGATGAACGACGTGAATCGCTTTTCCCGCAAATATATCGCTCCTGTAGCGCTTTAGGGACTTCCCTACAGCACGTGTGCTAGACCAATAAAAAAAAATATGTATTCTGACACTAATTATAGATTTTTTCGCACAATGTTCGTTTTTTTTTACCTTAGTATACATTAATTTCGTTCATTTTCTAATTCCAGTCGCCATTTTGTGAATGTCATACTGAATTTCGAAAAAGGCCATATTTCATTCGAAAGCTCGTGAGCATACGAACATTTTGGGACCTTCAAAGTTATTTTCTGTTACGTTTCATTCTGAAGAGGGCAGTGTACCGATTGAGGTGGAATGACGTGGATATATATATATATATATATATATATATATATATATATATATATATATATATATATATATATATATATATATATATATATATAATAAAGAGAGAGAAAGCAAAAGTTGACAGACATCTGGTGTCGCACAAAGATGTGCACTGGCAATTCACTCTGTTGATAATGGACACTCCTTCAACTTCAGAGAACCGAAAATCCTTCATATCCAAAAAAACCTTCTTAAAAGAGAATTTCTTGAGATGCGCTAGATCAACGAGAATCCCCAAAATATCAACAAAAGAACTGATCTTGACGGCTTGAGCAGCATATACAGCTTTCTTCTCTCTCGTGACATTCATCCTTCGCATAATATCTCTGGGTCGTTATACTCCTCATAACAGTTTTTCGTTTTTGGTAAATTACAGCTCTGTCTTTCTGCATGCTGCCCCCTGGGTACCATCTTGTTTAAGTATATGTTTTTCTTGGTTTCCCCTGAAATTCTTTATAATTACATTCCCATTTGTAATAACATTAATAATAATAACAATTACAATAATAAATTGATTAGTATGTTCCCAATTAATGAAAAACCCTTTCCACTTGCCGCCTCCTTTTTCCTTGTTCTGTTTCCCCCCCTAGATGAAGTAAAATCGTTTCCTCTATATGTCACTTAATTATCATAACAGTGAAAATTTGCTTTCCCATTGGATACCTGTTCCCTTAATACCAAAAAAAAAAAAAAATTTTACCATATGACGTAGTACTTAATTCGTACTAAACCGGTCCTTTCCTGGTTGTTCAACCTTTCCTTTTATTCATTTTGAGTGATCCCTTACATCTGTCAGGTGGTCGTCCTTTGTTCGGCGCCCTGTCAAAATTGTCACTTTTCTTTGAGATGGCAGGTGGTTAATTAGTTCTGAAATTTCAGCATCCAACGTTATCAATGGCATCCCTGCTGTAAATGCCATGTTTGTATTTTAATATGTTAGTGAATAGTGGTTGTTTTATTTCAGTGTTGGTCTTTACTATGGCGATTGTTATTGATGGTCATTCTTGTTAGATTAAATTGCATGCTACATGTGAGTCACTCGAATTTTGTTTTTTGACATTTCTTCATAATAATAATAATAATAATTTATGATTGTTTAGAATAATAATACTTTTAATTTACAATAGTTCCATATTAATAATCGTAGGATTGAAATTAAAAATTGCAAATTAAAAATTAATAATTGAAAGTAATAATTAAAAATTAAAAACTTGACTCAACGACACCAATTTTTTTTTATGCCTAATTTTCTTTATTTGTTGCTTCGTTATCTCTTTTTCAGTTTGTGCCCCAACCTAGGACCGAAATATTGGCTAAATGAATATAGTATGAACATCTGTTGATGCCCTTTTTGCCGAGTTCCCCAACTAGTTTCATAACTTATATATATATATATATATATATATATATATATATATATATATATATATATATATATATATATATATATACAGTCGACACTCTATCTAGTGAAAAACCAAAATGTTGACCGAAATTTCACTATAGAGAGTGTTTCACTATATAGAGTTTCACTATAAACAGTGTCGACTATATATATATATATATATATATATATATATATATATATATATATATATATATATATATATATATATATATATATATAAGTTATGAAACTAGTTGGGGAACTCGGCAAAAAGGGCATCAACAGATGTTCATACTATATATATATATATATATATATATATATATATATATATATATATATATATATATTATATATATATATATATATATATATATATATATATATATATATATATATATATTCGTAATGGTATATTTACCTAAAAGCGCAGCTATGCTTTGCGTTTCTCTCAAAAACTACTTTGTTCAATTTGTTTAACAGTACAGCACAAGAACCACTAAACCGATTTTATTGAACTAAAGTTTTTTGCAAAAAGAATAGACGCCTTTTCAGTACGACATAAAGAAATACCATTATTGATAAATTTTTAGTATAGTTTTATGACTAAATTTTTAAAAATTGTCAAATTTTAACATTTTCTTCCAACACCCGTCATTTTGTTAATTCTGAACATTTCTTCATTTTCTAACTTTCAAACTATAGACCAATATAAGAATTTTAAAATTTCTTTTATTATTCTTGTTTTAGAGTAACGAAAATAGAGCTAGCTTTGGAGAGAGTACATGGATCCAACATTAGAAGATCAACAAAGGGCCCAATTTTGATTTTAAAAATGGACTTAGAAACCTTAATGTATTCTCTTCCAAATAAAAAAAAATAAACATAGTAATATCTTAATAAATAGTGTCAAAAAAATCCAAAAAATCGCCAATTTATTGAGTTGTTTCAGTACTGTTTCAGGTTAGTTCAGGTTTAAAAAAAAATTAGAATGGCAACAAAGGGTCCAATTTTAATTGTAAAAATGGATCTTAATCTATGCCCTTTCAAATGAAAAATACACTTTGTAGTATCTTAATAAATAGTATAAAAAAAATTCGGAAAATCGCACAAATTGAGTTGTACTGGTTCATCCCCTTATAGCGTCAATCTAAATGATGTGCGGTGATTTTTCGAATTAATTGTTTATTTCAATTATTTGTCTTATATTGTATTGTTTTATGGGTTATTTACATGTACATTTTACTGTATATAAATAAATGTGTACAAATGTGCGTTGACGACTTTAATCTCAAATTTGTAAAGAATAATAAACAATAAATTATTTATTTAATACAATTAAATGCTTACCATATAAAATCTTTACAATGAGAGCAAAACGTCGGTTGCTTGAAAAACCTAGGTATAAATCTGTGATCTTTGATTTGATAAACATTCTTTTTCTTCAAAGCACCTTTCCTGCCCCTCAATCGTAGCCCAAATTTCGTGTTTAAATCGTTCGCATCGTCATTATTGAAGTCTTTAAGGTCCTGTTGTTCATCAGCCATGGTTTTCTGTTAGTGTTTTCGCGAGAAAACCATTCAAACAATCGATAGAAACACTCGCGCGGCTCGCAGGAGATCGCTAAAAAATACTGCGGCAACTGCACAAGCACGCAGACCGCCGCGCTGCTGAATGTCAATATTCAGGTATAGACAAAGTTACTCACCGGTGCAACAGATTGTTCAGGAAAAGACATACGTCCTTGGATATTTTGCTTGTAGGTCAGCCAAAAGAGATTGAAGAATCGAGAAGATGAAGAATGGACGAGGGGGATAATTGATAAGGCAAACATCGATTTAAATTCACTGCTTGACGTCATTAAATGTTTTGATATGCAAATTTTACAGGAAATGTTAATTTTAGGCATTTCAATTGTTTTTTTTTTTTGTGGGTACAAAGTTGTTTAAGATTTTACTTGTTTTATTTACAGTTTTTTCATTGTCAAAATATTATGTGATGACGACAGTCGACAAATAAACATGTTAAAGCTGGTCGAAAATCAAGCTCATGTCGGTGATTTTTTTAGATTATCGTGGTGTTGTGCACAAGTACTTTCTTCCGGCTGACCAAATAGTTAATAAGGAATATTATTTAAGCGTTATGTGTTATTTACGTGAGCCAGTTCCTAAAAAATATACGAACTGTAGCAAAACAAATCATGGATTTTGTATTATTATAAAGACCAATCGCATAATTTTTTTTTTATGGACATATCACTCGTGATGCAGGAAAATTCCTAAAGCGCTATATATATAGTGTGCGAAAAAAAGCGACTCACGTTGGTCTTGAATCGCTATAAATTGTACTCGGTGAGAAACACAGTCCTGGGCAAATCATTTCAAGGGGAAGAGGTTCTCCATATAAAAGACTGCTTGAAAAGGATTGTACGAGGAGTGACGAGTCAAAGCTCATACGGATGAGAAGTATCAGCACGACGTGTATTCCTACCATGCACCGCTCTGGAGGGAGTTAAACGGGATGCTCCCAAGAAATCAAAGTTGCTGGTGAGTTCTGATTCTTTAGTCAGACAAACAGCTCTCTTCTAAATAGAATTCAACAAACGCATTACATGTTTGGGAGCAGAGCCCCAAATACGGGAGCATCGTTGGTCGAATTTGAGCTTTTTACAGAATTAACAATTATTGTGGAGTGTAAAGCTTTTTAGTTCGAAATAATATTCTCAGCTTTTGGGAAGTCCTCTTTGCTATGCATGCAACCTTGTTACGTACTGGAAAAAAACAAATTATTTGATAATGTGTTTCCTAGTTTTATTCTAGAATATGACTGATCGTACAGTTGGTTTATTTCAGTGATTGCAATATTATTTACTGGCGATAGCGCTAGAGTTTGCAGGAATTTTTAATTTTTTTAATTGGAATAGTATCATACATATGCTTTTGTTAGGTCCACAAATAGTAAGTGAACTTCTCTGTTTGTTGCTATTTCCTTTTCACTGGGTTGGGTTAAGAATACATCATGCAGACTTGATTTCCCCGATCTACACCTGACTGCTGCTCAATTTCCTGTGGGCTCTATTCATTTTCAATGATATGTCAAAGTATCTTCCATAAATTCTCCTTAAGGTAATTACCGATATATATATATATATATATATATATATATATATATATATATATATATATATATATATAATATATATATATATATATATATACACACACAGTGACTCACAGCTTAAATGATGCAGTCGCTATAAGAAAAGACTAACTGGTCTCAGCGCCTCTTTATTTATTTGGAAAAAACAACTTATTGAAATTAAATTAGTAAAGAGTCTTCTAAAAAGTATGAATTACTTTTTGTCTTAAATATGCCTTACTTAACTAACAATAAATAATTAATCAAATCATATGCAATTTTAACGGCACAGCTTAAATGATGCAAAATAACAACAGGGGTCAAAACTTATCGCATTTTGAAATTTACGAAGGCGGCGTTGCTTTGATTTCTTAGTGCAATTGTTTTTTGTTTAGTTTGACATTTTTTCATTCAATAAAAAACATTGTTTAAGAATGGGTCGTCGAACTACAATTTCTAAGAGAAATTTAATTATTACTCATTACAGGAATGGATACAGCCAAAGAGACATAGCCAAAATGGTAAATAAATGTCCGTCAACTGTTCAGCATATCATTGAACGTTACCGGAATGAAAATAGAGTCGAGAATAAGTCAAGATTGGCTCCAAATAAGATCTTCAATGAACGTGAAAAAAGATGGATTTTAAGAGAGATATCAAATAATCCAAAAAAAGTGCGCCAAAGTTGTGCGCCGAGGTGGAAAGACAGTTTGGAAAAAGGTGTAACCCCGAAAACAGTTCGACGGATCTTGCGAAATAATAATTTACATGGTCGAACTGCTAGAAATAGGCCTTTCATTAGCCAAAGAAATAGACGCGTGAGATTGGAATTTGCCAGAGAGCATATCAATAAAGACTTGAACTTCTGGAATTCAGTAATATTTGCTGATGAGACCAAAATAAACTTATTTGGGTCCGACGGAAAAATATCAGTGTGGAGAAAGCTTAACGAAGAATTAAAATCGAAAAATATAAAAGCTACGGTAAAGCACGGTGAAGGTGGAGTGATGTTATGGGGCTGTATGTCATCTGCAGGAGTAGGTAACATGCATTTCGTCGAAGGGAATATGAACCAATATGTGTACTTGGATATACTAAGGCAGCATCTCGTCGCTAGTGCCCATAAAATTAGATATTGAAAACAATTATCGGTTCTATCACGACAATGATCCAAAGCACCCGTCATTTCGAGTCCGCAGTTGGTTGCTTTATAACTGTCCAAATGTTATTAAAACACCAGCCCAGTCACCAGACTTAAATGTAATTGAAAATTTGTGGCTGACATTAAAAAATAAAGTAAATAGTGCCCCAATATCAATTAAAACTGAATTAAAAGTAAAAATTACTGAAGCATGGAACACTATTTCCCCGGAGAATACTAGAAAGTTAGTTGAATCAATGTCCAGAAGATTACAAGCCGTTATTGATATTGAGGGAGGCCCGACCAAATATTAGCAGGCTTATTTCAAATTCTACAGTTTGTTTCCTCTAATAATTTTGGTATATTAAATTTTGCATCATTTAAGCTTTGACGTTAAAATCGCATATAATTTAATTAATTATTTATTGTTAATTAAGTAAGGCATATTTAAGACAAAAAGTAATTCATACTTTTTTAGAAGACTCTTTACTAATTTAATTTCAATAAGTTGTTTTTTCCAAATAAATAAAGAGGCACTTAGACCAGTTAGTCTTTTCTTATAGCGACTGCATCATTTAAGCTGTGAGTCACTGTATATATATATATATATATATATATATATATATATATATATATATATATATATATATATATATATATATATATAATGGGTGTTACTAGGCTTCCTTTCAAATTTACGGTATTGTTTCTTCACGTATATATCATTCGAAGAGAACATTTCTATTAGTTTTTGAAGTATCACTCTTTAGCAGTTCGCAGGAATACCCTCCAATTGACATTTAGTATATGATTGGGACATGTATTGATTCCTAGATTTGAAAAATTCTTGGGTACAATGTTGCTGCTACATATTCAATTTTATATTATATGTATTTATTTTATTTATGTTTGCTGATAATAGACTTTTGATGAATCCCCATGCTTTTGATGATTTGGTTCCTCCTAGCCATGAATCCAGTCCCCTACATTTCCTATTGCGAGTTGACTTGTTTAATACTAACTGTTATTTGCGTTAAATTGAAATAAAATTGACTTCATGTTTGACATCAATGAATGTAACAATAATACACTGTGTTTGTTCGAGTAGGAGTTTCATACCAGCCAGAAGTCACGAAATAATAGGAATTCAATCAGGCTATTTGTTTGTTCTCGATTTAATTGTTTCTGATTGATTTGAAACTGATTGTTTACGTCCCCCGTATTTTTTTTTTTATTTTTATAATTATTTATTGACCTGAATAATAATTTATACCTGCGTAAATATGGAAGTTTACATTTTGTATCGTTGTGTATGTACGTACATATGTATGCATGATTATAGTATTGTTTTTCATGTAAAAAAAGTATGATAATTGTTTTAACAGGACTATTAGAATAAAATTTGTATATTACATTGTATTATACGATGGATTTGATGAGTGATTTGTGGTTTTTAATTTAACAAAAATGATATATATTTTTTTTTGACCAGTGTTTGTGAAGCAAGAATTGATAAGAAAATAAGGAAGTGGTAACTACTTAGTAATAAAATACAGTCTGTCAAGTAAGAACGTGTCCGCGATCATTTATTTTTGGTAGATGCGAATCTAGCGATTCAATAAGAAATCAGTAGAAGGAACCTTTGTCTACGACGCATTTTAGTAAAAGTATCAGTCGATTCCGAACTTTCGTCGAAATCACGTAAAATCTAAAATCAGTCACTTGTTTACGCATCGGTTTGAGACAGTCTTTCTTTGTTCCCATCCAAGGGGGCCTAAAATGGCACATTTCGCGACCGCTAAATATATTAAAAAGTCGGTATCGTTTGTGAAGAAGTGGATAAATCCTTTAAACGAGACGAAAAATGTCGACGACTTGCTGAAACGTGGCTCGGTAGGCAAAGTTACTCCGAAAGTCCAAAAACGAATCGTATCTTTGTTTTCATGGGACCCGAAATTGACGCTGCGTCAAGGAGCGGTGAAAAAATTAAGAAAATCGGGTTTAGATGTGTACCATGAGGCTATTCGACAACATCTTCATGCTCATGATGTCAAATTCCGAAGCACTTGAAGAAACCTTTGCTGGACGAAAATCACGTCTCGAAGCGGCTCGCTTGGACCCATGATAAGATACTAGGGTGGCCCTCACAATTGCCGGACGCCAACCCTATTGAAATCGTTTGTTCCCTTGAAAAGAGAGAGTTCAGAGGAAAGACTTTAACGACTTTGGCTAGGTTGTCTCGCAAAATTTGAAAAATTTCAGAAAATCTCGTCGATACCATGTCTTGAAGATGCCAGGCGATTATTGATACAGGAGGCGATTGGACAACCTTCTAAGGTAATTGTTCCGTTATTAGCAAACCAAAGAATACATGGATGGCAAAAAATGTTCTCGAAACACATTTTTTCAAGAATACGGGCGGTCACGTTCTTACTTGACAGACTGTACCTAATGTAAGATTTGATAGTATTAGAGTGTATTTTGATTTAACTTTGTAAAAATCAACTTTTTTAAAAACATAAAGCGCTTCAATCCAGATAATGCATTTGCAATGCTTATTTTGGGAAATTTAAATTTCAACAACAGGGTGTTAATTCGTTGGTGGATAATTAACTACATTGAAATCGGTTATTCTTTGGGTCAAGTAAAAAAGGAGTAAAACGGAGTTTTTATTTACAAACCTTTTCGAATGCTCGTAATTTAGTTCACCACAATGTTGCCAAATATTGACTTTTTAATATTATGACTTTTGGATTCTCTTAAAACAAGGTATTTTTAAGTTAAAGTATGGAAAACTGTTGTTTGTGTAAAGTAACGATGGGTAATACTACGACAAACTGGTAATACTAAATAATATTCGAAGGTCTTTATGATCATGTAGCACAACTATAGACATTACTGGCTTCCTGTAGTCCAACTAAAATGTCTAGGAAGCTCTCTAAATTTTAACGCCAATCGAGATTTTTTTTTTTAAATATACTTTGAGGGACTTAAATAGCTACAAGTTTTACGATTTTATAGACTTAAAATAGATAATACTTATTTCGATTGCACAGTGTTTTCATTTTCCTTTTTCGGGAGATTAGATCTGGTGTGTGTGTCCGGACAAGTATTTTTGAAAATATAACATCGCTTGTATATTTTTTTATACTATATCGTTGAAGAGTTATTGAAAAAAAAATTACCAGCTGAAACGTGGTATTTTAAAAAAATGAAATAACGCAAGTCTAAAACACGTCTATTCTTGGCAAAATTTTGATTATCCAAAAATCACAACAGTTCAATTGTAGTCATAATAGACTAAATATTCCAATTGAAGACAAGTAAAAACATTAAAAGTCACACATACACACACACAAACACCCCATTCCAAGTAGCATAGTATCTTAATCCAGTATCTACTATGTCTTCGTTCCAGCTTTTGGAAAAATCCATTTTGCCGTTTAGAAGTGATGCTTTAATAAGCAAATACACAGACCGATACTAATCTTTGGAGTATATTTGGATAAAAAAATAATTCTTGAAATTAAAATTCTCGTCTCATCTTTATGTTTTAAAGTTACCGCTAAACATGCAATAGTGGTATTAGTACTCTATTTTTTACAGTACTTTTTTTTATTTTCACACTGGATGGTGCTGAGGTTTGTTGGCTACTGACACTTGTAGATGTATGTCTTTTAAACCTCTCCAACTAATACTAGGTATTTGCGATTTGCCTCTTCACCTAGGCTGGCTGATGAGCTCTGATATGGTGTGTGAAACATGTATGTTCTAGTTTGGTGATTCTTAAATGGCACGCCCAGGTAGTCCATTATTCTGAACGCCAATACTTTAAATGAAAGAACAAAGAGCACGGCATTCTGTTCTCTTGTTTGTTGATCCTTGCCCGACTGATGAGCCGTGATAGGGCGAAACGCATCTCGGGATGGATTTGACGAATAAAAGAATAGTGGGTATAGTGCTGAAATATAAGCCTTCATTCCGTTTTCATTTGTTTTCCATTGAACCACATGCAGCGAGTCAGCCTCGGATGGAGTATCAACTACGAGGTATGCGTTATATCTTACTATATGTATATACAGTAGAACCCCGATTAACCGAGTCGTGATTATCCGAGCTCCGGATTAACCGAGACAATCTAAGAACCTGATTATCCGAGGTACGCGCATCTATGCTGCGTATTAACCGAGCTTCTAAAATATGTACGTACATATTTTCATTTAAAATCGTCGGGGCCTTCGGGAAATCCCCCTGGCCCGTGTGAGGGGTCTCCTATTTATGTTTTTGGACTCTTTCAACATGTAAATTTGCGTGAATGCAGTGCGTGAAAGCGTTTACTACGGAGAAGTACGAGTATACTCACATAATTTATTTGGTTGGAGTTCTGGTAGTTAAGTGTAATTAATACGAACTGCTTTGTTTGAATTTTTGTTTGTCGTATTATAATGGAGCAAAACAAGCGTAAAAGAATCGTCATTCCTATTGAAGAAAAATTAAAAGCCTTCAGCCTAACAGTTGGAGATTGAAAAAGAAACCGCACAAAAATAGAAGAGTGGTGTATAAATCAAGCCTCCTCCTCCTTAGGAAGAAAATCAATGAAAACCGGCGACCATGAAAAGGTTAACGAAGCTTTATTCATGTGGTTTAACCAACAGAGATCAAAAGCTGTGCCTCTCTTCAATTTTACAAGAGAAAGCAATAATGATTAGTAGGCAATTCTCAGAGATAGATGAGTTTACCGCCAGCGCTGGATGCGCATAGATACCTATTTCACTGTTTTATAATGTATGTACCTATTTATATGTTAAAAAAACGCTAATACATCGGTTTAAAGTATTGGTGTTTATTTTTTAAATGAATAAAAAACAAATCCGAATTATCAGAGTTTTCAGTTATCCGAGGAGGGTGCCCCCCCCCACGTTACCTCGGATAACCGGGTTCTACTATATATATATATATATATATATATATATATATATATATATATATATATATATATATATATATATATATATATATATATATATATGTATAGATGAACTATCATATTTTTTGGTTAACACTGTATGTATATATATCGCTTAAGTTTGCTTTTCCATAAATATATAATAAACTAAATAGGGAATCGGTTAAGACTATTTTTACCGCAGGCAATTTTAAACAAATACTATTTTTAGCCAAGTTAATTGACGTGTACTCTAACAAACTCTAAAAAATATATGGATTTTCTAAAAATTCCAGTAATATTTTAACCGGACTACAATATCTGCAATGTTAGACAAAGATAAAAATAACTGGGAACGTTCTGGCTGGAAAACGCTTGCGTATTGAGTGGGACGTGATCATTTTCCTGCTTCAAAGAGCGAGCTGGGAAATTATTCTTGAATTCAGAGGAAATTTATATGGTGAAAACTAATTTAAAGTTCATCCTGCACAAAGAAAATATTCTTTTGACTCAAGAACATATTCGTTATGCTAACTTTAAACGTACAGTTGCTCAAATAAGAACGGATCGCCATTTTTTCATTAAAATTATATTTATTTAAAAGTTTTTTATACATAATTCAACAGTAAAGGATCGCCATTAAAATGCGAATGATTCAGTAGTTCGTCCAGTTCCCATCAGTCTCGATGATCCCCTGACATCTTCGGGGCATACTTTCGATGAGATTTTACGCGTATTCTTGGGGCAAAGATTTCCCGAATTTATCGTGACGGCCGCTTCACTACGTACACCTTTTTACTACAAAGCTTCTGCTTGATGTATCACTATACGGTCTCGATTGGGTTTGCATCGGGTGACTGGTATGGCCAATCTAGTGTGATGATACAGGATTGCCCTTTCCATTAGCTACACGACTGAGGTCGTTAACCTCTTGAAAAATCCACTCCTCCTTATCGACAAACCACTGTATGGTAGTCGATACTAATGTCTTGTAAATCTGGAGCATTTGTTCAGCGTTCAAATTGTAGGTAAAGCTGAAGAGTCTCCCAAAACCTTTTTCGGAAAAACATGCACAAGCATCGATCTTCTGAGGGTTTTTTCACGATGAATCAACAGGTTAGTAGAAATTGAGAAGGCTCTTGGGGTGATAACACAACACAAAAACTACAATGCTTCAGTCTCTATCTATATTTTCCTCCGTTCACGTCGTTTCACTCTGTGTTTTTAGCTCAGCAATGGTTTCTTCATTGTACTAGGCCACTTCAAATCGTTAGCAGGGAAATGAGTGCGACTTGTTTCAAATAGCATATTCAGACCTTTCTGGTGAAGTTAGTTAATTGGGAATTTCGCGCGCGATTCGTCCTTGTCCGTCACTTTTCCTCTCAAACCACGTTAGATCATCAACATTTTTCATCGTTTCTCCCACTTGCCCATATACTTAGTAGCTGCTAAAGGCGTCATTTTCGGAACTTTTGGATGATTACCTAGGAACACAGCCTCGAAGAGCGAAGCGTATGCAGCACTCAGGTTCGATAATGTACTATTTAACCATAAATAAGGTTAGAAATGAATCTCTTTCCACAGCATTGTTTGCAGGGGTGCCAACAATAACTTCAAAAAAAAAACGGATTTCTTTTACCGACAACAAGTTATAGACGACACATTCCTACTTGACCGACTGTATATACCATCTTCGATTGAAGTAATAATTTCTCTTTAATCGAAAGAATTATCTCTTCTTTATAAGCCACTGCTTCTCCACTGCAGGAGTTTCTTGCAATTGCCTCTATCCTGAGCCATCTACTGCCTGCCATCAACCTGATATCATCAGTCCACCTTTTTCTTGGTCTTCCGATACTTCGTCTGCTCTCCCAAGGTCTCCATTTAAGTAATTTTGTTGTCCATCTACCATCATTCATTCTAGCCATATGCCCCGCCCATTTTGTCACTCTTCCACTGTTATCTGTAATTCTTGTTATTCGTCTGATATCCTCGCTTTTAACCCTTTGAGGACAAGTGGTTACCACTCATAACCACCTTTTAAAAATTATATTGTAGCTTTCCTACCGGTTTCTCCAGTAAACCACGATGTTAAATTGTTTGCCTAACGTATCAAGAAGTCTAATCTAGCATGCTTAGGGTTTGAAATGTCCACCAGCGTTTAGTTGACATTTGTAATTGCACGTCGTAGGTAGTTGTGAGTTTTGCAGTACCAATTAGGCTGTTATTTTTCTTATAGCTGGTTATTTTTTAAGAAAATGTCCGGTAAGTACTTAAGATATATCTATTTACTACATATGAATATATATCAAGTGCAATTTTTGTTTTGCTAAGTTTATAAATAGATTTATTTGTGGTGGTTACACAATGCTAACCACTAGGACTATATGTTTTGTTTTAGTGAAAGTGTTTTTTTTTTTTTTAAGTGACCCGTATTGCTATTACTATTATGCATAATTTTTCTAATTTTTGTTTGTTCATGAATAGCACAGATGTTTTCGCGATTTTGGATGAAATTCCCAGTGACTGTGAGTCCATTGCATCAGATGTGGAGAGTACTATGGACAACGAAGCCCCCATAGATTATTTACTTTATGATGGAAGGGATGAACTTTTTGATATAGAAGATATTCCATTCATTTTCGAAGATAATGAGCAAGCAAAAGTCACTAAAGAATGGGACAGTGAGGATGAGTTACCGTTAGAAGTAATTCGTCAAGAAGAACTTAGAAAAAAAATCAGTTGTTTGGACAAATGATGTCACTCATGCAACACGCGTAAACCAATTTGTGTCTCAGGCAGGGCCTAATGTTCCTGACAACGTTGAAACTCCTACCGATATGTTTTTGTATTTGTTTCCGGATTGTTTCATATCTGAAATTGTTTTTCAGACAAATTTGTATGCCTTACAAAAAAATGGTGGCAGCAACTACTTTATTCCAACCACCAACAAAGAAATAAAATCATTTTTGGGTGTAAACATGCTAATGAGCTTGAAAAAAATGCCAAGTTATAGAGACTACTGGTCCTCGAGAGAAGAACTTAGGGATTATTTTATAAGTTCTGTTTTATCTCGTGACAGATTCACCTGGCTTCTAAGTAATCTTCACGTAAATGATAACTCAGTACAGCCAAAAAAAGGTAAGGCCAATTATGATAAATTGTACAAAATCAGGCCATTACTTTCTAAATTGACACAAACTCTTGGCTCTGCTTTGAATCCTGGTGAATTTCAATCAATCGATGAATCTATGATCAAATTCAAGGGGAGAAGTAGTCTTCGCCAGTATATGCCAATGAAGCCCACGAAACGAGGCTACAAGGTATGGATTCGGGCTGATTCTACTGGATTTGTATCTGAGTTCCAAATTTATACGGGGAAAGTTGATCAGTCAGTTGAGAAAAAATTGGGACATCGCGTAGTAAAAGATCTAACAAGGGCTTTAGTTGGCAAGCACCACAAAGTATTCTTCGACAATTTTTTCAACTCTGTAGAATTGCAAAGAGACTTGTTAGCTGATGGCATCTATGCATGTGGAACTGTGCGTAAAGGAAGGAAATATTATCCAGAGCTCAAAGTGGATAAACACATGAAAAGGGGCGACATAGATTGCAGAGTTTCTACAGATGGATTAGCAGCACTGAAGTGGATGGATCGAAGAACCGTTTTGTTTTTAGGAAACTATCATGACCCATCCATCATGGAAGTTGTCTCTAGAAAACAGAAAAATGGCAATACAGAAGAAATCCCATGTCCTGTTATGGTCAAACATTATAATAAACATATGGGATACGTAGATCGATTTGACATGCTGAAAAAGTATCTATGAAATCGATCGAAAAGCCCACAAGTGGTGGCACCGCATTTTTTTTTTACTTTGTAGATGTTTGTGTTGTGAACGCGTTCATTTTATTTCAAAATAGAAGTGACTCACGATGTATTACATTGAAAAAATTTCGTGTATCGGTTGCTCGAGGATTAATTGGTGCCGTTAATTCGATTTCAAAAAAAAGAAGATCAGCAGAACAAGCACCTAACAAATACAAAAAAATCATTCCCACTGAGGTACGTCATGATCGTGCTGCACATATGCCTCTTAGATGTGGATCTCTCAGATGTGCTCATTGTAGCACAGCGAAGCATGTGCATCGAACGACCTGGAAATGTTCAACCTGTGATGTTGGTCTCTGCCTCAATAAGGAGAGAAATTGCTTCTTTAAATTTCACGAAAATTAGTTTTGAGTGCCTTAATTCCTAGTGGTTAGTGCTAGAAACCACATCCTGCAGGATAATCCAGGATATTTTTTTACGTGAAATGAACTTTTACTTTGTTTTTGATGTTGGTTGAATATATTTTTTCAAAAAAATTCTTCATATCTTTTATTTTTTTTTTCTCCGGCCTCAAAGGGTTAATGTGTTCTCGTAAACTAACACGTGATATCTGTCTTTTCATGGCCTGTACGTTGGAGTTGACAAAGACTATTTTTTGTAAGGATCATGGTTTCCAGCCCATACATACTTACTGGAAGTGTTCAGCGCTCGTACACTTTTCTTTTTAAGGTCATGGGGATATGTTCGTTTTTTAGAACGAATCCCAGTTTTTGAAATGCAGTCGAGCTGACACCAATTCGCCTTGGTATTCTGCTGTTTGATTGTCCTTATCAAATCTATTATGTCCCACTCTTTCGATCTCTTCCGTGTCGATCTTAATTTTTGGGTTTTTTGGGCTTAGAAGTTTTGTTTTCTTGATGTTCATCTCATCTCGAATCGTAAATGATGTAAAGAAGAATTATGTAGTTGGTTATATCGAAAAATGTATTTTTAGACAGATTTATCCCTCGAAATTAGAATACTGAATGAATCAGGAGAGACACATTTCAAATATTAGTCGATATGAGAGATTTTGGAGACACAATAGAGTTGTACCGTGGCTTGAATCCTTTAACATAAGTTCGCTTCTTCAAGATATCGTTTGAAGTTGTCCGATATTTAACTTCTATTTCATAAATTTATTAAGCAATCTTCTTTGCTCCATTTTAAGTACATGACCATACTACAGGGTTTCCAAGAAACAAGTAAAGTTGGGCCATTTGTTTGCTGACTTAGACTTATCTGGCCGCTCCTAGGAAACAAAATTATTAATTTTTCTATCTAATATCACTGTTTGCATGGTTCACGGGTTTAAAATTATTATAACCTTTACGTTTCACCATTTTTTTCTTTGTTTCAATGACGAGAGAATGGATAACAGACGTAATCTGTCAAATGTCATCTATCTTCTGCGTCAAGTACAAAAGATGCCGTCCAAATATCACTTTGGTCTCTGTTGGCACTTCCTAGTATTGATGAGCCCCTTTATTGAAGGGTGACCACGTCTGGCAGTATATTTTGACAAGTGAGCGGTTAACCACCACTGAAGGTAGACCTATACAACGAAGAAGCATACTAAGAGGAAACTCTGCTCCTCATATTCTGTGAGGCTGAAAGGCTCCCCAAATATTCAACAAATGGACCAGACCTTCATAATTCCTTGCGCAGAACGAGGCGAATATAACTCACTAATCCGTCACTTATTATCCTAAACGAACGTCAAGAAATAATTCTAATTTGGCTCTCAACTAACTACTAATTCCATGAGCCAGGATTTCTCCCACAAATAAAAATCATAAAATCTTCCACTGCATTTTAGAATGGGTGCTTTTTTCAAATATGATTGTCTAGTAATCACACGACAAAAATATATACATAATCGTTTCTACTGGCATGATCATTCTCTCAAGAATAGCCATCCAGGTAGCCTGAAGCTATTTTAAATGAAAAGAGATGACAAACTGAATATGATGTTTCGATTTCTGCTTCAGCGATGCTGTTCTTCCCCCCTTTTCTATTGTTTAATAGCGCTTGTTAGTTTATTATGTAGGTTAAAATAAATGGGGGCTTTGTAGAATTATTGACACTTGACATAATACAGATTGTAGTATAAAAAGATTCCAAATGTACGTAATTAATTTTGGTTTTACTTGAGTTTTGAAAGTAATCAAAAAATAATTACAGATAATATAATTGCAACAACACCTTTTGAGCGAACCAACTTATTAGTTTAGCTCTTTGCATTATACTCTATGTGATTTCCAGGGAAAAACAACACCCATTATTCCGAAAGTGCAATCAAGTATGATATTGCCTTCAGACAGAGTATCACAAAATGCATTTTAATGAAGCTAGATACCAAAATTCTGGCGCTAATAAAATGCTTGCTATAATACTCAAAAAATGCACGAAAGCACTTTACCGATATATTCCAGTCTTCTCAGCCTATCCTACTTCTTCTTAGAGTGCCTCATGGTTTGAGAACGTTGGCGATCAGATTCGCCCATCTAATTTTATTTATTACCACTCTAAACAGTTCAGAAGATTACTCAGTATATATCACCACTACACTAAACACTTTATTTTTGCACTCGACGGGCGTTTTGCTAACCATGTTAGCTTCATCAGGAGCGATGATTGACTAAAGCTAAACTACAGATCTACCTTATTTATACTTAGTCTAACCTCTGAATTACTCAAGTGAATTACATGGGCGAGGCCAGTTTTTGAAATTTAATCCAGCTGAGACCAATTCGCCTTGGTATTTCTGCTGTTTAACTATCCTTATCAAATCTATTATGTCCCAAGTATATATGCTCTTCCACTCTCTCGATCTCTTCCGTGCCGATCTTAATTTTTGTGTTTTGTGGGCTTAGAAGCTTTGTTTTCTTGATGTTCATCTCAAGTCCAACTTTCTGTGAAGCTTGATTAAGTTGTTCCATCATGATTTTGAGTTCTTCTAGAAGTTCGGTAATCAGTACTACATCATCTGCGAATCGTAAGTGATGTAAAAAAGAATTATGTACTTGGTTATATCGAAAAATGTATTTTTAGACAGATTTATCCGTCAAAATTAGAATAGTGAATGAATCAGGAGAGACACATTTCAAATATTAGTCGATATGAGAGATTTTGGAGACACAATAGAGTTGTACTGTGGCCTGAATCCTTTAACATAAGTTCGCTTCTTCAAGATATCGTTTGAAGTTGTCCGATATTTAACTTCTATTTCATAAATTATTAATGGACAACAGATGCAATCTGCTGTCAAATGTCATCTAGCTTCTGCGTCAAATACGAAGGATATCGTCGAAATACTATTTTGGTCTCTGTGGACACGTATTTCTCCGTATTTGATACGCTCCTTTATTGAAGTGTCACCACGTCTGGCAGTAGATTTCGACAAGTGAGCGGTAAACCGCTACTAAAGGTAGGGCCCGTACAATGAAGAAGAATACTCGGAGGACACTCTGCCCTTTGTATTCCGTGACGCTTAAAGGCTCTTCAAATATTCACTAAATGGACCAAACCTTCGTAATCCCTTGGGCCGAACAAGGCGAATGTAAATCACTGATTCGTCACCGATTATCCTAAACGAAACGTCGAGAAATAGTTCTAGTTTGGCACTCAACTAACCATTAATTCCATGAGCCCGGATTTCTGCCATAATCAAAATCATAAAATTTTCCGCTGCACGTTAGAACATGTGCTTTTTTCAAAATGATTTTTTAGTAATCACACGACAAAAATATATACATAATTGTTTCGATTGGCACGATCATCCTCTCAAGAATAGCCATCCAGGTAGCCTGAAGCTATTTTAAATGAAAAGAGATGACAAACTGAATATGATGTTTCGATTTCTGCTTAAGCGATGCTGTTCTTCCCCCCTTTTCTATTGTTTAATAGCGCTTGTTAGTATATTATGTAGGTTAAAATAAATGGGGGCTTTGTAGAGTTATTGACACTTGACATAATACAGATTGTAGTATAAAAACATTCCAAATGTATGTAATTAATTTTGGTTTTACTTGAGTTTTGAAAGTAATCAAAATTAATTACGTCGATAAAATATTATGCCAGATAATATAATTGCAACAACACCTTTTGAGCGAACTAACTTGTTAGTTTAGCTCTTTGCATCATACTGTATGTGATTTCCAGGGAAAAACACCACCCATTATTCCGAAAGTGCAATCAAATATGATATTGCCTTCAGACAGAGTATCACAAAATGTATTTTAATGAAGCTCGATACCAAAATTCTGGCGCTAATGAAATGCTTGCTATAGTACTCAAAAAATGCACGAAAGAACTTTACCGATATATTCCAGACTTCTCAACCTATCCTACTTCTTCTTAGAGTGCCTCATGGTTTGAGAACGTTGGCGATCAAATTCGCCCATCTGATTTTATTTATTACCACTCTAAACAGTTCAGAAGATTACTCAGTATATATCATCACTACACTAAACACTTTATTTTTGCTCTCGACGAGCGTTTTGCTAACTGTGTTATCTTCATCAGGAGCGATGATTGACTAAGGTAAACTACAAATCTACCTTATTTATACTTAGCCTAACCTCTAAATTACTCAAGTGAATTACATGGGCGAGGCCAGTTTTTTGAAATTCAGTCCAGCTGAGACCAATTCGCCTTGGTACTTCTGCTGTTTGATTGTCCTTATCAAATCTATTATGTCCCAAGTATATATACTCTTCCACTCTCTCGATCTCTTCCGTGCCGATCTTAATTTTTGTGTTTTGTGGGCTTAGAAGTTTTTATTTTCTTGATGTTCATCTCAAGTCCAACTCTCTGTGAAGCTTGATTAAGTTGTTCCACCATGATTTTGAGTTCTTCTAGAAGTTTGTTAATCAGTACTACATCATCCTCGAATCGTAAGTGATGTAAAAAAGAATTATGCACTTGGTTATTATTATTTATCCCTCAAAATTAGAATATTGAATGAATGAGGAGAGACACATTTCAAATATTAGTCGATATGAGAGATTTTGGAGACACAATAGAGTTGTACTGTGGCCTGCATCCTTCAGCATAAGTTAACTGCTCCAAAATATTGTTTGAAATTTTCCGATATTTAACTTGTATTTCATATATCTATTAGGCAATCTTCTTTCCTTCATTTTGAGTACATGACTGTACTATAGAGGTGCCAAAAAACAAGTAAAATTGGGGCCATTTGTTTGCTGACTTAGATTTATCTGGCCGCTTTAATTGACCTTCTAGTTTACCAAACACACTTTTCGCCCGCAATCATTAAAACTAATTTCATAAATGTCACTTTTCTCACAATTAGGAATCTCGTCTTTGGGATTCCCTAAAATATTCCTCAAATTGTCTGATGACTTATATGCTAAAGTGAGGTCCACCTTATTAAATACCTTATTGAGTCCCCTGCTATATTTCGGATTATATGGGAAGGATACATTCTTGGTCTTATTTGCTTCACGTGCAAAAAAGGTGAAATTGTGAACTTTTAACCTGAATTTAGGTCTATTTATTAACTTAAGTCATCGTCATAACCATTAACTCTAGTTATATTCCTAATACGATTTCTTTCATTATGGAAGTTTAATCCGTTAAGAGGAAAAGTGACAAAAGGATGAAGTAAAAAAATGTAATGAGGCTAATTTATGTTGTTTGCAATGAAATGATTCATTAGGAATATATCTATCTGTTACTGTGTCTCTTCTATAGATATCAAATTCTAACTTTTATTACTACTACTACTACTACTATTATTTTTAATAATTAAAATAGAGTCTAGAAATGGTAATTGTCCTTTGTTATCACTTTCATAAATAAATTTATGGAATCATATCAGTTATTTAATTTGGAAACAAAATCATCTATATTTGTTCTTTTTGTATCAAAAAAATCGCGAACGCATCATCCAGATACCTATATCATACCCTTGGGAAATACTTAAATTCTTGACTGGCTTCAGTTTCAAACTTACTCATGAATAAATTGGCTATGAAAGGTGATAAGCAATTACCCGTAGCTGTTCCTTCTTTCTGAACATAAAATTAACTGTTATATTGAAAATAATTCTGTTCCATACAAGGTTTAAATATTGTTAAGTATTCATGAATAATTTCATCCTTAATTCTTAGAGATATTGCAAAGTTCAGTAGATGTGATATTTGTCCACTGTCTTAAATTTTTTAACCTGGAGTTGTGCGCTTTCCTGGTCTGCTTTTACCGATTATTTTGCCTTCGATTATGAGTTGTAAGAGTTCATATTTTTGCTTCCTCACAGTATGGCCAAAGTATGTTCTTTTTATGACTTTACCATCTGTAATTAATTATTCTCGTGATATCCACGGAATGCGCAAAATTCGGCGGTAGCACCACACCTCAAAACAACACAACATTCTCTGTTGTGTTGTTTCTGTGATTATTGCAGCTTCTATACCAGAAAATATGACCAAGAATACGTAGCATCTTGGTACTCTAGTTCTTGTTTTGACTTTAGTTTGTAGTTACAGAGTATGCTGAGCATTTTGTTAAAGTAGCTTCGTGATTTTTCAATTCTTGAGCGTATTTCAATAGAGTAAACCCAATTTTTACTGATTACGTTACTTAAGTGCGTTATTTTTGTGACTCTTTCAAATATTTGTTGGTGTATTTTAATGTTTATGTTTATATTGGGATTTTTTTCCTGACCACCATTATTTTTGTTTTGCTTGTATTCAGTTCCTAATATCTACTAAAAATTTTGTTCATGACTCTTTGGAGGCCTTCTTCACTGTCCGCTAGAATGACTGTATCATCAGCGTAACGGAAGTTATTTATACACACCATTGTTACTCCTTCTGTTATATCAGAAAGTGCTTTATTGAAGATTTTCCCCCGAATAGACGTTGAATAACGGAGGAGACAAGATACATTCCTGATGTATTCCTTTATTTTTATTTCTTTGGGCAAGTAATTCTCAACTTTTATTTTCGCAGTCTGGTTCCGGCATAAACATGATATAATTTGTAGATTTTTTACCATCAATGTTACAAGATTGTAATACTTCCATTCTCTTGTCATGATTCACCATAACAAGTACTTTCTGGAAATCTATGAAGTTTAAATAAACACTGACATCCGTAGAATCTTCCAATGAGAATTACGCTCGGACCTCCTCCAACCCCTTATTCATCCCGTGAGGGGGTTAACCATCGGTTGAATTATTCGGGTAAATCACTCAAAATTTTCTACTCGGGGGATTTCGAGGATCCTGATAACCATTGTGAAGTCAGAATTCAAAAATTTACCCCTCTTCACCCCTTATCGGGGGTGAATCATACCTAATTCACCCATCTTTTTGATTATTCGCGTGAATCACTAAATATTGTATACTTGAGGGTTTTCGAGGTTCCTCATAGCGACTATGAAGTCATAATCCAAAATTTCACTCCCCCTTCACCCCTTAATTCGGGGTGAATCATATTTAATTCACCCCTCTTTTTTTAATTATTCGTGTGAATCGCTAATTAATTTCTACTTTCTGATGAAGATTTTGAAGTGAGAATTGGGAAATTTAAAATACACTCCTGGACAAAATTAACGCAACAATATATGAAATCATACAAATCTCTATAATGAATTAATTTTAATTTTTATGAATATTAGTTACACTAAAAGTTAAAAAAAACTTATTCGGATACTTTAAAAGTGAATTAGCTACCAAATTTCTCTATAAGATTCGAATTAAAATTATTCTTAAGACCTAATAATAAAATCGTTGAAATTATGTAATAATGAAAAAAATAAACTGGGACACTAGTAGCAAAATTAATGGCGTAACTGGGACACTACTAGCGTGTGTTGCCTCCTCTACTTTGGATGACAGCGTTTATGCGCCTAGGCATGCTTCTAATTAAAATTTGGATAAAATATGCAGGTATATGAGGTTTCACATTTTTCTTAAGGTGATCCCATACATGTTCTATCGGATTCAGATCCGGGCGTTTTGTGGTAGACTGTTTTATTTTGACCCCGAAGAATTAGAAAAATGAATCGAATAAGGAATTTAACTGAACAAGAGGTAGTGCGAGCCTCAGTTTTATTGGACGAGGGATATTGTCAGAGTTATGTTACCAATTTGTTAGGCAAACATCGTTCCACAATAAGTCGTATGGTAAGACGCTCGAATAAAGTAGGTACTTACTCTAGAAGGCTAGGGCAAGGGCGAAAATGATGAACTAGCGACCTATATGAACGTTTTATAAGACAATATGCTTTAAGAAACAGGACTGTCACTAGTTCTATAATAAGAAACGAACTCGAAGCTGTTCGCAATGTCACAATTCCTTCTAAAACAGTTAGAAGACGGTTAAATGAAGCTGGATTAAACAGTAGGAGACCAGCCACTGCGCCCTTGCTTACTAGAGAGAACAGAGTTGCCAGGTTACGTTTTGCTCGAAATCACGAAAACTGGTCTGTGGATGATTGGAAACAAGTTTTCTTCACAGATGAAACTAGGGTTAGTCTAAAACATCCAGATGGTCGTGAGCGAGTATGGCGAAGACCAGGAGAGAGGTTTGCTCTTTGCAATATCTCTGCAAGGATTCCATTCGGCGGTGGTGGCTCTGTTATGTTCTGGGATGGCATCTGCTTTGATGCTCGCACAGAGTTAGTTCTTGTCCGTACGAGATCCATGAATGCTGACTACTATCTTGAGAATATTGTAATAGAACATGTGATGCCTTTCGGTCATTTTGTGGGGCCCAGTTTCCTGTTTATGCAAGACAACGCTCGACCTCACGTGGCTAGGGAGGTACTCGATTATCTTAATCAAGTTGATATACCGATTATGCAATGGCCACCAAAAAGCCCCGTTAGAACATGTATGGGATCACCTTAAGAAAAATGTGAAACGTCATATACCTGCACCTAGAAACCTGAGGGAACTTGAAAATGCAGTTATTACAGAATGGGAGCAAATTCCTCAAGATTTTATCCAAAATTTAATTAGAAGCATGCCTAGGCGCATAAACGCTGTCATCCGAAGTAGAGGAGGCAACACACGCTACTAGTGTCCTAGTTACACCATTAATTTTGCTACTAGTGTCCCAGTTTATTTTTTCCATTATTACATAATTTCAACGATTTTGTTATTAGGTCTTAAGAATAATTTTAATTCGAATCTTATAGAGAAATTTGGTAGCTAATTCACTTTTAAAGTATCCGAATAAGTTTTTTCTGACTTTCAGTGTAACAAATGTTCATAAAAAATTATTAAAATTAATTCATTATAGAGATTTGTATGATTTAACATATTGTTGCGTTAATTTTGTCCAGGAGTGTATATTGGAAATTAAAACATAGTGTTGTTTTTATATAATTTTATTATGAATTTCCAAAAAGTATCGGCTAAAAGGTGCCGATCGTTATCGAAATGCAATGCAACAAAGCGCAAACTAATTTAAAATTACATACTTGGGATAGCCAATACAATAAAAGGTCAGTTTACAATTTTATTTCAGCGGTCAAATCATGTTCTATCATAAAAACCCATTTACTTCACCGACCAGATATTTTTGATCAGCGATTCATGTCTCGGTTGCTTCAATATAAAATGTGCTGTATCTTCGCTATTTTTACGAATTTTAACTTACTGTTTTAGGAACTTTTATCCCCCTTAATCCGCCTTAAGGATTTTATGTTAAAAACCTCTTTCTTTTGGAATAAACTAGCCAGGTCTGTAATCTCCACCGAGGACAACCTACACCGATTCAGGAGGAATCTGAATCGCTATTTTTGCACACTCTTCAATGATGCTTACAGATTTTCCTAGAGTGCATCCGCTGTGTCCATTAAAAGAATTGTTAATAACTTTTTACTCTTTTATTGGCTTATATTTTTCTTATCTAAAATAACCTGTGTTTCATTTTTAAACTCTTTCTATACAGTTATTGTTACGAATTGAAAATTGTATTTAAAAAGTAAATGTTTACTTCAAAGTAATCCATTTACGGATGTGTTTTATTATATTTGCGTTATTTCATATTTTAGGAAACTTATTGCGTTGCTACTGTTTTACCTTTTACAAAATATTTACATTATTTTTACGGTTTAAATACATTGGCGCACCATGAAAAGTATAAGAAAGATCATAAAATTTTATTTTATTTTTAGAATAACGTATTATCTGAGCTCTGGATTCGGAACAAAATTCGACAGTTTTTACAAAGTTACAAAGAAAGGAACGGAACTTAAACTTGTCCGTCTTCTTTAATAAGTGTCGTCTTCATTATGAAGAGTTATAGGTGTTCTTTAGAATGCGAATCTAAATAGTTGATTTGTTGTGCTGTTAAATCACTCTCATAAGTTCAGCAACCATGAATGTCATATTCTTCTCATACTTTTTTACCCCTTCTCCTGTATTGTCATCTATAGCAAATACTACTTCCCTTTTCTCACAACGTGTCCCAAGTGCGACAGTTTTTATTTCTTCACTATAATTATATTTTCTTCTTGCTTTATTCTTCTTATAATTTCTGCAGCAAAAGAGTCACTAGGATTCAAAGAAGGAGAAAGCCGTCTAAAACCTTACTGGTGGGACTCGGATATAGAAGAAAAAATAAAAGAAAAGAACGAAGCACATAAAAGATACCTCAGCATGCGAACAGAAAACAACAAAGAAATGTATAAAACGACTTCAAGCTAATGTACGTAGGATGATTACACAAAAGAAAAATGAAACTTGGGAGAGACACTGTAACAGAGTAAACACGTACATAGGAGGAGCCAAAAGTACAGAAACTTGGAGACTTATAAAATCACTGCGCCAAAATACCAAAAAGGAAATTATATCGCCCATCACTTTAACAAATTGGGATAAATACTTCAGCTCCTTACTTACGGAAAACCGAGAACTATACAGAGATCCACCTGAGGAAATTGACGCCATAAAAGTGACCGCATTACCGATCCGTATTACAGTCAGAGAAGTAAAAGAGGTGTGCACAAAACTCAAAAACAGAAAAGCTCCTGGACCTGGAAATATACCAACAGAATTGATAAAATATGGCACACCAAAGTTGTTTGAACATCTAACCAATTCGTTCCAAAAATGCCTCAGCACTGAGCAAATACCACAGCAATGGAAACTATCTTTTTCTGACACCGCTACATAAAAAAGGGCAACAAAGAGAGCTGCGATAACTATCGTGGTATTGCAGTCATGGGGACAATAAGTAGAATTTACGGAAAAGTGATAAAAGCAAGAATAGAGCGAGAATATGTGGACAGCGAGGCAGAAGAACAAGCCGGGTTCAGAGCAGGAAGATCAACCGTAGACCACCTTTTTTGTCTAACTCAGCTCATAGAAAAGATGACAGCGATGAACAAAGAGTTACATATTCTCTATGTGGACTTGAAACAAGCTTACGATAGCGTCCCACTTACAAAACTATGGGAATCATTAAAAAACAACAAACATAAACACTAATTTGATCAGAGCAGTGCAAGATCTATACCAAAATTGCCATATCCGAATAAAAATCGGCAATAAAATATCAAAGGGTTTTTCCCCAAATAAAAAGGTCTAAAACAGGGCTGTTGCCTATCACCAACGCTTTTCAACATTTTTCTTGAGAAGGTGCTTCTTAGATGGAAACTCAAATGTAAAAATATGGGAATCCCGCTCAACGATACTGTTCTTTACACTCTTAGTTTTGCAGATGACCAAATAGTAGTGGCCCAGGAACAAGAAGACTTGGAATATATGACCAGGAAACTTATTGAAGAATACAAAAAATGGGGTCTACAAGTAAATCTATCAAAGACAGAATATATGTGCATAGGGGGTACGCAACAGGATTTGGTGACAGAAGACGGACACAATCTTAAATCATGCAGTAGCTATAAATACTTGGGTCTAAATATAACCAACAACGGAACTCTCGATGACGCCATCAAAGAAAGGAATATTCAGGGCAGGAAAGCTATCAGGTCTCTGAACAGTATTTTATGGGACCAGAAAATAAACAAAGAAAACAAACACCGAATATACAACACAATAGTTAAAAGCATTGTAACATATGGTAGTGAGGTATGGCAGTTAAAAGAAAAATCCGTTAAATCCCTAGAGGCCACAGAAATGGACTACTGGAGACGGGCAGCCGGAAGATCTAAGCTGGAAAGAATAAGGAACGAGAGAATTCGTGAAATTATGGGTGTAAAAAAGACCATAGTCGAAGAAATAAGGGTGAAACAACTTAAATGGTATGGACACGTCCAAAGAATGACACCAGAGAGGCTCCCAAAACAAATATTAGATTGGACACCTACAGGAAGAAGAAGAAGAGGTAGACCAAGAATGAGCTGGAGAGAGGGCTTTGACAAAGAAATGCAAGAAAGAGGACTGGAGGAAGGCCAGTGGAATGACCGCACCGAATGGAGACTGGGTATCGGAAAACATCGGAGAACGTTGTGAAACCGATATAATAAATAATTTGTTATTTTCACAATCCATTTTATTTTCAGTAATCTATAGTGCAACTGTAACTCAAATCATCAATATACAATTTCTTTAACATCGATGCTTATCCAATTAAATTCATATCTTTTTTAGCAGTAAACTGACCCTTTGTTAATACAAAGAAAAGACAAAAAAAAAAATACTAGGTATGGCTTTCCTCGACTCTAGGAGCCACTCATTTCAATATATATTCATGACCCTGACATGACACCGGACCCCCATTAGTCCATAAATTTATGGGGACACAATCTGGCCAGATTAAAGCTTATGACATGTAGTTTCGAATTTTGAGTGGCGTATTAAACAATTGTGCTGTTTTGAGCTCAATACCGCCCAAATGTGAAAATGAATTTGAAAAAATTTCAGAAAAACTAAAGTAAAAATGTATTTTCCTAATATCACTAAAAGTTTTCTCTGATAGTCTTATTTCTTCGTATTTGCCATATTCTGGATATTCAGCAATTGTTAAAAAGTGCTTCAAAAATTCTAAAAAAATTCACGGTGATTCTACGAGTAAAAAAAAGTATTTGTTGTCTCTTATACAATTTCTCTAAAAGTTATAGTTTTCGAGTAAAAAATTGTTGATTATCCAAAATATGGCAAATACGCTGTGATAAATATCTCCGAAAATTGAGGTCATAAAAAAAAAAACTTTTCCTACAAAAGTTGTAGGTTCTTTAGGGTAGAATAAGATATCAGAGAAAACTTTTGGTTATATTAGGAAATATCATTTTTACTTTAGCTTTCCTTTCAGATTTGGGTCGTTATTGAGCCCAAATCAGCACAATTTCTTAATATGCCACTCAAAATTCAAAACTACATATCATAAGCTTTAATCTGGATCAGATTGTATTCTTATAAATTGCGTCAATTTATGATCTAATGGGGATCCAGTTGACGAAGAATGACCCATATATATATATATATATATATATATATATATATATATATATATATATATATATATATATATATATATATACATAAGCTTTAATCTGGATCAAATTGTATTCTTATAAATTGCGTCAATTTATGATCTAATGGGGGATCCGGTTGACGAAGAATGACCCATATATATGCAGTCGACACTCTATATAGTGAAAGACCAAAATGTTGACCGAAATTTCACTATAGAGAGTTTTTTCACTATATAAAGAGAAAATCCGTATATATTGCTATGTATGTAAGATATTCTGAAAACATTGCACTATAAAGAGTTCTTCACTATATAGAGTTTCACTATAAACAGGGTCGACTGTATATATATATATATATATATATATATATATATATATATATAATATATATATATATATATATATATATATAAGAAGAATTACAAAAAAATGCTGATACAATTAAACAAGTCTCGAAAAATAAGTCTAAAAATAAACATCACCAAAACCAAATATTTGAACAACCGTATTGAAGATAAGAACCAGGACCTATTAATAGAAGGTGAAAGAATAGGATGTATATTAAGGTGGAATGGGGTCGAGCATATTGCAAGGATGAATGATAACAGATGGATCCGCCGTGAACGCTGTTGAATGGATGCTTAGAGTACATAAAAGATGCAGAGGTAGATCACATACAAGATGGACGGACGACATAAAAAGACTAGCGGTCCACGACTGGATACAAAAAGCAAAAAAACAGAGCTCAGTGAAGATAACTTAGGAAGGCTCACATCCGACAATGGATGAAGTAAGCTAATGATGAAGATGAAAGAATGAAACTACTTTCGTAACATCCATATATATATATATATATATATATATATATATATATATATATATATATATATATACATATATATATATATATATATATAATATATATATATATATATATATATATATATATATATATATATATACATATATATATATATATATATATATATATATATATATATATATATATATATATATATATACATATATAATCTACATATATATATATATATATATATATATATATATATATATATATATATATATATATATATATATATATATGTAGTATATATATATATATATATATATATATATGTATATATATATATATATATATATATATATACTAGCCGGGCCCGCGGCTCCGCTCGCGTGGACTTGATTCACTACTATCGTCACTGCTTATTCCTTATGTTACCCAACGTAATAAAATATCTGCCATTATTTCTCCTTATCTTCCAATAATTTCTCCTTATTTCCCATTATCTCTACATAATTTCCATTTCTAGGCTTATCTCTCATCTCATCTCCCATTATTTCTCCTTATCTCCTATTATTTCTCCTTATCTCCCCCATTATCTCACCTTATTTCCCAATATCTAGGCTTATCTCGACTTATCTCCCATTATTTTTCCTTATCTCCCATTATTTCTCCTTATCTCCCATTATCTCAACCATAACTCCCATTATCTAGACTTATAATCTCTGCTTATCTCCCATTATCTCTCCATATCTCCCATTATTTATACTTATCTCCCATTATCTCACCTTATCTCCCATTATCGAGGCTTATCTCGACTTATCTCCCATTATTTCTCCTTATCTCCCATTATCTCACCTTATCTCCCATTATCTAGGCTTATATCGAATTATATAGAACATATGTATAAATTTATAAAAACACGTAACTCGGATAAGTGGTTCTCGAGTGATAAGCGCACTAACGGACAGACAGACAGACAGAGAGACGTTGCATTTTATATATATTGTATTCTTTGCTACCTGATATTGTTCCATATTTAATGCTTTAGGGAGTGTATTGCAAGAGAACGCGCTAGCAGCAAACTTTTCTCCGACTTAATTCACTATTATCGTCACTGCTTATTCCTTATGTCACTTAATAAAATATATCCTATAACCTGGCCAGAGAACATACGTATGGTATCTTAAGGGCTTCTCTAATCGCTAATGCGCTTATAGTTCTGCCGAATAAAACTGTAGTGTGGATTGGCAGTTTAAATCTTTTTGTGGTAGAGTTAGTTACTAATGCTGCTCCTACCCCTGATGAGTTCTCGAGCCATCTGTATACATATGGTAGTGATCACTATATTTTTGAGATATTAAACTTTTAAAAGTTTGTCTTTTTAATTCATTTGGAGTGTTTTTGTTATCTAGCTTCAATAAGGATAAATCAAGATTTGGATTGGTTGCCATCCATGGTGGAAATATAGGGGAAGCTTGATGAGTCTATGGTTTTTTAGTAGTATGTTATGTAGGTTGAGAAATTGATTTTATTCTGTATTAAATGGTATTCTTTGTTGGTTGGATATTAGTTAGACGGTTTAGGTGTAAGGGTTGCTTGATGTGCTGCTTGAACATTCCTGTTGCGTAGAAAAGCATTAACGATTTTTGTCTTATTAAATGGCGGCAAACTTTGTCCGACTTCATTTACTATTATTGTCACTGCTCATTCCTTATGTTTGCTACATAATATTGTTCCATATTTAATGGTTTAGGCTGTGTATTGCAAAGGCACGCGCTGGCGGCAAACTTATATTCCGACATTATTCACTATTTTTACGTCACTGCTCATTCCTTATGCTACCTATCGTAATAAAATATAGCCTATAACCTGGCCAGAGAACATATGTATGTTTTAAAAAAAAAAAGTACCTAAATCGGATAAGTGGTTCTCCAGTGATAGGCGCACTAACGGACAGACAGACAGACAGACAGAGAGACGTTGCATTATATATATATATATATATATATATATATATATATATATATATATATATATATATATATATATATATATATATATTTAAAAACGACTCTGGTTGTGAGTAAACTACTTTATTTGTTTATAATTTTAAATGTTAACTGTACATTACTTAAACCGTAAAAATTTTATAACCTATAAAGTTTTTCCTTAGGCATATTTCAACTATATTTAGGTTTCAAAGAGTTAAAGTTAACAAGATTTTCTTTAGTAATTAAACAAATAAATAAATATTTGCATAACTTGTAAACTATAGATATTTTTATTAATTGTAAAAGATAA
>CM032453.1:19173307-19334336 GCA_019049505.1 Pachyrhynchus sulphureomaculatus | reverse complement strand
GATATTCTATTTTATTTATTTATGTGTGCACACGCACGAAAATACCACACGTTTATTGAAGGCACGTACTCCTTGACCTATGTTTAAATTCCAAAAACCTTAAAAATACCATAACGAAAACAAAATCCATATTAATCATTACCGCGTAAAAAAAGATATGCAAAAAAGTATAAAATCACCTTTGCTGACGCTGGCGATTTTTAAACATCATTAAAAACATTAACGAACACCTAATTTACTTAATTAGCTCCATTCATAACGTAGGATTTAAATCGTTTATCTTAAGCTACAGGTATGCCTACACTATTCTCTTTATAAATATTACACAAACAAGCCTAAACAAAAGTGAAACTATTAATTTCAGGTAAAAATGTGCAAAAATTGACTTGTCGAACGATGTTTTGAAGTAATCTAGATCGACCAAATTTTTCGACGTCATAGCACGACTCGGGTCGGCTACTGAGTGACTTTGGTAAAAATTACAACCTGTCACAACAAAATAAAAAATGATTATATAGATGCATTATTTTGTGTAGTGAAAAAAATTGTACAATTTTTGTGGAAATGAACAAGAAAAACTATCATAATATCTTACTAGTTGATAAAATGAACGCTCATTTCAACTGATTTGGGAGAGACAAATAACATTTTAGAGTATTAAAAATTATCATAAATTAATGTTACCTCTATGCCTATTTCCAAATTCCTGATTGTAATTCTACCTTTCACTAATTTTTAACATTTCTATAGAGCAACAATTGTCACACTAAGTCATTTGATCATAAACGACTCCCACACTATCTTAATTTTGATCAATAAACCACTAAAATATACATATTTTTTTGCATTTATGCATATTGAAAAACACTATTAAAGTCCTCATCAAAACAAGTCTAGCATTCATAAATTTATTATTATTAGTTAATTCTATAATATTAATATTTTTTTTTTTTAAAGAATGTAGTAAACAACAATACAAAAATATAATTTTTGAATGTTTGTTTAAAGATCATGCCACTAAGATTCTACCTTAACAAAAAGGCGGAAGTGAAAGCAGTTGCATACTGCCCACGGACAGAGACAAAGCTCTGTCCCTGCATCAGTTTCCAAGTGGAAATCTACGCCATTCTTATGTGTAATTGAGTGATAGACAAAAAGAAAATTATGCGGAGAACCGCATTTACTTTGAAACAGACCAGAGTGAGCTTATAACTGGTAAGCCAGTATAAAGACCTGCTAGCCATATGATCGATAGAAACAATTTCTTTCTCATAAGGGTACCCGGCCGTACAGGGGTCCCGGGAATTGTGATGGCAGACAGCCTCACTAAAACAGGAGCTCTAGCAACCCTACGGAATCCGAAACTTTTTTGGGAGCCTCTTCCAATACGATCGATACAGACTAGAACGAGATATCAGGGATGAGACGATCTAAAACTTTCATAAGAGCACTTAACCCTGAGAATACTAGGTCTGTGCTGAAATTAAATAGAAAGCACCTATCGCCGATAGAGATTCTCCAGATTGCAGATGCTACTTAAGGAAAGAGGAGATAATTCTTCATATAATCACACGAGCAGGACAAATTGATATTCCCAATAATTTTTCAAGGATATTGGTCTTCTTCGACCTTAAAATAAGGCAGATGGACAACGGGTTTTTAAGTGCTGTAGGCATTCAAATCACCTATTAGCCGTACATCCATCTATCTATCTGTCTATGCTGCCAAGATTCGAAAAATCACACAAGAGTATATTTTCTGTCAAGGTGATTTTACTTATTATTTTTGTGTCTGTGAAGTTCTTGATCCTTTCCTATGGGCATGTAGTTAAAATCACTATGATGGTTCCTTAAGCTGCGTTTAGGGACGTAATGTGGATAAAATTTGTATACAGACATTTGTGAGTATATTCTTTCTAACGAAAATACTGACAACATTTTATAATTTAAGGTTAAATGGGACGTGGGCAAGAAGATAAACTCCTTATTTTCAATGGAATTCACAATACATAAATGATTACCAAGATGGTTTATCTCAGGATATGGGCATTTTTTGATTATCTGCGAATTTTTACCAGCATGTTAAACGTTAACGACTCTCCTTCTGATAATTTTAAGACTAACCTGAGACTCAAATCGTATCGCTTGAATCGCACTCACCGCTCGAGTCGCACGCACAAATCGTTCGCGACGCACGCACTGCTTAATATCTAGAATTAGTCGTTCACGTAGGATATCGCTGCAACTGTATTCAACATAACGCCTCCAGCAAACGACACGACTAAAAACCTAATCCTTTGATAAATAGTAAGCGCATGTATTCTTTTAAGGTATTTTTTACGAGTAACTGTTAAAAGTAGCCTTGCCTGAAATTTTGAGAAATAAATAGATCGTAGCACCATGCATTTACTGCTTCAATATAAGGATGGTTTTACCACGCCGTATTGCCCGTAATTAACTGTAAAAGTTTCACATGTTTTAACATGTATAAGATAGGAATGCATACTTTTTCTTCGATCAAAAGCAGGCGTTTTTCACAATTTTTGTTGTCATATTACATTAAAAGGTAAAAAGTGACAAAAAAAATATATACGAAAAAAAATGACGTGATTTTTGCTGTGGCAACGTAGCTTGAAGAAGATTGCGAGCGCGTTTTTTCAAATTTTGAATCAGTCTTAGTTGTTGTATCATCATGAATAATCGGCTTTTTATTTTAGTCTGACTCAGTAAGTTTTTCCTGTTTCCACTAAGGTGATGTGATCGCATTCAGAACACCGAATACTAAAAACTGAACGCATAGTGACTATTTTTTTTTTCTTTTTCTACATTAATAAGATGTATCGTTTTTTGCAATTATGACAAAATCAATTTGTTGCAAGATGGTATATATCAACTATACGACTGCCAACGCAGGATATTCTTTAGTTGTATCCTCGCTTCCATTGCTAGCGGTTATTTCTTCATTGCTCTTCTTAAATCGGTTCTTACTTTTTCTTTTTATGAATCTTCCTTTATATCGAGTTAGATCCGATATCATAAGTGGGTATTATCTGTTACAATAATTGTTAAAAATAAAAAACTAATAAAATATAAAGCACATCAAAGCCACTCACATGATATTTTTGGTATATACATCGATACTAAATAAAAATAAATAACACGTGATTGCAGGTGGCGGGAAGCAAGCGAGAAGCTACGTTGCCACATTCATTATACCCTGAAAACCAAATTATTTTGCGTCTTTCTCTAACATAATGCTCTCTCTGTCTTCTCGTAAGAAATACCTTAAAATATAGTCCCTTTAATTTTTAAACAACACTACATATTATAAAACAAAGTCCTCCGCCGCGTCTGTCTGTCTGTCTGTTCGCGATAAACTCAAAAACTACTGAACGGATTTTCATTCGGTTTTCACCAATAGATAGAGTAATTCATGAGGAAGGTTTAGGTATATAATTTGTCAAGGTTTTGTGTAAATTGGTTGAAATATAACGATAATTGTTGGAAGTGTCGGAAAAAGTCAAGCCCGCCTGGGAGCTTTCATCGAAAACGCTGCCTAATCCCTTTGAGATATAACAAAAACAATGCATGGTGGGATATTCCTCTTTTATAGATCTACAAAAAAGTCAGCGATGGCATATATCTATCTTTTAAGGATAGCTTACTATACCCATTCTATCTTTTAAAAAAATGGTCACATACAATGCGGTAATTGGAAAGCTATTTAGATGGATACAGTATTAATCCTTATCAACTTAAATACGTTAGTTACCTTAAGCATTTCATGCACATTATTATAATCTTTTACACCATATCAATACATATTATAAAACAAAGTCCCCCTCCACGTCTGTCTCTCTGTCTGTACGCGATTTTCTCAGTACCTACTCAACGGATTTTATTTTGGTTTTCATTAATGGATAGAGTGTTTTGTCGAGGAAGGTTTAGGTGTATAATTTGTGGATATTTTTTTCTAAATTAATCGACTTATGACGATGAAGTCGGAAAAAAAATCAATCGTCTAAGAGATATTTTCGCTTACTCTGCGTAAATAGTTAGAGATACGTGAAAACAATGTAAGGCAATATTATTCGCCTCAAATAGTTCTACAAAAAAGTCCGCGACAGCATATGTCTGCCAAAGGTTAACCCAAATTATCGAAGGAAAGATATTAAAAATAGATGTCTTACAATACTTCAAGATAGTAATTCAGGTAGGAAAATATAAATCCTCATTAAATTAAGTGCGTTAAAACTGTCTTTAAATTGTAACATTTGGATGAATAGTTTTTAGATTTTACAAGGGTGTTTTTTAACTCGCGCCGCCCACAAACTGATTTTAAAAGCAGGGGCTCCTGTAATATTGCTAGGTAATTTAAATCCACCAAAATTATGGTGTTCTGCCGCAAAAATCCCATGTATTTTCTTCTGGCTCTCAAATCTGCATTTTTTTGTGCCATCTTGGAACCACTCCGGTGTATTTGCGCATGCCAAGGGGTGAGACAGTGTTGTCAACTCTGCGTGAAGTTGTTAAAAAAGACATTAGAAGAGGTTTGATGTGTACAAGTGTAGATACGAAAAAGGCATTAATGAAGTTAGTGGGGTTGTTTTTAGTGTTCCGTACGGAACACTTATAAGATCACTTCGGTGTCTGTCTGTCCGTCCGTCCGTCTGTCTGTCTGTCCGTCTGTCACACCCGATTTTCTCCGAAACTGTTTGTCATAGAAAGTTGAAATTTGGTAGTAATATAGGAATTGATGGCCTCATCAGAACCATGTAGTTTTGAAAGTTAAATTTTGACTTAAGGGGTTAGTTTTGGGGGGTGAAATCGGGTGAAAAAAAAATTTTTTTACTAGGTAATTGAGTGTGGTGTCAAATGAAAGCTTGTGAAAACACGAGTAAAAATTCTGGAATATTCTCCACGGGGTGTAGATTGAACGAAAATTATCACGAGTGCATTACCTGTAACAATTTATCTGGTATATAAAAAAAAACAGAAATTTCAAGGTCGTCAATTTTCAGTAAAGATTGGAAATAAACTTTGTTGAAAACTTATTTGGGGTATGTTTTTTTATATCACAGTAACATAAATTTTGACTTAAGGGATTCGTTTTGAGGGGTGAAATCGGAAGTGAAAAAAAAAATTTTTTTATTATGTCATCGAGTGTGATGTCAAATGAAAGCTTGTGAAAACACGAGTAAAATATATATATATATATATATATATATATATATATATATATATATATATATATAATTCATATATATATATATGTATATATATATATGTATATATATATATATATATATATATATATATATATATATATATATATATATATATATATATTTATATATATATATATATATATATATATTTATATATATATATATATATATATATATATATATTAATGTAATACTTGCGCACACTTTTCTTCGTATTACTTTTAAAAAATCGTGAAAAATCGCTGTCCCCTACCTTATCTCGAAAAGTACTGATCAAAAATTTTTGAAAAAAAAAGATATCCTGGAATATTCTCCACGGGGTATAGATTGAACGAAAATTATCATTACCTTTAATAATCTACCTGATATATAAAAAAACCAAAATTTCAAGGTCACCAGTTTTCAGTAAAGATTGGAAACAAACTTTGTTGAAAACTCATTTGGGGTGTGTTTTGTGAAGTCACTGATCATTTTATATCACCCTAACAAAAATTTTTATTTTAAAAACAATCAACGTACGGAACACAACTTGCACTTGACCGGTTATTTTGATATAAAGTTGATGAAAGAGGCCTGTCTGTCTGCCTATCTGCCTGTGCACGATATTCTCAGTCACTACTGAACGGATTTTATTCCGGTTTTCACTAATGGATAGAGTGTTTCACGAGGACTGTTTGTTCTTGCATCCGGGGAAGAGACACTTAATGTGTTGTATAAAGAAATATTTTAAACTATCTTAAAAAAAATATTTTAGGCATGCTATTTTTGTCTACCCTAAATTATAAGGTAGAGTTAATCAGTAACATAACCACAACTCCCGTGCGAAGCCGGGACGAGTTGCTAGTAGTATATAAAATTAATCTCGATCTTCGTCTTTCGCCGAAGCAATCACCGAATAGCTGCTGTGCTTTTATATTTACATATTTTTAAATTTAAATATACGCTTATTTATAATCCATTTGCCTGCTCGATCCTCCTGCAAAATTCCACTTGACCAACTATTACTATTTCAAAAAAAAACTTACGACACGGCACATGATTGAAACCTATTTTAATACTGTACCATAAATTCGCGGAATCTGTTTTGATCTTATTGATTATTTAATAACGACAGTATGTAAACAATAAAAGATGATTTATAATATTTGGCATATAATAACTAAACTAAAAAAATGTTGCATGCAACATAAATAGCTTAAATCGATGTTCTGTTAGTGTTATGTATATTTATGATTTCCAAAACGTAATAAAATTTCCAGTGCATTCTTTATTGCTTGCATTTTAATAAGGCATGTGCCAGCAGTAAAGATTTAGAGGGAACTAATTGAAATGATCCAAAATTTCATTGTCTTTCATTACACAGGCCAACGATAAAAACTTTTTTAATAATTTTACCTGATTCCTATTGTTTTTGGTGTGCTAAGTCCGAAAATAATAATAAAAAAGTCGTATCACCCACCAATATTTCATATTTTAATATTGAAAATGTGAAAAGTTTATTTTTTATCGTTCGAATGTTATTAGTAGAGACCGGATTATATGCATTTGCATATTTTCATATGCATTTGCACATTTAGACCATTCTCACGGATTATTGCATATTTTACCCAAAATCTAGTAATGATGCATATTTTCCCTATATTTACAATATTTCTCGGTATTACTAGGCAATTGAATTGCTCAGGGTATTGTTAATGTCGCCATATGGAATCGATCTTATCGTCGGGACATTACCTGCAATAGTCTAAACATCGATTAGGTTATAGTGCCAAGGGGATACCCAAAATTACGACGGTATTTTATTCCTTTGTTTCTTGGTCGGGATATTAAGTGATAAGTAGTTAGTTTCTAAGAATATTTGTTTGAGCGTGGATCAAATAAACAATTTTCTCGAAGACGAATTTTTATTTTAAAACAAGGTACCAGTTTTAACATTATTGTTGACGCGCTTGCATCAGTGTAGTCTTTTTGCAATTTTTAACGTGTTGTGTTAAAGTTTAATGTGTACCATGCCACCCGCAAAAAATGTGTCTTTTCGTGGGTATTTAATTATCCCGGAACATTTACATAGGACGGAAATGTTTTATATTGTCAAGTTTGCGAGAAAAATGTTTCGTGCACAAAAAAGTTTTCAAATTGACCAGCATGTCAAGACAGGTCTTCATATCGCAGGATTGCAAAAAAAAGGCCCACGATAACAACTTATAACAGCAGCAAGTCGCAGTAATTCCACTTCTATAGGCAAACAAAAAAACCACTTTAGCATGGATTTATGTGAAGCATTGCTTGCAAGTAATATTCCTCTCCACAAACTTACAAATCCTACATTCAAAGATTTTCTGCAAAAATATTGCTTGAATCGAAAAATACCAGACGAATCAACACTGCATAAAAATTACATACCAACAATTTACCAACATGTTCTAGAAGAAATACGTAATGAACTTAAGGATGACATTATTTGGATTTCAGCTGATGAAACTACCGACAGTTGTGGTCGCTATATTGCGAATTTAATTGGGGGTGCATTAAGATTAGAGTCTTCTTCTTCCTATTTGGTGGCCTGCAAAGAACTTGATAAGACAAATCATTCTACGATCGCCAGATTTGTGAATGAGGGTATTAAGAAAATACTTTCTGAATCTTCTGCAGATGGAAGAGTGTCTATATTTCTCTCAGATACTGCTCCCTATATGATCAAGGCAGCCAAAGTCCTCCAAGTATTTTATCCAAATTTAATTCATGTGACTCGCTGAAGAAGTACGATCCACGTTTGGAAATGTAAATAAACTGATTTCATCAGCAAAGAAAGTGTTTCTTAAGGCACCTGCTCGCATTAACGCCTGTACAGAAAAACTGCCAAATGTGCCTTTACCTCCCGAACAAGTTGTAACTCGATGGGGAACATGCATTGAAGCTGTACTATTTTACAATGAACATTTCGAGGCCATCAAAGGTGTAGTAAATGACTTCGATAGTGCAGAGGCTATGGGAGTTCGTCAATCCAAGGAAGCATTTAACGATTCTGATATTAAAAAAAAACATAGCTTTGATTAGCACTCACTTTTTCCACATACCTGCGGGTATTAAAAAGTTTGAAACTCGAAGTTTGGCGTTGACCGAATCAATTCAGTTAATGAATAAAATCCGTCAAATAAACTCCACATTGCCAGATGTATTCCCGCGTAGAGTTAAAGAAAAGTTTGAAAACATTTTGTGCAATAACCCAGCCTTTGAACCTTTGTGTCAAATCGATAGTTTTATTAATGGGGCGAGTGAACTTTTGCCAGAAACAAGTGCTAACATAGCACCCAAATTCAAATACTGCCCAGTTACCTCAGTGGATGTGGAACGGTCTTTTTCCACTTATAAAAATATTTTAAGTGATCGAAGACACAATCTTTACTACCCAACATTTGGAACAATACCTTATTGTTTACGTGTACAAGAATACAAAAGTTAAATAATTTTAAAAAATGTTAAATAATTGTTAATTAAATTTAAACATCGTCGATAACTTGTTAACTTTATGTTGATTTTGAAATAAGAAACTAAAAATTACTACTTTTATTATTATTTAATATTGCATATTTTGTCCCTTTTCATTCATATTTTAAGCATTTTTCATGCATATTTGCATGCATATTTCAAGATTTTTATGTTGCATATAATCCGGTGTCTAGTTATTAGGTTGGCAATAAAATCAGAATTTTATAAGGTTGGCAGTAAAATCAAATGTTATTAGGTTGACAGTTCCGATAAATGTCACAGCTGTTAGTTTTCTTCCAGTTAATATAACCTCGCATTGCAGTGTTTAACCTATGTGCTTTAATTCACGCTCAAAGTTTGGTTAATCGTGGTTGTAAAAACTCTCCCAACACTTTTTGTTATATATGTGGTGAGTTTGTAGTTAAAAAACATCAAAGAAACATTAATGATTTTGTAAAAAAAGTATACTTTGCATATTTTGGTGTAGAAATCGGTAATCAAGAAAAATGTTGGGCTCCTCAAAAAGTATGTTATGTTTGTGTCGAGGATCTTAGGAAATGGTATAAGAAAGAAAAGAAAGCTTTTAGATTTGCAGTACCCATGGTATGGAGAGAGCAAGAAAATCATTTAAATGATTGTTATTTTTGCACCATTGTTTCTGCATGTAACTCCAAAAATAAGAAAGTAATTGTCTATCCTAACTTTACTTCAGGTAATCGGCCGGTAGGACATGGACGGGGACTTCCTGTCCCTGAGCCACCTCAGTCTATTGATGACGTTTTACAGTCCAGTCCCGAATTTAATGAAAGTCTGCCGGATGATGATGAGTTTCAATGTTCTCTAGAAAATTTAAAACCACAGTTGTTTACACAAGCTGAGTGAAATGATTTAGTGAAAGATTTGGGTTTGACTAAGGAAAAAGCAGAATTGCTTGGTTCTAGGCTGAAAGAAAAACATTTATTGGAATCTGGAACATCTATTCACCATTATAGAACAAGAGATCAACAGTTTGCTCAGATTTTTCAAGCAGAAAGAGGATTTGGTTTACTGCCATGATATTGGTAGTCTAATGAACGAATTTGGCATTGAGTACAAGAAGGAAGATTGGAAGTTTTTTACAGACTCATCAAAAACTAGTTTAAAAAGTGTTCTGTTACACAATGGAAATACTTATGCTTCACTGCCTGTTGCTCATTCAGTCCATATGAAGGAAACTTACGAAAATCTTAACGTGATTTTGCAGAAAATTAACTATCCAGCTCACGATTGGATGCTATGTGGAGATTTAAAAGTTGTCTCCATGATCCTTGGTCAACAAAAGAGATTCTGTTTTTCTTAGCGAGTCCTTTCATTTCATTAATCGTGTTATTACTTCTATTTGTTATCTACTTAACACTCTATACATCATAGTATAAATAAAAATGTTATTAAAATTATATAAAAACAACCCTATGTTTTAATTTCCAATATATTTAAAGTCACTTGACAATTGTTTCACCATACAATGGCTTCTTCAGAAGTAAATAAGAAAGAAAAATATTTGGTAGTAATCCTGGTTATTTAGTGCTTAAAACTATCCTTACTTACCTAAGATTATGCTAATCATTTAATTACATTATTTACAGACAGAATTATTTTAAGAATGCAATTCTGTGGTACTATTTCCGAGAACTAATACAGATTAAGTAAGGGGGAATGGTTTAAGTCTACCTGTTCGTTTAATAATGGATTGGAATTTTTCCGTTTGTTAATTTCAAGACATTCAAGCAAATTTAATTTTTTAGGTTTATTTTCTACATGTAGGATTTTTAACGTATCATCAAAATTATGAGATTCGTTTATTATATGAGTTGCGTAATGTGAATTGTTCTTATTTTTTAAATAACTATGTTTATGTTCTTTAATGCGAGTTTCAAAAGATCTACCAGTTTGTCCTACGTAGGTTTTAGTACAAGATCCACAATTTAATAAGTAAACTCCTGATTTTAAGGAATTCTTAGATTTGGTTTTGTTATTCAAAATTATACTCCCTAAGGAATTACTGGTTTTGAATGCTATTTCATTGTTCTTTTTTATTAAATGATTGGAAATTGTTCTAGTTATTTTCCCTGTGTATGTGAGTGTACTAAATTTTTCCTTTTTTGTCATTAATTGTGGGATAAATTGGAGAGATTGCTTGTTTAAAGGATTTTTTATTCAAGATATTATCTATAATGTTGGGGTCATATCCATTATTAATTGCTATTTTGTTTGATTATGTTGAATTCTTTGTTAAAATTAGTTTTAGTCATAGGGATATGTAACAATCTATGTATCTAAGCTATTTTGTCTGACTGTGTCAGTATGTGAAGGTTTGTGAAAAATCGAGAAATCGTTTTAGATTTACTTACGACGTGCTTGGATCAAAACTATTTTAAATTCAACGACAACTTTTATACATCTAAAGAAGGTCTAATAATGGGTAAGCCTTTAAGTTCGTTACTAGCGGAAATTTTCATGGATCATTTAGAACTAAAAATTCATCAAAACGCGGTAAGCAAAAATATTGTTTACTGGTATAGATACGTTGACGATATCATTTCCTGTTTCACGGGAACAAATAGACAACTAACAATCCTCCTTAACTTCCTAAATAATTTGCACCTAATATTAAATTTACCGTAGAATTAGAAACCAATAACTCTATAAATTTCTTAGACATATCTATATCAAAAGTGAACAATAAACACGATTTCTCGATTTTTCACAAACCTTCACATACTGACACAGTCATACAAAATAGCTCATCCCACCCGTATCCTCACAAAATGGCAGCTTTTAACTCTTTCATACATAGATTGTTACATATCCCTATGACTAAAACTAATTTTAACAAAGAATTCAACATAATCAAACAAATAGCAATTAATAATGGATATGACCCCAACATTATAGATAATATCTTGAATAAAAAATCCTTTAAACAAGCAATCTCTCTAATTTATCCCACAATTAATGACAAAAAAGGAAAATTTAGTACACTCACATACACAGGGAAAATAACTAGAACAATTTCCAATCATTTAATAAAAAAGAACAATGAAATAGCATTCAAAACCAGTAATTCCTTAGGGAGTATAATTTTGAATAACAAAACCAAATCTAAGAATTCTTTAAAATCAGGAGTTTACTTATTAAATTGTGGATCTTGTACTAAAACCTACGTAGGACAACAAACTGGTAGATCTTTTGAAACTCGCATTAAAGAACATAAACATAGTTATTTAAAAAATAAGAACAATTCACATTACGCAACTCATATAATAAACGAATCTCATAATTTTGATGATATGTTAAAAATCCTACATGTAGAAAATAAACCTAAAAATTAAATTTGCTTGAATGTCTTGAAATTAACAAACGGAAAAATTCTAATCAATTATTAAACGAACAGGTAGACTTAAGCCATTCACTCTTACTTAATCTGTATTAGTTCTCGGAAATAGTACCACAGATTTGCATTCTTAAAATAATTCTGTCTATAAATAATATAATAAAATGATTAGCATAATCTTAGGTAATTAAGGATAGTTTTAAGCACTATTTAACCAGGATTACTACCAAATATTTTTCTTTCTTATTTACTTCTGAAGAAGCCATTGTATGGTGAAACAATTGTCAAGTGACTTTAAATATATTGGAAATTAAAACATAGTGTTGTTTTTATATAATTTTATTATGAATTTCCAACAAGTATCGGCTAATATAATCAAAGAAAAATGTTATTATTCAGAAACTTTACCTAGGTTAAGGTCAACATACCACAGATACAAAACGTCCGCACGTCATCTGATGATCTTACGTAATTACTAACGACATAACAAGGCAATTTTTTTAATTGTTGTTTCCTACTAAAATATTTAACCATGTAATTATTGGTTTATGGAATATTTTTTTGTTTAACAGGTGTATTCGACCGTTTTTTTTTAATCTAAGCACATAGAAATAAATCTTGAACGCAATTTAAAGTGTTTCAAGTGTGAACAAATTAGGAAGGAAGGACATATGCTGGATTAAAGACATACATCGCAATATAATAACAAATAAAAGAGATATTTTAAAGACCATCGAATTATTTTATTAACACTTATATGCCGTACACGACAGAAAAACAGAAATCAACAAACCAAAAATTCTAAATCAGAGGTCGAAAGAGATCTCAGAGATCACAGAAGAAGAAATCACATCAACTATGAAGGACATGAAAAATGGCAAAGCCCCGGGTGAGGACAATATTGTAATAGAGGCAATTAAACAAGGAGGACAACAAATTATTAAAGCTCTGAAAATGTTATTTAATAAATGCCTCCTGGAAGGAATAACTCCATCGCAATGGAATAATGCAACTATTGTCATCATGCAAAAAAATGGTATACTTCAGACCTTACACACTATCGACCCATTTGCCTCCCGAGTCATATATACAAATTATTTATTAAAATACTTACCAAACGTCTAACAAATAAATTTAATCCTTTTCTTATTTACTTCTGAAAAAGCCATTGTATGGTGAAACAATTGTCAAGTGACTTTAAATATATTGGAAATTAAAACATAGGGTTTTTTTTTATATAATTTTATTATGAATTTCCAACAAGTATCGGCTAACACAATCAAAGATGTTATTGAAGCTTCAACGAGCTTTTTAGCCTTATGGTATTTTAAACTGCTACTGAAAACTAGAATTTGCACACAGAATATTTGGTTTTTAAAACAGTGTACACAGTTCAGAGTTTATCCTAAATACATGTGCCTTAAAACAAATAATCAGTCTAAAGCCGCTAAAATTGCACAACAAACTAGACTTAAGAGATGGGTACCTGAAGATATGAAAATACAATACAGTAAAAGGGATAATTACAACATATATCTCAAAGTAATATATACTGAAATTGCTCATAGATCAACAAATATTGAATTTGATATCTTCGATAGGAAAGTCAGAGAACAAGTAAATTCTATAATTACCAAAAAATTCAATACACAAAACAAAAAACTTCAAATCCTCAGAACAACCAACAAACAGAAAATCCCAATAATAGAGCCAGAAACCAAACACTTCGCTGACCATACATTTCACAAGAGATTTGTTAATCTTCACAGAAGAGAAATAAATTTAAGTTTTTTTTTTCAAAAGAGCAGGCAGGTTTCCACACAGGGTATAGAACAAACGACCATCTGCTTACAGTTAAAGTCCTCATCGAAAAATGTATAGAATATAATAAGCCTCTGATGCTCATATTCGTGGACTTCGAAAAGGCTTTTGATTCTGTAAACCAGCAGACTCTTGGAAGCGCTTGCTAAATGTCATATTGATCATCGATACTACAGTGTAATTAATTATTTACATAATGTCAAAACCCAAACTGACCAATCCACCAGCAAATTTCAAATCGAAAGAGAAGTGCGCCAGGGTGATACACTCTCTCCCAAGCTTTTCATAACACTTCTAGAAATAAACTGGGAAAAAATGGGACTTAACATTGACGGTAAAAAGTTAAATCACCTTTGTTTTGCTGAAGACATCGTCTTAATAACAGACAATATACCAGAAGAACAAAATAAGCTGTACATGCTTCAAAAAGCTTTAGGAAGAGTTGGTTTAAAAATCAATCTATCCAAGACTCAGTTTATGACAAATCTTGTATTAAACGGCACTATAAAACTGAATAACGTGGAGATCGAACATGTACACCGATACAAATACTTAGAACATGAAGTCAGTATAGGGTGAGGCAACCATACATGAAAATTAGCGGAGAATAGATCTCTCCTGGGCGACATATGGCAAACTGGGATATATATTTAAATCTAATCTTCCGACGGGTTTAAAAAGAAAAGTTCTTGACAGATGAGTACTACCCGTTCTTACGTACGCAGCCAATACTTTCACATTGACGAAGAAAAATAAGAAAATATGTGTCAGGCAAAGAAAAATGGAGAGGTCAACGCTAGGCGTTATTCTTAGAGATCAGGAAAAGAACGTGGGTACAAGATGCAGTCAAATTCATTCTACATCTGAAGTGAAACTAGGTTGAACATGTTGCTGGATATAAGGATGGACAACGGACAAAAAAAATTATAGAGTCGCGACCAAGATTCGAAGCCGATCGAAGTAGAAGTAAACCACCAAGTCGGTGGACTAATGACTTGAAGAGAGTGGCTGGAAGTTGGATACAAATGATACAGAACAGAAAAAGGTGGCAAGACTTAAGAGAGGCTTTCGTCCATCAGTGGACGGTATCAGCTGATGATGATGATGATGATGATGATGAATGTGTTTTAGTTTCTATTACCGCACAATAATACTATTTAATATCAAATCTCAATATTGATTTTTCTCGATACAGGAGAGGTGTACAATCAGTTATCTACTCTGATACTTCTGCTGTATGTGATGACGATCTACCTTTATTCTACCAGTTAAAGTTTAAGCGAAGAGCACCGGGAAGAAGATAGCAGGTGACTCTCGTACGGAACGGTCTGTGAAGTTTCCCTTAAAAAAAATGTGTCAAAAAGTGGATGTCATAATTTTCCTAGATCATCGCTATGTGAAAATCTAGCTGATTTTTCAGTGGGCGGTCATGAATGTTGACATCTGAGCAGAAAGTATTTCACCCCATATTACCATAAGAAATGAGATACGTCTGGAGAAAACTCAAATCTCATTTAAACGAAAATTATTATTACGAAGAATGAAACATAGATCCACGATCATGATCTTGGGACCAACAAAAGTCCATGCAGTTCAAAGATAAGGAGTCCTCATATCCCAATTTGATGGACAACAATCAACTAGAACGATGATAAATTATGGTTCTTGAGATTAAAGCGTGTCAAATTCGAGTTACTTTAGACTTCTCGCCTACATACGGCACAAGGCATCTTCAGGGATGTTTACCTTTTCAAACGAGAACAATGAAGGCTGAAAGCTAGATGGTAGGTATGTGGGATACAAAAGTGTTTTCATTGTAGAATTTATGCAACATAATACCAATACTGGACATATTTAGACTTTCCCAATATAAGCGTTACGTGAGTGTGTCATACAGGATTACCGTGGGAGGTTGTCGGTTCATGTGATGCTGCTCCATGACAAGACGTCTGTACACAATACATAATTAGTATGTTTTATTAACTGTTTTAGTTATAATATCCCAAATTACGCGATTAACGGAGTACAATTACGATCATTAAATAATTTACGACATAATTATTACAAGTGTACCCCAATATAATTTTGCTAGTAATTCTCAAATATAGTTTAATAGATTAATGGTCTAATCCTTCACTCATGTTATATTAAATTACTGCTAGTGACAATTGCTTTATTTTCGATCGCGCTCAGATTACCATTATATTATTATTTCATTTGTAATGACTCTTACGAGCAGATTTGTATAATCTAATGGAATATGTCTTTAATTAATAATTGTAAATAACCAAAAAAGGAAAAGAGTTTATTAATTACGATGGGAATGTGGAATCTTTGGCACAATGACACTACTCAGTATATATCACCACTACACCAAACACTTTATTTTTGCACTAGACGCGCGTTTCGCGAAGCATGTTGGCTTCATCAGGAGCAAATATACCTTATTTATACTCAGTCTAACACTCATTACTTAGGTGGAAATAATGGCCTAGACGAGGCCATCAGTTCCGGTCGAGTAACTAGTAGAGGGGACCACAAGGAATAGGCCCTCTGTCTTTATTTAAACTACTTTTACAGTTTATAATCTCCATACTTTCGTATGAGTTCAGCAATCTCCTATCAAATACATTTTTAATTATTCTTAGATTATCTAATGATACAGTTTGATCAGCTTCAAGGGCATGTTCGGCAACGCTAGACTTTTCTGTTTTACTGTATTTTAAATGTGCTAGATGATTAAATCTTGTTTTAATTTACCTTTTTGTTTGCCCAACATACCAGGTGTACAAGTATGAAATTCGGATTGCAGACAACAGATGGTGCACCAATGCACATGTGTGCATAGTGATACGAAGATATGGAATTGTAAGCATTGTTGGACGACGATGATTCGCAAACACAAAAACAACTCGCCGAGCAATTGGGCGTTAGTCAACAAGCTGTTTCCAATCGGCTACGAGAGATGGGAAAGATTCAGAAGACCGGTAGATGGGTACCACATGAGTTGACCGACAGGCAAATGGAAAAGCGCAAAAACATGTGTGACATTTTGCTCGCTAGGTACAAAAGGAAGTCGTTTTTGCATCGTATAGTTACAGGGGATGAAAAGTGGATTTATTTTGAGAATCCCAAGCGCAAAAAATCATGGGTAGACCCAGGCGCACCATCCACATCGACCGCAAGACCGAATCACTTTGGCAGAAACGCGATGCTATGTGTTTGGTGGGACCAGAGGGGCGTGGTCTATTATGAGCTGTTAAAACCTGGGGAAACGGTTAATACTAAACGTTACCAACAACAATTGACTGATTTAAACCGTTCGCTGCTTGAAAAAAGGCCAGAATATCGAAAGAGGCAACACAAAGTCATTTTTCTTCATGACAATGCTGTCCCCTCTAACACCCCCATCTGTACCTCACGAACGCCTTATATTTCACTATAAATAATTGCAAATAATGCTCAAGTAACACAATTTCCAGATTCCTCGACTTCGGAAAAGAACTTATACTAAGCAATTTTTCTCACCCCCTCTTTAACCCACTAGGCTTTTATATATTGTATATATGTGAAAATAATGAGAAAAGAACACAATTTTATATACGAACATACAGATACATAGATAGGTCGACCGAAATAAGAAATTGTGTTTTTCATGATCTAGGGATAAAGAAAGACTAATTCTGACAGGGTGTTTTTTTACCATTACATACTTACCTTAGTGAGAGAACTAAAAATTCAAAATTTATTCATAATGATGATAAAAAGACGGAATGGACACTTATTGACGTACCAACTTAGTACATCATCAAATTGAAATCGGATGTTACAGTAGTTTCAGTATATTTCGGTTTAAGGAACCTTGAAATTTTCAAAAAATCGATATTTTTGGTTAGATTTATTATTTAAACTTTTAAGAATATTTCAAGCTTTACAAAAATGGTGGACAAATATGTTGAAATCTACTAAACTGATTTTGATAAAATTTATACTACTTATTCTTTATAATATTATCTTGAAGCTGGGAAGTTCTACCCCATGCGGCTTACTCACCAGACCTGGCTCCTTCCGATTACCACTTCTTTGAATCGATCGGTCACGCACTTGCTGAACAGCGCTTTGGTTCGTACGAAGATGTGAAAAAATGGCTCGATGAATGGTTCGCAGCAAAAGGGGAAGATTTTTACTGGCGTGGTATTCACAAATTGCACGAAAGTGGGAAAAATGTATAATAAGCAATGGAGCATACTTTGAATAAACCCCCCCCCCCACCCCCCCCCCCCCCCGCACTTTTTATCATTCTTCCGAATTTAACATGTTTTTTTAGAAAAAAATCCGCATTTCATACTTCATACCTGTGTAATTTTTGTCGCAATCATTACAATTAATTTCATAAGTTCCACTTTTCTCACAATTAGGAATCTTATCTTTGGGATGTCCTAAGATATTCCTCAGATTGTCTGATGACTTATAGACTAAGGTGAGGCCTATTTTATTAAATACCTTATTGAATCTCCTGCTATATTTCGGATTATATGTTATGGAGACATACTTGGTCTTATTTTCTTGGCGTGTAAAAAAGGTGGGATTCTGAATGTTTAACCTGAACTTATGTCAATTTATTAACTTGTTTACTAAGTTATCGTCATAACCATTAACTCTAGTTATATTTCTAATACGATTCCTTTCGTTATTGAACTTTACTCTATTCAGAGGAAAAGTGACCAAACGATGCACTAAAAAATGTAATGCGGCTAATTTGTGTTGTCTGCAATGGAATGAATCATTAGGAATGTATCTATCTATTTCTGTGTATTTTCTATAGATATCAAGTTCTAACCTATTATTATTTTTAAAAATTAAAATATCTAGAAAAGGCAGTTGTCCTTTGTTTTCAATTTCGTAAGTTAATTTACTGGAATGATATCGGCTAGTTAATTTGGAAACAAAATCATCTATATTCGCTTTCTTTGTATCAAAAAATCGCGAAAATATCATCCACATACTTATACCATACCCTTGGCAAATATTCGAATTCTTTACGGGCTTCAGTTCCAAACTTACTCGTGAATAAATTGGCTATGAAAGGTGATAAGCAATTACCCATAGCTATTCCTTCATTCTGAACATAAAATTGACTGTTACATTGAAAATTATTTTGTTCCATACAAAGTCTAGTATTAAGTATTCATGAATAATTTCGTCCTCAATTCTAATTCACAAAAAAAACATAAAAGTAGTTAATGGATTGAGAAAGAAAGACGTCTTCTATTTAAAACCGGATAAAGGAAATTAGGTTGTTATATTGGATAAGAAATAATACTTGGAACGTGTAGATAATCTTATCGAATCTGGCCCTTATAAAAAGGTAATAAGAAATCCATTACCGAGAATGATAACAGAAGTTAAAAATTCTTTAAAGAAATGTAAGAACCTTATTTCCGATTCGCTAAAATTTAAATTAAATGTGAGTAATCCAACCTACCAAAGTTGTATTGCTTAGCCAAAATTCACAAACCTGGAGAAGCAATGCGACCTATTGTTTCATCGGTCAGATCACCCACATATTTGATATCCAAATGGTTAACAAAAGAACCATTAAAAGGGCGAGTTTTTTTTTTATGGGTCTAGCACACGTGCTATAGGGAAGTCCTTAAAGCGCTACAGGAGCGACACGTGTGCGGAGAAAGCGATTCACGTTGTTCTTGAATCGTTGTAGATTGTACTCGGTGGGAAAGACAGTCCTGGGCAAATTATTCCAAAGGGATGATGTTCTCCATATAAAAGACTGCTTGAAGAGCGTTGTACGAGGAGTAACAAGCTGGACCTTATACGGATGTGAAGAATTAGCGCGACGTGTACTTCTAACATGTACAGCTCTGGGAGGAATTAAGCGGGCCACATCCTTCGAACACTTTCCATGAAAGTACTTGTAGAATAGGCTCAAGGCCGTCGGTCAGTTCCGGGTCTCCAATCAGACGAACAGCTCTTCTCTGAATAGAATCCAACAAATGCAGTGTATGTTTGGGAGCGGAGCTCCAAACATGGGAGCAGTATTCCATAGTTGGTCGAATTTGAGCTTTGTAAAGAATTAACACTTTTTGTGGAGTGTAAAGCTTTCTGGTTCGAAATAATATTCCCAACTTTTGAGAAGCTCTCCTTGCTATACCTGCAACATATTCATGCCAGGACATATTTGCTCCCAAATTAACGCCCAACAAATTGAGTGACGATGTTAGAGGGATGGAGTGCCCCGACATAACTATGTCGGGTTCAGCAACGTTAACTTTTTTAGAGAAAACTGCCGCCTGGGTTTTTGTAGCGTTAAATTCCACTTGGTTACTTTCACCCCAAGATAGAATTTCTTCCAGGTCTTTGTTAAGTTGAATGACTTCCTGCTGTCTGTGGATATTCGTCTGAATAGCCGATGTCCGAGCGTTCAAAGTGAATGAAGAGATAACTGTACTGTCATCTGCAAAGCTGTAGATTGGATTCTCGGTCTTTTCCAACAGATCGTTAATGTAAATGAGAAAGAGAGTAGGAGACAGTATGGAGCCTTGGGGTACACCTGCGTTGATAATAAAGGTGTTAGAAATAAATCCGTCGACTGCCACTCGTAAAGAACGCTCTTTGAGGAAACATGAGAGCCACAAACAGAACCTTTCAGACATACAATATATACATATAACAACGTAGCTTAGCCAAAAGCCCATCGTGCCAAACACGGTCGAATGCCTTGGATATGTCAAGAGCAACCGCTCGAGATTCTCCAAAGTGTTCAATTGCGTTGTTCCAGACATATGTTACATAAGTCAGAAGATCTCCTGTTGATCTATTTTTACGAAAGCCATATTGGTGATCGCTAATAATGTTGAATCCTTCAAGATATTTTTCAAGATATTTATTGTAAATCTGCATTGAAGTTACAATCGTGAAGAATGACCGACGACTTCAAAACTTGCTTAATTTTGCGTATTTACGAATTCTTCTTTCTTCTTTTTCGTCCACCCGTCTGTGTCCACTGCTGGAGAGCCTGAGCGATCTTGTGCCAATCTCATCCACTAACCAAAATCACTCCTTCTGTTCCAGGATGGTCGCCATTCCAATAATCTTCTTGTGCACCTATCAAGTTGCAGCTTGGACACGTGTTCTACAACCTGGAACTTCAAACATGCCAGCCTCTCGATGATATCACTCATGCCAGTTCTTTTGCGAGTTTCTAAATTATTCATATGATCAGACAATAGAATGTTCAGCATAGAGCGTTCTATCTTCCTTCTTCAACTTTTTAGAGCTTATTTTTGTGAGCGTTAGGGGTCTCTGCTCCATGTATGATAACTGGAAATACGTATTGGTAAAAAAATTTTGTTTTGAGGCAGATGGGAATACATAAATATTATAATTTATGTGTTAAGTATTAATGACATATCGTTTACATTTCTTAAGTTTCGGATTTAGAGTCACAGCAACGATAATTTCTTTGGCAGGTTACATTCTTGGGCGATTCGAAATTGGGCCAAAGATCAGTTATAAGGATTAAAAGACTACGAAATTGGGCCCAACAATAAAATTGGTCCCTTCGAAATTGGGCCCAGAGGTTTATGCTACGTAATTAGCGAGGTAATTCACAGATAAAAAAAACGTTTTTGCAAAATGTGTGTACGTACTTAAACGTTTCATTTATTTAATTGAAATTATTATGTCAAACATGAACACCCCCCCCCCGTGGGGGAGCGGGATAGAATATCTCCCCCGGTATGTTCACCCTGTCGTAGAAGGAGATTTAAAGAACAGCCTAGATAGATGGTAGATGCCCAAATCCCACCAACATCGCCCGGTGTGATACCATCGCATCGGCTTAGGCTGCGTGAAGTTGCTTAACGTTTCGTGGCTGTGCCGATGTCGCGGACTGTGGGACCAAATAGCAGCAAAAAATTCCGGAGGTAAAATAGCCCCCCGTTCGAATCTCCGGGTGGGGGCTGCGCCAGGGAGGTTTCCGATGTTATTTTGGCCGGTATGGAGGCTTACATCCCTTTTTCGAAGAAATGCCCTTCCAACGGCAAGCCTTGGTTTGACCGAAAATGCAAAGAAGCTGTTGCTTCTAAACATCTTGCATACCGACAATGGTGCGGAAATCCTAACACCATAAATCGTAACACATTTGTTCGTGCCAGGAACAGATGCGAAGAAATTATCGACGAAACCAAGGAGGTACACAATCAACGGATTAGAAACAAACTTCTCGTCTGTCCCGGCAATTCAAGGTCCTTTTGGTCGATCGCTAAGGCAGTTAGTCAAAATTTCACCAAATCCACCATACCATCACTCACGCGGCCAGATAATTCTATTGCAACGACACCTGTTGAGAAAGCGAACTTGTTGGCTGAACTCTTTGCTTCACATTCTACTGTCGATTTCCAAGGAAAAACATCACCTACTATTCCCATAGTGGAAGGATGTCCGATGTTGTCTTCAGACAGCGTATCATAAAGCGTATTCTGATGAAGCTAGACACCAAAAAGGCTTCTGGCGCTGACGGAATACCTGCCATAGTTCTTAAAATCTGTGCGAGGGAACTAACACCAGTTTTCTATATACTTTTCAACCTATCCTACAGAAAGGGAATATTTCATTCCTGCTGGAAATGTGCTACAGTTCAGCCGATACCTAAAAAAGGCAAGAAGACCTTGCCAAATAACTACCGACCAATCGCACTGCTTTCAATAATATCGAAAGTCATGGAAAAGGCTATCAATCAGCATCTTCTAAAATATCTTGAAGGATTCAATATTATTAGCGATCACCAATATGGCTTTCGTAAAAATAGATCAACAGGAGATCTTCTGACTTATGTAACACATGTTTGGAACAATGCAATTGAACACTTTGGAGAATCTCCAGCGGTTGCTCTTGACATATCCAAGGCATTCGACCGTGTTTGGCACGATGGGCTGTTGGCTAAGCTACGTTCTTATGGTATGTCGGAAAAGTTCTGTTTGTGGCTCTCATGTTTCCTCAGAGAGCGTTCTTTACGAGTGGCAGTCGACGGATTTCTTTCCAACACCTTCACTATTAACGCCGGTGTACCCCAAGGCTCCATACTGTCACCTACTCCCTTTCTCATTTACATTAACGATCTGCTGGAAAAGGCCGAGAATCCAATCTACAGCTTTGCAGATGACAGTACACTTATATCTTCATTCACTTTGAATGCCCGGACATCGGCTACTCAGACGAATATCCGCAGACAGCAGGAAGTCATTCAACTTAACAAAGACCTGGAAGAAATTCTATCTTGGTGGAATTTTACGCTACATAAACCCAGGGGGCAGTTTTTTTCTAAAAAAGTTAACGTTGCTGAACCCGACATAGTTATGTCGGGGCACTCCATTCCTCTAACATCGTTACTCAATTTGTTGGGCGTTAATTTGGGAGCAAATATGTCCTGGCATGAACATGTTGCAGGCATAGCAAGGAGAGCTTTTCAAAAGTTGGGAATATTATTTCAAACCAGAAAGCTTTACACTCCACAACAACTGTTAATTCTTTACAAAGCTCAAATTCGACCAACTATGGAATACTGCTCCCATGTTTGGAGCTCCGCTCCCAAACATACACTGTATTTGTTGAATTCTATTCAGAGAAGAGCTGTTCGTCTGATTGGAGACCCGGAACTGACCGACGGCCTTGATTCGCTGGAACATCGAAGAACGGTTGGCGACTTGAGCCTATTTTACAAGTACTTTTATGGAAAGTGTTCGAAGGATGTGGCCAATCTACAGCGATTCAAGAACAACGTGAATCGCTTTCTCCGGACACGTGTCGCTCCTGTAGCGCTTTAGGGACTTCCCTGTAGCACGTGTGCTACAACCATAAAAAAAAAAAAAAACATTAGTGGTTCAAAATTGTTGGTTCAGGTTACTCGTGATTATGCCGGAACACAGAATTCGTTCACTGTCTTCTTCTAACTGCGACATAGATCGATTTGAAGAAAGTAGTACGACAAACTACACAGCGTGACGGTAGACTGTCTCATTGGAAATGGGTGAAATTTCTAAATTAATGGTGTTGTAAAACGGACGGGAATACCCCATAATAACAAGCTAATTTGAAGGGGATCTTGGGCCCAGTTTCATGAGCCATTATTGTGGATATGATGATGCCTTTTATGAACGCCAATAAAAGTTCCCAGACTAACGCTATATAGTAACAAAGCCAAATAGTATCGAGTCGTCCCGCTAAGTGGTGATAGGTACATCCCTAATAATTTTACGTAATAAGCTTACATTTGTTTAGCTTGTTGTATATGAACGTTTGCGTAAAGGCAGAGAAAATATGGCTATCGCCGGATCGTTAAAATATACCTCGTTTACAGCGATTCAAGAGCAACGTGAATCGCTTTTTCCGTACCGTGTCGCTCCTGTAGCGCTTTAGGGACCTCCCTGCAGCACGTGTGCTAGACCCATAAAAAATAACCGGTCAAGTGCAAGTTGAACTTGCGCAATTAGTGTTCCGTACGTTGATTACTTTTAAAATAAAAAATGTTGTAACGGAAGTATAAAATGCAGTGACTTCACAAAACACATCCCAAATGAGTTTTTAACAAAGTTTGTTTCCAGTCTTTACTGAAAATTGATGACCTTGAAATTTCTGTTTTTTTATATACCAGATAAATTATTAAAGGTAATGCACTCGTGATAATTTTCGTTCAATCTACACCCCGTGGAGAATATTCCAGAATTTTTTCAAATTTTTTTTTAATAAGTACTTTTCGAGATAAGGCGGGTGGACAGCGATTTTTTCGCGATTTTTTAAAAATAATACAAAGAAAAGTGCGCGCAAGTATTATATTATATATATATTTTTTACTCGTGTTTTCACAAGCTCTCATTTGGCACCACACTCGATTACCTAGTAAAAAAAATTTTTTTTCACTTCCGATTTCACCCCCCAAAACTAACTCTTTAAGTCAAAATTTAACTTTTAAAACTACATGGCTCTGATGAGGCCATCAATTCCTATATTATTACCAAATTTCAACATTCTATGACAAATAGTTTCGGAGAAAATCGGGTGTGACAGACAGACGGACAGACAGACACCGAAATCCGTACGGAACACTAAAAAATACCTCGTTGAGTTTCGCAGAGACGCCGTGCAAATATAAGTTTTATTATATATTGTATGTAACAACAATAGTGAATATGAGCCGAATCTCTATAAACTCGAGCAGGTATATTTTAACGATCCGGCGGTAGCCAGCCAGCTTCGTTTTGCGGCGACGTTTTTTCGTCGTTAATGAAACTTATGAGATACCTCCGTATGTGGTGGTGGTTTTTACATCCTATAGAGGAGAGTCTCAACCCTTTAAGAGTAATATCTAGTTGTCACACCAAATTCAGATATTTTGTCCTAAGAGCTACCAGAATTCGTCCTTTGTACATGTTATTTGAACTCACGTGCATTATTTGAGTTTTAAAGGTACTTTTCACCTCCTATAAGGGTGGATTTTGGATTAATAGAAATAGCTTGCTGTGGTGTGAATATATATTTTCTTCTCTAGACTATAAAATATCTACCATTTTTTCACACTTCATTAAGAGTCATTACATTATTACTATGGTTTTAGCCCATTTCAAGTGATGTTTTTGACCAAAAAAAAAATGACACAATAAATCTTTTTTCTTAACTACGAACTCGAATTCAGCGATCCGTGTATTTTGGTTCGTGGTAATGAACTTTCATTTTTTTTTTGTGGGGCTATCTAATCGGCTGTACAACTGGAATACTATGGACACTGGACAAATGGAAAACGGAGAAATTTGAACATATACTCCACATTGATAAAAAGAAGTCTTTGTTTTGTTCCACGTGCCTGTTTTCTGTAGCGATAGCTATATTTTCTGGGGTATAAGTCTCGTTTTGTCTATCTGCGATATTTACAATGAATGAATACGAAAAAAGGGTGGCGCGTGTATATAAAATTTTGTTTTAACCTAGGAAAAAGTGCTACTGAAAAGTATGGAATGATTGATTTGGGGACGAAGCCCTCGCTGATGAAGCTGTACGCAAATATGCGAGTATTTTGCCCGATATAAGGCCGATGGAAGACAACGAGGATTCCGGAAGACTCACTACTGCAATCATCGTCAAAGTTCAACAATTTATTTGCAAAAAACCGTCGCCGGGTAATTCTGAGTATATCTGATGAACTTTCTGAGTCAGAAAATGGCCAAAGCCTCGTTCTGTACGCAACAGTTTTTGGCGAAGAATTCCATGAATGTCGACCCTCACCCCCACTATTCGCCTGATTTAGAACTGACTGTTTCTCCATAACAAGATGAAGTAAAAGGTCACCGTTTCGAGATGGTAGAGCAGCAAAAAAAGTTCGACCAATAGAAAAGACATTCGAGTGCAGGAGAACTACTTTGAAGGTGACGGGAGCCGCGAAGCCTAACAATAACTACGGATTTGACAGCGTTACTCCGTAAACTTTTAGAATACACCACGTACTCATATCAATTCTAGAAGTTCATGGATAAAAACACAGATACAGATCACAGTGTTCTCTTATAAATAGAGACCGGATTATATGCATTTGCATATTTTCATATGCATTTGCATATTTAGGCCATTCTTACCGATTATTGCATATTTTACCCAAAATCTAGTAATGATGCATATTTTCCCTATATTTACAATATTTCTCAGTATTACTAGGCAACTGAATTGCTCAGGGTATTGTTAATGTCGCCGTCTGGAACCGATCTTATCGCCGGAATATTACCTGCAGTGGTCTAAACATCGATTAGGTTATAGTGTCAAGGGAATACCCAAAATTACGACGGTATTTTATTCCTTTGTTTCTTGGTCGGGATATTAGGTGATAAGTAATTAGTTTCTAAGAATATTTGTTTCAGCGTGGATCAAATAAACAATTTTCTCAAAGACAAATTTTTATTTTAAAACAAGATATCAGTTTTAACATTATTGTTGACGCGCTTGCATCAGTGTAGTCTTTTTGCAATTTTTAACGAGTTGTGTTAAAGTTTAACGTGTACCATGCCACCCGTAAAAAAAGTGTCTCTTCGTGGGTAGCTGATTATCTTGGAACATTTACATACGACGGAAATGTTTTATATTGTCGAGTTTGCTAGAAAAATGTTTCGTGCACAAAAAAGTTTCAAATTGACCAGCATGTCAAGGCAAGTCTTCATATCTCAGGATTGCAAAAAAAGGTCCACGACAACAACTTATAACAGCAGCAAGTAGCAGTGATTCCACTTCTATAGGCAAGCAAAAAAAACATTTTAGCATGGATTTATGTGAAGCATTGCTTGCAAGTAATATTCCTCTTCACAAACTTACAAATCCTACATTCAAAGAATTTCTGCGAAAATATTGCTTGAATCAAAAAATACCAGACGAATCAACACTGCGTAAAAATTACATACCAACAATTTACCAACATGTTCTGGAAGAAATACGTAATGAACTTAAGGATGACATTATTTGGATTTCAGCTGATGAAACTACCGACAGTTGTGGTCGCTATATTGCGAATTTAATTGTGGGTGCATTAAGATTAGAGCCTTCTTCTTCCCATTTGGTGGCCTGCAAAGAATTTGACAAGACAAATCATTCTACGATCGCCAGATTTGTGAACGAGTGTTTATATTTCTCTCAGATGCTCACGGAGTCCATCGACTCGCTGAAGAAGTACGATCCACGTTTGGAAATGTAAATAAAGTGATTTCATCAGCAAAGAAAGTGTTTCTTAAGGCACCTTCTCGCAATAACGCCTATAAAGAAAAACTGCCAAATATACCTTTACCTCCCGAACCAGTGGTAACTCGATGGAAAATATGGATTGAAGCTGCACTATTGTACAATGAACATTTCGAGGCCATCAAAGGTGTAGTAAATGACTTCGATAGTGCAGAGGCTATGGCAGTTCGTCAATCCAAGGAAGCATTTAACGATTCTGATATTAAAAAAAAAACATAGCTTTGATTAGCACTCACTTTTCCCACATACCTGTGGGTATTAAAAAGTTTGAAACTCCAACATTTGGAACAATACCTTATTGTTTACCTGTACAAGAATACAAATGTTAAATAATTTTAAAAAATGTTAAATAATTGTTAATTATGTTAATTAAATTTAAACATCGTCGATAACTTGTTAATTTTATGCTGATTTTGAAATAAAAAACTAAATTTTTTTTTTTATTATTATTTAATATTGCATATTTTGACCCTTTTCATGTATATTTTAAGCATTTTTCATGCATATTTGCATGCATATTTTAAGATTTTTATGTTGCATATAATCCGGTCTCTACTTATAAAAAAAATCAAATTAATATTATTAAGTTGTTTTATGAAGCTTCTTCGACATAACTGTTAAAGCAGGCTTCGAAGAAAACGTTTTTTTAAAACTTAATTTATTTCTGACAACCCTAGACACGACCTGCCATCGTCCCTTTACACCCGTTGCCTCGAACAACGCAGAGTGATTTTTCCAGTATCTGCGATGTACCCGGAAGGAAAAGTGACCATAAAAGACAAAAAAGGTTTGAAACGTGATATGAAAAGTTCATTTCTAAGAATACGGGAAATTTTCGACCTGTTGGGGCAAAATAGGCGTATATACACGGAAATACTTTTAAAATGAAGTAGAAAATTGATGATTTTGAAATGTTACAGCATTAACAATCAGATTAATTCTTACATTTACAAAAAAACATTATGAAAACGTTTATAAACTATGCGATGTGTTACCGTATAAACACGGTGAACATAAAACGCTCAAGTAAATTTTTAGCTCCTGTTTTTATCACACATGCGTCCCCCATCATACCAACAATATGGCTGCCAGCGCGGTCGCGGGGACGTGCTTCGAAATTCTTTATTAATAATTTTTCAATAAGTAAATGACTCGTTTGACGTTATAATTGAAAATAATTATAAAAGAAATGTCAAGAGGGCGTTTTTGATTTCCCAAAGATCCTATCATCTGTGAAGAAAACTTGTTTCCAATCATCCACAGACCAGTTTTCGTGATTTCGAGCAAAACGTAACCTGGCAACTCTGTTCTCTCTAGTAAGCAAGAGCGCAGTGGCTGGCCTCCTACTGTTTAATCCAGCTTCATTTAACCGTCTTCTAACTGTTTTAGAAGAAATTGTGACATTGCGAACAGCTTCGAGTTCGTTTCTTATTATAGAACTAGTGACAGTCCTGTTTCTTAAAGCATATTGTCTAATAAAACGTTCATCTAGGTCGCTAGTGCATCGTTTTCGCCCTTGCCCTAGCCTTCTAGAATAAGTTCCTACTTCATTCAAGCGTCTTACCATGCGACTTATTGTGGAACGATGTTTGCCTAACAAATTGGCAGCATAACTCTGACAATATCCCTCGTCCAGTAAAACTGAGGCTCGCACTACCTCGTGTTCAGTTAAATTCCTTGTTCGATTCATTTTTCTAATTCTTCGGGGTCAAAAATAAAACAGTCTACCACAAAAACGTATTACTTTGAAAAAGGGACCAATTTATAAGCTTACTTTTAAAGAAAATCTATCGCGTTATTACAGAAAATTGTTTATCTTCTAAAAAATTCTTTAAAACTGTAAATCTAAACGAATTGTTTTGATTTCTGTCATGAACAACGAAACAAAATATGCATAGCCTACTATTCAAATACTCGATAAACTTTAAAACTGACATAAGAAAAAGATTAATTTTCAGATTGTTGCGTTAATTTTGTCCAGGAGTTTATATATATATATATATATATATATATATATATATATATATATATATATATATATATATATATATATGTATATATATATATATATATATATATATATATATATATATATGTATATATATATATATATATATATATATATATATATATATATATATATATATATGTATGTATATATATATATATATATATATATATATATATATATATATATGTATATATATATATATATATATATATATATATATATATATATATGAATTATTCTATAAAATAGGATTTTTCTTGAAAGAGGGAATTTGAATATTTCAAAAACTCGCGGATATCTTATAAGCAAAAAGGGGCAGAGCCCGAGGCAATATTGTAACATGACGATGATGTACAGGCTACTACATATAAAGATATTTGGACCTACTAATTCTAAAAAATAAGTGTCGGCTTTTGGTAAATATCATACGATTATTAACATCGTAACTACTTTTCAAATCAAATAGAAGAGCACATTTTAACTTTATATAGTTTCGAGCTTTCTACATGCTAAACTAATGCAAACAACTTCAAAAATAAAAAAAAGCTTTTAATTGAAGTATATTTAAAAATAGCGAGATCCGGTTGGAAAATAAAACTGCTACGATAACATTTACTTTTTAATTAAAGAAAGTCGTTAAAAAGAAAATTTTGTCCACACCATAATTAAAATACTGCTTTGGTTAAACTATTTGAAAAGTAATAACTGATTTAACTAGTTGCTCGTTATGGTGAGATACTTGAGTTTATGAAGCTCATAATTTTTTTATTACATGACTGAAGATTTATTTTTAAAACGTTTTCTCATGATGTTCATCAGGACTGAGGTTGAAAACTTTTAATAAAGTCCTTTGCCTAATAATTGCTGGCCAAGACATAATTAGATGAAGTCCTGATTCTTCCTGCTTTAAGAAGCACCTGAAACCTGGATCAGATACAAGTGAGATGCTCATTCAGGTAACAATATCTGATAAGGATCTGTCATCATTTTCAAGCTTTTTCGATTTAGTTTCAATAAGGACCTTGTATCCTAAAGGATCTGTCATCATTTTCAAGCTTTTTTTCGATTTAGTTTCAGTAACGACCTTGTATCCTAAAGGGTTCGTGAGAAATCATGGTTCCTCGGATTGGATTGTGTCAAACTGGAATAAAATTCAGTGTTTTCGATGAGTAAAGATTCCTCGTGCAGTCTACATTGTGTTGGAGAGTCGCTTAAACCACGATTATGTTCTAAGTTGAATGATTTTTCATTCTACCAGAGCCGCAAAAGCTTCAGTTCCATGTTAAGGAGTTAGTTGTTATGAGCCATTATATAATCTCTAGCCTCGTTCCAATTTCTCGCAAACTTACTGTTGAACAGACTTGTCTTTACTCCCCAGCTTCTTGTATGCGATTTTTAAAAATGGTTCAGGTTAGTTCAAGATTTTTAAAAATGGTTCAGGTATTGCGAGCCTTCTGGTGAAGTAACAACAACCGTTTCGTTTCTATGGACACCCGTATGATAAGGTTCTTAAACCACAAGTTAATTATACCTCCCTGATAGGTTGGTCAAGAAATTACTAACTCGTACAATAATTTCGTGCTTAACATGGCTTGTTCCAAAGGCATCAGTCCTATTCTGCAATCCTCCTTTAGGTATCATCTCACCATCTCCCATACGCAGAGGTCGATATCACTGCCTTCGTCTCTTAAACTTTATGTATAAATCCAAGTCCTTTGCCTACCTAATGATTGCTGGACAAGACATAATTAGATGAAATCCTGATTTTTCCTGCTTTAAGAAGCACCTGAAACCTGGATCAGATACGAGTGAGATGCTCATTCAGGTAACAATATCTGATATCTGAACGATAAGGATTTATCACTATTTTCAAGCTTTTCCAATTTAGTTTCAGTAACGACCTTGTATCCTAAAGGATTCGGGAGAAATCATGGTTCCTCGGATTGGATTGTGTCAAACTGGAGTAAAATTCAGTGTTTTCGAAGAGTAAAGATTCCTCGTGCAGTCATAGGTTGTATCGGAGAGTCGGTTAAACCACAATCCAGTTCTAAACTGAATGCTTTTTCATTCCACCAGAAACGCAAAAGCTTCAGTTCCATGTTAAGGAGTTAGTTATTATGAGCCATTATATAATCCCTAGCGCATCGTTTCAATTTCTCGCAAACTTACTGTTGAACAGACTCGTCTTTACTCCCCGGCTCCTTGTATGCGATTTTTAAAAATGGTTCAGGTTAATTCAAGATTTTTAAAAATGGTTCAGGTATTGCGAGCCCTCTGGTGAAGTAATAACAACCGTTTCGTTTCTATGGACACCCGTATGATAAGGTTCTTAAACCACAAGTTAATTATACCCGCCTGATAGGTTGGTCAAAAAATTTCTACACTGGTACACTAATTCCGTGCTTAACATGGCTTGTTCCAAAGGCATCAGTCCTATTCTGCAATCCTCCTTTAGGTATCATCTCACTATCTCCCATCCGCAGACGTCGATATCACCGCCTTCGCCTCTTACACTTTATGTATAAATCCAAGGGTGGTAGATTCAGTACGGTCTCCAACGCCTTATTAGGTGTTGTGTTAGTAGTCGTATTTCCAAGGCAGGAATTGTTGAACTCTGTCAGGACAGCAGCTCCACCATTTTATTCAGTTATAGACAGTCTTCTCAAGACCTCGTGTGTAATGATGAAATTGATTGTATTTTAAAGATTTAACAGCGCCAACAGCATATTTTATGATACTATACCGAAAACTTTTTAACAATCAACATTGCTGTCTAACCTGAACTAACTCATTATTCTCAGTTATAGACCAACATACTAAAGTTCTGTAAAAGCCCGGTAAAAGAAATTCCTTTTTCCCTTTTTTGAGGTTATTGTTGACTCCCCTGCAAAACAATGCTTTTTACTGTTCCGTACGGAACACTTATAAGGTCACTTCGGTGTCTGTCTGTCTGTCTGTCACACCCCGATTTTCTCCGAAACTATTTGACATAGAAAGTTGAAATTTGGTAATAATATAGGAATTGATGGCCTCATCACAGCCATGTAGTTTTGAGAGTTAAATTTTGACTTAAGGGGTTAGTTTTGGGGGGTGAAAGCGGAAGTGAAAAAAAAATTTTTTACTAGGTCATGGAGCGTGGTGTCAAATAAAAGCTTGTGAAAACACGAGTAAAAAATGTATATATAATTGCGCGCACTTTTCTTTGTATTATTTTTAAAAAATCGCGAAAAATCGCTGTCCCGCGCCTTATCTCGAAAAGTACTTATCTAAAAATTTTGAAAAAATTCCGGAATATTCTCCACGGGGTGTAGATTAAACGAAAATTATCATATCATTTAATAATTTTTCTGGTATTTAAAAAAAACAAAAATTTCAAGGTCATCAGATTTCAGTAAAGATTGGAAACGAACTTTGTTGAAAACTCATTTGAGGTGTATTTTGGGAAGTCACTGATCATTTTATACATCTGTAACATTTTTTTTTATTTTAAAAGCAATCAACGTACGGAACACTAATTGCGCAAGTTCAACTTGCACTTGACCGGTTATTTAACCTGCAGGCGGACTTGTATAGACTTGTAATTTGGGCTGAGACAAACTGTCTACAGCTTAATGCATCTAAATGTAAATCTGTTAGCTTCTTTAGAGGACATAAGAATGTCAATGGTAATTATATTATTAATGGAACAGTGTTGGACAGTTTGGTCAAAGTGAAGGATCTGATTATCGCCTCTCTTTTTGTGATCATTATGTATATATTATTAACAAGTCCAGTAAGCTTTTGGGACTTATATATAGAAATATCAGGGATTTATCATTGTCCTCATTAAAGGTCCTGTACTGCACGTTGGTGGTCTGTTCTGGAGTGTTCAGCGGTTGTCTGGTCGCCAATATTTGAAGTACATAAGTACAATCTCAAAAAAATTCAGAACAGGTTTCTACGACTGTGTGCTTATAAGTGTGATATGGCAATAGCTGACCATGATTAAGTTATTATTAGGGGCCATAGACGCTTGGTGAGTGATCAGTATTTTCTGTATAAGATAATTAACGGGTTGATAGATTGTCCTACTTTATTGTCAGTCGTAAAATTTAATATACCACAAAGACATTTAAGCAAACTGAATTGTTCTTTACTGGCTTCCACAGAACTAATTATGGTTATCATTCACCACTGCTGAGGGCTATGAGATTCATGAACCAGTGCCGAGAGCTGAATATTTTTTCAGGTTCCCCCTCTTCCTTCAGAAGGGATGCTCTGACGTCGATTGTTTCACGGTAGGAGTGTAAGCCGTTCTTGTGTTTCATTCCACATTTTCGGACGTTCTGTTAGTGATATTGTAAAGTATTATAAATACATTGTAAAAAGAGGTGTACCCGTATATTTTCAAATAAATAAATAATATTGTCAAACTGCCATTACTTTCTGTCTCTTTTTTAAGTAGTTAGTATATTTCACACCAAGACTACCTGCGCCCTTAATACAACAGGTAAATTCCACACTAACCTTATAAGGGTGCTTAAATTTTACAGGTAATTTCCACACCAAGCAAATATAATTATGCTTTATTCATCTAAATAAAATTGGAGGGATTTCCTTTAAATCAGTTTTTATTGAAAATTTTAGATATTTGCAAAAATATATGTTTTTATTTCATAGTAGAATAATATTGATAAAACATGAAGTTTTTGCTAAATACATAAAATACAATTGGACAAATTTCCTTACATATACTAGATAATGCTACAAACCTATACATATATATTTACAAAACAGGTTGAGAAAAATAGGAGGCACATTTTAACAGATGGAAACGATTAATATTTCCTAATTGTCTTTGTTCATAAAGATTTTTTAAATGTTTTAATTTTTGATTATTACTTATTTTAGACTCGTCGACACTTTGTATTTTTATATATATGTTAATCGGAAATTCTTTCAGCCTATCGATAAAAGTATACAGAGACGGATGTGTAGAATAAAAAAAATTATTTAGATGGAATGGAAGGACTCACAACAGTTAGTCGTTCGAGTTAAAGATGGACTCGATTCTGCCCATATTTCAACTGGAAAATCGGCTCCTTCCTCTATATACGTTTTTAGTAGGTAATCATAAAATTTATTTAAACGTTCATCCTCAGGTTTTATAGAATCTAAATCGTATGCAAAACTGTCACCTAATTCTTTGGGTGCTAAATAGGACAAGCCGAAACAATAGAGGTTTTTGTATGTTTCAGCTCTCTTATCAGGCAATAAGCAAAATAAGAATGGAATGTAATGACCGTTTGCAAAACCATGCACTGTAAATAACTGTGTAAAATATTTAGTGAAGTATGAAAAGGTGCCGTCCATATATATATATATATATATATATATATATATATATATATATATATATATATATATATATATATATATATATATATATATATATTGGATATTTTACACAACATATTGACATTTGTAGTGCAAGAAACAACAATAATGCCACTTTCGAGTTCATTGATATATAGAAAATTCTCACCTTTGCTAGTTTTGAGTTCAAATGTCTCTAAAACACTATGCACCTCCTCAGCACTTCTTGGATTACGCCCTGGCAAAAATTTTCGTCTATGGTTATAAATGTTTTTTCTAATATATTCGACATCTTTTTCTGTTACTGTTTCAGGCAGCGTGTTTTGTAGTTCTTGTCAGATAATTTTAGATAGCCTTTCACTCATATGCTCTCCGGCTTTTCTTTTGCAGGAATTACTAATTATTTGCCGATTCAGCTTCTTGGTGTCGGCTTCGTGTGTATGGAGTCCTTCACTCCTGGTAACTAAATTTTCGGGCCCAACGGTGAAGACTTTGGATTTGCAGTCTTTTATTGACCATCTCCAAAATGTTTCTCTACATTTTAGCACCTTTTGTCGAAAGTAAGTGTAGCAATTTACACATAACATGTCCTTTCCTCGATTACGTTTTATTAACTTTGCTTCCATATTAGCAACACTTTAAAAAATATACGCACAGGGTTTAATAATGATTTAATTGAACAGGCCGGTGCGTACCACCACCCATTTATCAACCCTCATCCTCTACCTGAAAGTACTCGGTGTGGAATGTACTTCTGCAATTACAATCCCTTAAATATGTCTAGGTCATAAACGGATTAGTGGTGTGGAAATTACCTGCGCCTCTTTTTTAAAGTTATCGAAGTGTTGAATTCTATCGATGAAATCGATGTTAATTTAATGATTTTACAGCACCAATAGAATATATTATTATGTAATTTTTAACACGCAAAATAATGCCTATATTTCGACATCAAAATTAATTCGACAAGTCTGGCTAACTACTCAAATAACTTTTACTTAACTATAAATATTAAAGAGAGGACAAGGTATTTCTAATAAATTTTAATGAAGCTGGTTGAACCTGGTTCACTTGACTTTCGTTAATAAGTGGTTTATTTAACTAGACCTTTAACAGGACCTAAATATATGCAAATTTGAGGTTGTCAACCCTACGGTGAGTAACTTTTGGACAAAAAAAACTGCTTTATTACGTCAATTCAGTGACGCGTTAAAAATTCCCAAGATATTTTACAATGATCATAGTACTTTAATGGTACTAGTTAAATTTCGACTGGTTTATCTTAAAAAGTGGGTATTTTATTAATAGCAGTGTGATTCAGTAATTAAATGTTTTATTTCTTTAAATATTTCTGAATGAAATCTGAACCAAATCATTATTTCTACTTTTATGTTAGGTCATTATTATATATTAATATGTTGCAAACATTTCATCATCAGGAGTTAAAACTAGAAGATTTAGCAAAAGATGATTTACGTAAATCCATGGCGGCAGATAATAGTCCAGGCTAGTATTATATAACACACTAGCTATGACCGCGGCTCCGCTCCCGTGAACTACAGAATTATTGTTTAGGTTTTTTTGCAAGAGCGGCCAGACCACAGCTAACACTTAATTGCAGAAGCGCACCTTCTCGAGCTTTCCGGACGAAGGCATAGATGGCATTGGTGAAGCAACCAAAGGCGAATCGAAAGTTCCCAAAAGTGTTCTCTGTGTTTGCTAGACCATCCCAAAACCGTTTCGCCGTATTACGGCTCATCAGCTGGGCTAAGTTCAGCCGAGAAGGTGTACTTCTGTAATTAAGTGTCAGCTGTGGTCGGCATGACTTTAAATAAGTCACCAACAGAGTGCAGTATAAGCATCTGTTTTGTCATGGTTTTCCGTTAGTACCCGGATAGGGTCTGAAATGGTGTTCCTTGTATTTGCAGACTACCCACACTTCACCACAGGTGGCGCGAACGTTCGAGGGACCCCCCTAAGGCATATGTGATTTAAAGTAAGAACAACTGAAAACGGACGAGAGTCCCTCCGATGAAATGCCACCAACGAGATAGGCGTTATATCTTACCATTATTGGCCGTCAGTACTGGCTTAAATACCGAAAATTCTGTTCTCTCCGATTCGACAAATAAGAGAACAGTGGGTAGACTGCTGAGATACGGACCTTCGTCCATTTTCAGTTGTTCTTACTTTAAATCACATATCCCTCGAATGTTCGCGCCATCTGTAGTGAAGTGTTGGCAGTCTGTTAACTACTCTGTCGGTGAATGGCTGAAGCGAGTCAGCCCTCCGATGAAGTGCCACCTACGAGGTAGGCGTCGTTATATCTTACCCTATATATATATATATATATATATATATATATATATATATATATATATATATATACTCAAAATATGACATCAAAACAAACCACATCAGCTTTTCAACACCACAGCGACAGATCATTAAGTCGATTTCAACAGTTGCAAGCAACTTGCCACGATTCTACACTACAAAACAAGAATCACTCGACAAGCCATCGAAATTGATTAAACTGGCATCTAAAACAAAAGAGATAAAATCCTCTATCCGTCAGTTACATGAAAATATGTTCTAAAATAAGACACCAACGCATCCGTAACCAACAGCTCACGGAGCAACGCAGGGATTAAACATGTTAGGTCAGAGGGGGTGGAGCCAGCGCCCACCAATCACTGTTTCTCTCAGTTTATCGTCAAGTACTGCCAGTAAGCTTCAATAGTGCCAAATGAGATTTTGATGAACTGTCTGCGACTACCAAGTCAAAACAACACTAGTCAATGAATATACTCCTGGATATACAAGAAAACATATTTCTCCATCCGTGGATCCTTAAGCACTAACATGGATATATATATATATATATATATATACATATATATATATATATATATATATATATATATATATATATATATATATATATATATATATATACAGGATGCAGCGCTCAAATTTAGACAAATTTAAATTTGAATTTACCGCCATATAGTAGTTTCGCTATAGGTCGTTGTTGACGTTTGTGAAAGCCACATACTTCTAGTAAATAGTCATAACCTCGAAATAACCGAGTCATTGTGAACAAGCGGAGTGCAAACAGAGATATTAGAATCGAGGAGGTAAGTTCTGGCGAGAAGCGTGGCGCTTATAGAGAGAGAAAGAAATAATATGAGTAATTCTGTCTCTCTTAGTCAACGCACGCCCCGTGCGAGAATGTTATTCGTATTTCGTCTGTCGTGTGTGTACGACATGAGGCGTGTACGTGTATCAGTAGGATGATGCATCGACACACACGAGCCATTTAGTCCAAAACTGGTTATCGGATAACGTGGACATGCTCTGGTCTAAAAAGTTCTGGCCCCCAATAGCCCGGATTTGAACCCCCTCCATTACTATGTTTGGAGCGTAATCGAAAGAGTTACTAACAAGTCCAGACACCCTAATGTGGCATCTTTAAGCACCGATAGCGAGGCAGCATTTACCAATATGGACAGCCCTGCTGCGGCTGGGGGAGGTTACATTGAATAATTCCACTCTGGATAGATCATACAACTGAGATGCAAAAGGATTTTTTTCACCCTATGAAACAGAAACTGAACATCATCAGAGGACTAAAGAACAGAATAGATAAGATTTGTCACCCCTCATTTAAAGAAAAAAATGTAAAACTGTTGGAAGACATTTTGTTGGACAATTACTATCCTAAAGCTCTAATTAAAAAGAATTTTCAAAGACCCCTCCTTCCAATTAATCCAACTGTCACCACTAATGTCGATATTAAAGTAGGAAAGCTACAATACATTGAAGGCCTTTCCCAGTCCTTATCTTCTCTTTTTAAAAATACAAACATTAAAATTGCCAATTACAACATAAAAAGAATGAATTGTTTTTATACCAATTTAAAAGATAAAACCGATACTTTACAAAGATCTAATATAATCTATGGCATTCCCTGTCAATGTGGTTTGGTCTACGTTGGACAAACAAAGAGATTAGCGTTACACAAAAGTGATAGTAAACACAAACCTAACGCAACTAGCTTGAGCTTACACGTAAATAATACAGATCACAGAGTACAATATAACAACAGCTTCATTCTGGATGTTGAGACTAATTATTTCAGAAGAAGTTTCTTGGAAATGTGTTACATAAAAACCTGTAAAAATAATCTCAATCACAAAAAAGACATAGAAGGATTGAGCTCCATGTATACTTATTTGCTAACACAAAACTATACCAAACCAATAAAAAAGAACGATCTTTATGAAAAAATTAGTTTCTAGTAAAATTGACGTTTTTTATCTCTCTATCATTTTTGCTATTTATTACTAGTTACTTTTCTATGTTTTCTTGTTAAAAATTACATAATAAAAAATTAAATATGACTAATAATAAATAACGTCCAGTATTAATTTTCTCTTTCAAATTTTTAAATTTTTAAATTAGCCTATGAATCTCTTGATTATAAAATTAAAGAATTAATATAATTAATAATAAATAACTCGTCGAAGAGTAACATTCATCAAATTTAAGTCTCCCCTTTTTTATAAAATTAAAACTAAAAAATAGATATCATTAATAATAAATAATTTATCTAAAATTAGCATCTACCTAAAAAATTTACCACATCCCTAACTTTAATGCTTTTTATGGTTTTTTGTCGACCTGATGACGACATAGACTACCAACAATATCCGATTCGGACTCAAATATCACTAAATAGTTACTAAACTTGACGTCAAAAATTTTAAAATGGAGTACCATTTCAACATCATGGTTTCTTGCAGTTGTGTTTCTGTCTTAAAAAAGTGTTTTTAACTAATGTTTATTGACAAAGTTTTATTTTCAATAATTGTATAACTCTCTAAGTGTCTTTTAATCATGTTTTGTGTAATCATTCATACTATCTGGCCAACAAAAATGCAAATTTCATTTTCTTCACCAGAGATGAACTAACTGCTAAATTTTTGTAAGTAATTTCACATTCAGTCGTACAATTCATTTAATCACATTTTAAAAAAACGAACGTTTTGGTTTATTTTCTGTACCTGGTTTGCATTTTTAGAATCCAGAAGAAGCTACCATTAGGCAGCGAAAGCTCGATAATAAAAATAAAAAGCAGATACTAGAGCCTTTAGATCTTTGATTGCTCATCTCTTCTCCTTATAAGGGCGTTTCCCAGCAGTTAAACTTAGGATTCTTTGTTGCCAGTACCCTGTTACTGTCCTTCCTCTTTCTTATTATATATATATATATATATATATATATATATATATATATATATATATATATATATATATATATATATATATATATATATATATATATTGACGAATGTTCTCACGGCTGTGAAATGTACTAGTGGTTTTTCGGGTATCCCGTGTTAGCTTAAAGTCCCTTGATGGACGATTTCGCTGACGTTTCGATGGAATCGCATCCATTTTTTTTAAAGCGTTGATCACTGGTCGGTGTCTTGAAGTTGAATTCAACGCATTCCACGCCAAGACACCGACCAGTGATCAACGCTTTGAAAAAGATGGATGAGATTCCATCGAAATGTCAGCGAAACCGTCCATCAAGGAACTTTAAGCTAACACGGGATACCTGAAACTAGTAGATACGAGTTATCCATTTGGTCCTATCAACTTTCTACCATAAGAAAGAAAACTTTTATAAACACCTTCAGTTTGTAGAGGATTTGTATAATCTGATATCTCAAGAAATTTGATTTTTTAAGGTGAAGAAAACGACGAAAAAGTTCTCCGACTACCAGGCCAAGGTATGTTGCTACTGTGTGACTTAGACGGTAAAGTGCAGTAGCGCCTACCTTGAAATCTGATGGGTTGGAATCCCACCGGCACTGAAAAACTTTTTTAAATTCTCTTGTTGTTAGGTCTTTACCTACAAATATATTCCTGATTATTAATGGTCCTGGAACCTTAAACCGACATCTTGTTCTCTCATTAAAACTTATTTGTACGATTTTTTTTATCACGAACGTACTGTATTTCATTACGTCACGCTTATTAAACAAATTACGCACAGAACAACATTTCACTTAAGAATAATTTTATTAGGTAACGGCTAAACCAACTACCATATATCAGATGTCTTTATTGCCTTTATTAAAATTATTAATTTTATTTGCTCGACATAAACTAGGTTTAAATCGTACAGAACAATATCAAATTTCATATATTCATATCTGCTATAAACTATGTACAATCTACATTGTCTATTTCCTGACCTAGGTTAAACGACTAAATAATGTAGAACATCTTAATTACACCAAAATTGATAATTTATTATCTTATAGATAATGTAATATACAGATAAAGTATTAAATACTAAAATCGAAGAGGAAATATTGAAATACACCTACCACAGTGTGGCATTTATTGATATAATTAATAGCAATAATAATAAAAATATTATTATGAATATTAATAATAATACAAGGAAGCTTCAAATAGACTGACTCAGGGATGACTTGTATGAATGCTACCAGAATTCCGAGCCGACGCGTAGAGAATATATGGCCTGTATGCATTCTTTTCGGTGCCAAAAACATCCAGAGCACCAAAACGTCTAAAATTCAAAAACTACGAGACTATGCGGCATATCTTCGCAGATCGTGCTATGTTCGAACGCCTCGAGAACAACCGTAGGCAGTGGTTCAGCAAATAAACCACTCCGTAGAAGACATTTTTCTGAACAACGATGTTGGACTTCACGAGCGAAAGATCAAAATACGTGGAAAAGTATATATAAAGCCAGAAGACCTGGCATCTCGGGACTGAACTTCCAAAAAATGTATCAATGCCAAACCATCCACATGGCGATGTAGATAATAGGCAACAAGCTTTTTCTATTCAGTGTGTGATTGAGTATATAAGAACTGGACGATCATTCACAACCAAAGTGAAGAAAATAGCACGGAAACTTCGTCATAACCATTACGCACTTTCTAAAGACTCATTAAACACACCATCAAATAGCATTGTCTAGAACAAATATGGATTGGATGTAATGGAACGCCCCGCAAAGCAATTAAATCTGTTGCCGATAATAGGGTTTTCCTCACACAATCATCTCACTTACTCAAGGAAGAAACATCCAAAATTAAAACATCGCCATCCATAGAACGAGCAACAATATTCTGGGAGGATATTTATGAGACAAGGAAACCGTTGAATGTTATTTACAGGCCCAACAACAGAATGTAGGTAAACATGAGATCACAAAGGAAGAGGTTCAGACGCCATTAAATGCAAGAAGAGCTTTACCGCCCCAGAGCCAGATACCATCAACAATTTTTAATGAAAAAATTTTCTAGCATCCACGAACATCTCGGCAGAATATTTAATACCTGGTTAAAAAAGAGACAACCAATTCCTAAGTGGCTTATAGAGGGAAGAATGGTACTGATTTCAAAAAAGGGCGACTTGACAAACCCCAAAAACAGACCGTTCAACTGCTTAAATTCTTGTTACAAAATATTCACTCGCATTATCTATAACAGATTACTTAGCACGAGTGAACCGGTTCTTCATGACATCAGAGAGCAGCGTGGAGGAAGGAAAGGATCTGAAGGTTGTAACGAGAACCTTCTGATTGATAGATGTATCACTCAGGATTCCGTGCAATACAAAACAAATATGTCTATGGCATGGATTGACTACAGAAAGGAGTTCAACACAACATCTCACGAATTGATCTTTTACCTGTTAGGAAGGCTATAAATGGCGCATCCTTTGATTAAGTGCATAGAACGTCTAATGTCGCTCTGGAAAACTAAATTTTCCGCAACATCAGGCACTCAAAAGGTTGAAACTGAGCCGGTGACTTTTAGAAGAGGCATCCAACTATTGGCTGGGACATTTTTATTACCTAAGACAGAGGGTTTTTTCATAGTTATTCAAGATCCGGTAGTTGCTGTCTATACTTTTTGGGGTTGTTCAAGTCGCCTTTTTTTGAAATCATTACCATTCTTCTCTCCACAAACCACTTAAGAAATGGTTGTCGCTCATTTAACTAGGTATTAAATATCCTACCGAGATGTCCTAGATAATTTTTTCCATCAAAAATTGTTAATGGTATCTGGTCCTGGGGCGGTAAAGCTCTTCGTGCTTTTAATGGCGTCTGAACCTTTTCCTTTGTGATCGCATTATTACTTACGTTCTGCTGTTGGACATGAGCAGCATTCAATGAATTCTTTGTCTCATAAATGTCCTTCCAAAATATTGTTACTCGTTCTATGGCTGGCGATGTTTTAACTTTGGGTGTCTCTTCCTCGAATAAGCGAGACGATTGTGTGAGGAAAACCCTATTATCAGCAACAGAATTTATTTGCTTTGCGATGCATTTCTTTACAACCACTAGAGTTCATATTCCTTCTACTACATAGTATGTAAAAGAAACGCGTATCGGAGATGTAAAAAATAGGTCCCAAAGTGAATAAGTTTGGGGTATTATTGGTATATACGTCACGATGTTATGGCATTATCAAACACATTTTTTTTTTATGGGTCTAGCACACGTGCTGGAGGGAAGTCCCTAAAGCGCTACAGGAGCGACACGTGTGCGGAAAAAGCGATTCACGTTGTTCTTGAATAGCTGTAAATTGTACATGGTAGGAAACACAGTCCTGGGTAAGCCATTCCAAAGGGATGATGTTCTCCATATAAAAAGACTGCTTGAAAAGTGTTGTAATAGGAGTAATAAGCTGAACCTCATACGGATGTGAAGTATGAGCGCGACGTGTACTTCTAACATGCACCGCTCTGGGAGGAATTAAGCGGGCTACATCCTTCGAACACTCTCCATGAATATACTTGTAGAATAGACTCAAGTGGCCAACCGTTCTTCGATGTTCCAGCGAATCAAGGCCGCCGGTCAGTTCTGGGTCTCCAATCAGACGAACAGCCCTTCTCTGAACAGATGCAGTGTATGTTTGGGACCGGAGCCCCAAACATGGGAGCAGTATTCCATAGTTGGTCGAATTTGAGCTTTGTAAAGAATTAACAGTTGTTGTGGAATGTAAAGCTTTCTGGTTCAAAATAATATTCCCAACTTTTGAGAAGCTCTCCTTGTTATGCCTGCAACATGGTTATGCCAGGACATATTTTCTCCCAAATTAACGCCCAACAAATTGAGTGACGATGCTAGAGGAATGGAATGCCCCGACATAACTATGTCGGGTTCAGCAACGTTAACTTTTTTAGAAAGAACTGCCGCCTGGGTTTTTGTTAAATTCCACTTAGTTGCTGTCACTCCAAGATAGAAATCCTTCCAGGTCTTTGTTAAGTTGAATGACTTCCTGCTGTCTGCGGATATTCGCCTGAGCAGCCGATGTCCAAGCGTTGAAAGTGAATGAAGAGATAAACGTACTGTCATCTGCAAAGCTGTAGATTGGATTCCCGGTTTTTTCCAGCAGATCGTTAATGTAAATGAGAAAGAGAGTAGGAGACCGTATGGAGCCTTGGGCACACCGGCGATAACAGTAAAGGTGTTAGAAAGAAATCCGTCGACTGCGACTCGTAAAGAACGCTCGCTGAGGAGACATGAGAGCCACAAACAGAACTTTTCAGACATATCATAAGAGCGTAGCTTAGCCAACAGTCCATCGTCCCAAACACGGTCGAATGCCTTGGATATGTCAAGAGCAACCGCTCGAGATTCTCCGAAGTGTTCAATTGCGTTGTTCCAAACATGTGTTACACAAGTCACCTGTTGATCTATGTTTACGAAAGCCATATTGGTGATAGCTAATAATGTTGAATCCTTCAAGGTATTTTAAAAGAAGCTGATTGGGAGCCTTTTCTCTGACTTTCGATAGATAAATCCCATGACTTTCGATAGATAAATACCACAAATACATCTTAAAAACACAAACTCATATTGTTACCTCAAAGTTAAAAAAAAAAAACCTTTGTATATAGACCACAGAAAAATTACCAATTCATAGGCTGAAATTATAATAGTTCGTCATTATTGACGTCTTTAAGGTCCCGTTATTCATTAGCTTTATATGTGTTAATTATTATGGTTTAAAAGAGATGTCAATATGTGGTGCGACGTTAAAAAAATACTTGCCTATTGTAGCATTTACCGCAGAGTGACTACATTTTTAGTATTAAATCGGCAAAAAACAACAATTTCTTTAGTTTTCAAATTGAATACAGTAACTTCTATTATTAAGTCAGTTAAAAAGCCTCTATTATGGAGACCGAATGGAAATTACTAATTTGTCAATTAAATTAAAGCTAAAATTAGAAACGCTTTTCATCTATAAGGTTTAAATAATGAGAAACATTTTTAAGACGCAGAAGTAATACAAAAAATTGTTACGTTAGTTTATGTTCTTTTTTATAACAGTTCTTATAAATTGCAAAACACATTGTCTATCAAGGTTCTTTCTGTGCTAGAACTAGTATATTTAATCATTTGTATAAGCCCAATGCTATTCTAATAGTTGGATACACTCTTAATACATTCCAATAAATTTACGTTAAAACCTCCCAGAATAAATATCTTAGACCCTTAATGTGCATGAAAGTTGTTACTTTTGATCTCTACTGTAAATAACATTTTTAGTGTTCCGTACAAAACACTTATAAGATCCCTTCGGTGTCTGTACTTCTGTCCGTCTGTCCGTCCGTCTGCCTGTCTCTCACACCCGATTTTCTCCGAAACTATTTGACATACAATGTTTAAATTTGGTGCTAATATAGGAATTGATGTCCTCATCAGATCCGTGTAGTTTTAAAAGTTAAATTTTGACTTAAGGGGTTAGTTTTGGGGGGTGAAACCGGCAGTGAAAAAAAAATTACCAGATCATCGAGTGGGGTGTCAAATAAAAAGCTTGTATAAACACGAGTTTAAAAATACTTGCACACACTTTTTTTGTATTATTTTTAAAAAATCGTGACAAGTCGCTGCCCTCCCTTATCTCGAAAAGTACTGATCAAAAAATTTTGAAAAAATTCTGGAATATTCTCCACAGGGTATAGATTGAACGAAAATTATCACGAGTGCATTACCTTTAATTCATACAGCCTTGGCCAAAAGTATTAGGCACCCCTAATAAACACCTGAAATTCATAAAATATTTAAAAAAAATACTAATTATTTTAACATATTATAGCAAACTTAAACAACAGACAACCTCTTTTACAGGTCCATAAAACACCTGGACCACAAAATTGCGATAATGAGGTTTTATGAAAAATATTTTTAATGTTTTATCAGTCTCTTTTTACTACTTGCAGTGTCAAGCAGCTTCCGTGCGTGTTTTATTTGTGAACTGGACATTCTTATATTTGAGAATTGCCCTAGAAAAGTGAGCTTGGTATCGAAAAACGAATTACAATTCGACTTGAACAAGGTAAGTCCCAAGTAGAAATAGCCAAGTTAGTGAAATGTTCTCGGTGCGCGCAGTGCAATGTGCTATTAAAAGGTTTGTGGAGACTGGCTCCCTTGCCAACAAAATGAGAACGGGCAGGAAATGTAAGACTAATGAGCGACAGGACAAAAAACTCATCCGCGAGTCTATTAAAAATCGAAAAAAAAAAACATCATCTGAGCTCGCTGCAACTCTGTCGGAAGAGATTGGGATGCTGATTAATTCTCGAACATCAAGAAGAATACTGACAGAAGCTGGATTAAGAGGATGCAAAGCTAAAAAGAAGCCTTGGCTTTCAGAGACCGACAGAAAGAAACGTTTAGAGTGAGCTCTGAAGCACCAACATTTTAGCGATTGGTCTAATGTTATATGGTCCGACAAATCCAACTTTAAAGTAAGTTTTTGTATGATTTATTTTATCAAATAACTACGTACAATTACTCTTGATTTAATCCGTTTTAGTTAAAATAATAACCAATTTTTTAATTGAGTATTTTTTCTATTCTTACAGCTATTCGAAACGTCAGGTGTGACATTCGTGAAGCAGCGTGTCGGCGAGGAATACCATCCAAATTGCGTGGTACCTACTGTAAAACACAGAGGAGGCAGCATTATGATCTGGGGCTGCATGGCTGCTAAAGGTGGCGGCGAAATGTTCGTTTGTGAAGGCCGCATGAACAGCCAAAAGTACATAAATGTACTAGAAACTATACTCATGCCTTCGCTAACGCGCATTTTTGGCGACATTAATTCAGACGACATCAAATTCCAACAAGATAATGCACCTTGTCATAAATCAGCGGCTACGATGCGCTGGTTTAGAGACAATAACATTGTCTTGTTGGATTAGCCGGCGCAGTCTCCAGGTCTAAATCCTATCGAGCATCTTTGGGGTATTCTGAAGCGCAAGATACGGGAGCATAGCATAACATCAAAAGCAGAGCTAAAAAGCGCTTTGATAGATGAGTGGGATGCCATAAGTACAACTGAATGTACTAGGCTTGTACGCAGCATGCCCTAAAGAATTGCTGCTGTAATTAAAGCTAAGGGCGGACACACCAAATATTGATTTATTTCATAATTTTACCTCAATATACGATTTTACAAAACATATGAATTTAATTTTTTACCCTGAAACACAAGAAATGAAGTAAATTGTAGAGTGCCTAATACTTTTGGCCAAGGCTGTATGGTATATAAAAAAGCAAAAATTTCATAAGGTCATAAGTTTCAGTGAAAACTCTTTTGGGGTGTGTTTTGTGAAGTCACTGATCGTTTTATACCTCCGTAACAAAAATTTTTATGTTAAAAGCAATCAACATACGGAACACTAATTGCGCTAGTCCAGGCACTTGACCGGTTATTTATTAAACAGGATGGGGATATATCAGATAAATTACACTGGTCAACAAAAAAAAGAAAATTGCTTGTTTCCTGTGATTTTTTTTTGTTTCTATCTCAAATTGACGCGTATTTTTTAAATATGGCAACAATTTTTCTCTAACAGCTTTTATTTTTGAGTTATAGCTAACTACCCTCATTTACTATTTTTACTTAAATTTTCGTTTTTTTATTGGACATTAAAATATATTTTGTTGTTGTTTTAGATATGGCTTCGTCAAGAAGATGTTGTGTGCTTAATCCCGATTGTTTTTGCTATATTTGTGGTGAATATATATTTGCAAAATATCGAAAACCTATATCGGACTTTGTGAAAACTGCGTATCATCAATACTTTAAAATAAAATTGTGTAATCACGACAAGCCATGGGTTCCTCATATTGTATGCCAGAAATGTGTTGTATGTCTACGGTTATGGTCCAGTGGAAAAAGAGATGCAATAATGTTCGTAACACTCATGATTTGGCGAGAACCTCGAAACCATCATGACGATTCCTACTTCTGCGTTGTGAAAATAAACGGAATTAACCCTGGAAATCGAAGTAAGTGGTCATATCCTAACTTATCTTCTGCTCAACGACCTCAATTAAAATCACAAGAGGTACAACCCAGCACATCTAAATCTTTTGATGATCCAAATCTCTGTGAACCCGAACAAAATACATCAAGTGAAGACTCTGATTCAGACTACAAATGTAGCCTTTCAGAACCTCAACCATTTAATCAGAAAGAACTAAATGACTTAGTAAGAGATCTGAACTTACCAAAAGAAGCTTCTGAAATTTTAGCATCTCGTTTAAAAGAAAAAATTTGCTTACTCCGGAAACCAACATTACATTTTATCGTACCCGAGAAAAAAATTTGTTACCGTATTTTTCTCAACAAGTACGGATCTATACCTATTGCACATTCGACGACTTTAAAAGAAGAATACGTAAATGTTTCTAAGGTTATCGAAAAAAATAAGTATCAAGACCACAAATGGGTCATTTGTGTTGATCTGAAAATGGTTAACTTTCTTTTAAGTCAACAAGGGAGGTAACCAAAGTTCCCTTGTTTCATGTGTCTCTGGGATAGTCGTGACAAACAACACCATTGGTCACAAAAAGTTTGGCCAGTGGGGGAAGAGATAAAAGTTGGTACAAAAAATGTTATAAACGTGCCTTTAGTTAGTCGAGACCGCATCATACTTCCACCACTTCGTATTAAACTCGGCATAATGAAACAGTTTGTGAAGGCGCTTGACAAAAGTGGCGAATGTTTTAATTTTTTTTCACGCAAGTTTCCAGGATTAAGTTCAGAAAAATTGAAAGCTGGTATTTTTGATGGGCCACAGATTAGGCAACTCGTGAAAAATCCTAATTTTGTCAAATCAATGACTGAAGTCGAATTCAAAGCTTGGAATTCATTTGTTTTGGTTATGAGTAGCTTCCTAGGCAAAAAGAAATCTGACGACCATGTCAAGCTTGTTGAGTGCATGCTATCGAACTTGCAAGAGCTAGGGTGCAACATGAGCATAAAAATCCACTTCCTGCACTCGCATTTACACCGATTTCCACAAAATCTGGGTGATTTTAGTGAGGAGCAGGGTGAAAGATTTCATCAGGATCTTCGGACAATGGAAGAGCGTTATCAGGGGCGGTGGGACTCACATATGATGGCAGACTACTGCTGGAGTTTGCAACGAAATCTACCTAAAGTCGTTCATTCAAGGAAATCTTATAAAAGATCATTTGCTAGTGTTCAATAGAAATTTTGTTAACATAATGTATTATTTTTTTGTATTTTTTTTTTTGTATTTTTTTGGCAAAATAATAAAACTATATATTTCAAAAGGTAAAGCTGTTAGCAATCTCCCAGTATGTTTTTCATAGTCAGGGCCATAGAAATACCCAATAACAGAAAAAAAAATAAAGGAAACAAGACTTGTGTTGACCAGTGTTATCAAAGATAATGCACTAGTGATACAATCTATACTTTACAGAGAATATTCCAGAATTTTTTCGAAATTTTTCGAATAGTACTTTTAGAGGTAGGGAGAGGGGACAGTGATTTTTGGCAATTTTTTAAAAATATTGTAAAGAAAAGTTTGCGCGAGTATTGCACCATACATATTTTTGAAGTCGCATTTTCACAAGCTTTTATTTGATATCCCACTCGATGACCTTGCAAAAAATTTTCTTTTTTCACTTCTAATTTCACCCCCCAAAATTAACCTCTTAAGTCAAAATTTAACTTTCAAAACTACACGACTGTAATTGGGCCATCAATTCATACATTTATAACAAATTTCAACCTTCTCTATCAAATCGTTTCGAAGAAAATCGACATTCACAGAGAGACAATCAAACACCGAAGTAATTCGGATACGGAACATTAAAAATGTCACAGAAAACCGACCGATTTTGGTAGTTCGGATCATTTGTAAGTAATTTTAACAAAACGAAGCAATAAAAATGGAGCCGATTATCACCACAAACCCCAAATACTAAAACGGAGTCTCATATTAAGAACGTTAAATAAAGGCTGTTGGTAGATTGCTGGCAAGCAGTAATATAAAGTGATGATATTAACAGGAAGTTAAAGGCTTTTTTTATATTTTTAGTGGGCATATAAACACTGAAGTCCACGATTATAACAGCAACAGGGTGTACATAAGGACTATTAATTAATACAAGTAAGTTATAGGTCGCAAATATTCGCGGTAACATGGCTAAATGGTTTATTTCAGTCCGGTGTCATATCAGACTCGTCTATGTGTGTCGTTCACTGTGTTATTACGTTAATTGTAATTTGCGTTAATATTCAACCATTTGTAAATTGCGTTAATATTCAACCATCAAATATTAGCTCCCGTTTCCTAATATTATTTGCAGATGGCATAAATACTATTAGGAATGCGCTGGATCTTGACAATTGTACTAAGTTGTGATGAAATTCATTACAAGCTTACATAACGAAGTAAGGTTATATTGCATTTAAAAACATGTTCCATGTTCGTTTATAGTGCACAGCACAAGACAAGCTGTCGCTTTCGTTTTCAAGTTCTTGGTGTGATGGTCAAAGCTTTGAGATACATTTTTTCGGATTACAATCTCTCTTTATATGATTACGCTAAATCTTGAGGTTTTGATCTAATTTTCTTTGATTTATTTCAGGGTGTAGCAACTATTATTATTCGTCCTTTTTAACTGAAATTAAAGTATTATTTTATTAGTATCCTAGAAAAAGTTTGTTATTCTTCAACGAATATTTTTTTTATTTTATATATTTTCCCGACAATTTTTCGACACCATCTTATATTTTACTTATTACTTAATTGTGTTATTTTTGTATCACTTAAATTATTGTCCGCTTTAGAATCTTTTTTTTTTGCCACAGATTAATATCAATTTTCACCTGGAAAATTTTTTTTGACCCTTCGTATTGAAAACGTCATTTTTAAATATCGTGTCTCGAAATCATGTTTTATTTAGTTCTTTCTGTTTTAACCATAAATATTAATTATTATTATTTTGAATTTTGAGCGCCATGTTGTAGCATTTTTTTTTTTTAAATTTTGGCCGCTATATTGATTTCTTTTAATTAACCCTTAACGACTAAAATACTATATATATATATATATATATATATATATATATATATATATATATATATATATATCAACGAGTATTCTGACACAAATTATAGATTTTTTTGATTTTGAATTTTTGAGCGCTATGTTGTAGCAGTAATTTTTTTTCAATTTTTTATTATATATTTTTTAAATTTTGGCCGCGGTATGGATTTCTTTTAATTAACCTTTAACGACGACTAAAATACTAATATATATATATATATATATATTATATATATATATATATATATATATATATATATGTGTCATGGAAAAGGCTATCAATCAGCATCTTCTAAAATATCTTGAAGGATTCAACATTAACATATTAGCGATCACCAATACGGCTTTCGTAAACATAGATCAATAGGAGATCTTTTTGACTTATGTAACACATGTTTGGAACAACGCAATTGAACACTCTGGAGAATCTGGAGTAGTTGCTCTTGACATATCCCAGGCATTCGACCGTGTTTGGCACGATGGACTGATGGCTAAGCTACGCTCTTCTGGTATGTCTGAAAAGTTCTATTTGTGCCTCTCATGTTTCCTCAGAGAGCGTTCTTTATGAGTAGTAGTAGAAAGAATTCTAACACCTTCACTATCAACGCTGGTGTGCCCCAAAGCTCCATACTGTCTCCTAGTCTCTTTCTCATTTACATTAACGATCTGCTGGAAAAGACCGAGAATCCAATCTACAGCGTTGCAGATGACAGTACGCCTATCTCTTCATTCACTTTGAACCCTCGGACATCGGCTACTCAGATGAATATCCGCAGACAACAGGAAGTCATTCAACTTAACAAAGACCGACAGGGCGGCAGTTTTTTCTAAAACAGTTAACGTTGCTGAACCCGACATAGTTATGTCGGGGCACTCCATTTCTCTAACATCGTCACTATTGGGCGTTAATTTGATATGTCCTGGCCTGAAAATGTTGCAGGCATAGCAAGGAGAGCTTCTCAAAAGTTGGGAATATTATTTCGAACCAGAAAACTTTACCCTCCGGAACAACTGTTAATTCTTTGCAATGCTCAAATTCCACCAACTATGGAATACTGCTCCTATGTTTGGGGCTCCGCTCCCAAACACACATTGCATTTGTTGAATTCTATTCAGAGAAGAGCTGTTCGTCTGATTGGAGATCCGGAACTGACTGGCGACCTTGATTCGCTGGAACATCGAAGAAACGGTTGGCGACTTGAGCTTATTCTACAGGTATTTTCATGGAAAGTGTTCGAAGGATGTGGCCCGCTTAATTCCTCCCAGGGTGGTGCGTGTTAGAAATACACGTCGCGCTGATACTTCACGTCCGTATGAGGTTCAGCTTATTACCCGTACAACGCTTTTCAAGCAGTCTTTTATATGAAGAACATTATCCCTTTGGAATAATTTACCTAGGACTGTGTTTCTCACCGAGTACAATTTACAGCGATGAACGACGTGAATCGCTTTTCCCCGCAAATATATCGCTCCTGTAGCGCTTTAGGGACTTCCCTACAGCACGTGTGCTAGACCAATAAAAAAAATATGTATTCTGACACTAATTATAGATTTTTTCGCACAATGTTCGTTTTTTTTTTTTTTTACCTTAGTATACATTAATTTCGTTCATTTTCTAATTCCAGTCGCCATTTTGTGAATGTCATACTGAATTTCGAAAAAGGCCATATTTCATTCGAAAGCTCGTGAGCATACGAACATTTTGGGACCTTCAAAGTTATTTTATATATATATATATATATATATATATATATATATATATATATATATATATATACAGTCGTATATATATATATATATATATATATATATATATATATATATATATATATATATATATATATAAAATAAAGAGAGAGAAAGCAAAAGTTGACAGACATCTGGTGTCGCACAAAGATGTGCACTGGCAATTCACTCTGTTGATAATGGACACTCCTTCAACTTCAGAGAACCGAAAATCCTGCATATCCAAAAAAACCTTCTTAAAAGAGAATTTCTTGAGATGTGCTAGATCAACGAGAATCCCCAAAATATCAACAAAAGAACTGATCTTGACGGCTTGAGCAGCATATACAGCTTTCTTCTCTCTCGTGACATTCATCCTTCGCATAATATCTCTGGGTCGTTATACTCCTCATAACAGTTTTTTCGTTTTTGGTAAATTACAGCTCTGTCTTTCTGCATGCTGCCCCCTGGGTACCATCTTGTTTAAGTATATGTTTTTCTTGGTTTCCCCTGAAATTCTTTATAATTACATTCCCATTTGTAATAACATTAATAATAATAACAATTATAATAATAAATTGATTAGTATGTTCCCAATTAATGAAAAACCCTTTCCACTTGCCGCCTCCTTTTTCCTTGTTCTGTTTCCCCCCCTAGATGAAGTAAAATCGTTTCCTCTATATGTCACTTAATTATCATAACAGTGAAAATTTGCTTTCCCATTGGATACCTGTTCCCTTAATACCAAAAAAAAAAATTTTACCATATGACGTAGTACTTAATTCGTACTAAACCGGTCCTTTCCTGGTTGTTCAACCTTTCCTTTTATTCATTTTGAGTGATCCCTTACATCTGTCAGGTGGTCGTCCTTTGTTCGGCGCCCTGTCAAAATTGTCACTTTTCTTTGAGAGAGGCAGGTGCTTAATTAGTTCTGAAATTTCAGCATCCAACGTTATCAATGGCATCCCTGCTGTAAATGCCATGTTTGTATTTTAATATGTTAGTGAATAGTGGTTGTTTTATTTCAGTGTTGGTCTTTACTATGGCGATTGTTATTGATGGTCATTCTTGTTAGATTAAATTGCATGCTACATGTGAGTCACTCGAATTTTGTTTTTTGACATTTCTTCATAATAATAATAATAATAATAATTTATGATTGTTTAGAATAATAATACTTTTAATTTACAATAGTTCCATATTAATAATCGTAGGATTGAAATTAAAAATTGCAAATTAAAAATTAATAATTGAAAGTAATAATTAAAAATTAAAAACTTGACTCAACGACACCAATTTTTTATGCCTAATTTTCTTTATTTGTTGCTTCGTTATCTCTTTTTCAGTTTGTGCCCTGATGAAGGTCCCAACCTAGGACCGAAATATTGGCTAAATGAATATAGTATGAACATCTGTTGATGCCCTTTTTGCCGAGTTCCCCAACTAGTTTCACAACTTATATATATATATATATATATATATATATATATATATATATATATATATATATATATATATATATATATATATACAGTCGACACTCTATCTAGTGAAAGACCAAAATGTTGACCGAAATTTCACTGTAGAGAGTGTTTCACTATATAGAGTTTCACTATAAACAGTGTCGACTATATATATATATATATATATATATATATATATATATATATATATATATATATATATATATATATATATATATATATATATATATATATATATATATATATATATATATATATATATATATTCGTAATGGTATATTTACCTAAAAGCGCAGCTATGCTTTGCGTTTCCCTCAAAAACTACTTTGTTCAATTTGTTTAACAGTACAGCACAAGAACCACTAAACCGATTTTCTTGAACTAAAGTTTTTTGCAAAAAGAATAGACGCCTTTTCAGTACGACATAAAGAAATACCATTATTGATTAATTTTTAGTATAGTTTTATGATTAAATTTTTAAAAATTGTCAAATTTTAACATTTTCTTCCAACACCCGTCATTTTGTTAATTCTGAACATTTCTTCATTTTCTAACTTTCAAACTATAGACCAATATAAGAATTTTAAAATTTCTTTTATTATTCTTGTTTTAGAGTAACGAAAATAGAGCTAGCTTTGGAGAGAGTACATGGATCCAACATTAGAAGATCAACAAAGGGCCCAATTTTGATTTTAAAAATGGACTTAGAAACCTTAATGTATTCTCTTCCAAATAAAAAAAATAAACATTGTAATATCTTAATAAATAGTGTCAAAAAAATCCAAAAAATCGCCAATTTATTGAGTTGTTTCAGTACTGTTTCAGGTTAGTTCAGGTTTAAAAAAAAATTAGAATGGCATTAAAGGGTCCAATTTTAATTTTAAAAATGGATCTTAATCTATGCCTTTTCAAATGAAAAATACACTTTGTAATATCTTAATAAATAGTATAAAAAAAATTCGGAAAATCGCACTAATTGAGTTGTGCTGGTTCATCCCCTTATAGCGTCAATCTAAATGATGTGCGGTGATTTTTCGAATTAATTGTTTATTTCAATTATTTGTCTTATATTGTATTGTTTTATGGGTTATTTACATGTACATTTTACTGTATATAAATAAATGTGTACAAATTTGCGTTGACGACTTTAATCTCAAATTTGTAAAGAACAATAAACAATAAATTATTTATTTAACAATTAAATGCTTACCATATAAAATCTTTACAGTGAGAGCAAAACGTCGGTTGCTTGAAAAACCTAGGTATAAATCTGTGATCTTTGATTTGATAAACATTCTTTTTCTTCAAAGCACCTTTCCTGCCCCTCAATCGTAGCCCAAATTTCGTGTTTAAATCGTTCGCATCGTCATTATTGAAGTCTTTAAGGTCCTGTTGTTCATCAGCCATGGTTTTCTGTTAGTGTTTTCGCGAGAAAACCATTCAAACAATCGATAGAAACACTCGCGCGGCTCGCAGGAGATCGCTAAAAATACTGCGGCAATTGCACAAGCACGCAGACCGCCGCGCTGCTGAATGTCAATATTCAGGTATAGACAAAGTTACTCACCGGTGCAACAGATTGTTCAGGAAAAGACATACGTCCTTGAATATTTTGCTTGTAGGTCAGCCAAAAGAGATTGAAGAATCGAGAAGATGAAGAATGGACGAGGGGGATAATTGATAAGGCAAACATCGATTTAAATTCACTGCTTGACGTCATTAAATGTTTTGATATGCAAATTTTACAGGAAATGTTAATTTTAGGCATTTCAATTGTTTTTTTTTTGTGCGTATAAAGTTGTTTAAGATTTTACCTGTTTTATTTACAGTTTTTCATTGTCAAAATATTATGTGATGACGACAGTCCTGAAAAAAAACAAACATGTTAAAGTTGGCCGAAAATCAAGCACATACGAGGCTGGTTTGAAAAGTCCGTGCAAAAATAAAAACTACTTATGTGTTTGTAGTAAACCTTTTTTATTTTTCGACATAGTCTCCTTTTAGGCTTATACACTTCGTCCAACGATGTTCTAGTTTGTCGATCCATTCCGAATAATAGGATTTGTCCAAGTCTGCAAAATATCCATTAGTGTCTACAATCACCTCTTCGTTTGAATAAAATCTTTGTCCCGCCAGCCATTTCTTCAAATTGGGGAACAAATAGTAGTCCGAGGGAGCCAAGTCTGGAGAATAGGGGGGATGTGAAACGAGTTGGAATCCTGTTTCCATTAATTTTGCGATCACAACTGCTGAGGTGTGTGCTGGTGCGTTGTCGTGATGGAAAAGGACTTTCTTGTCGGCCAGTCGCGGGCGTTTTTCTTGCAGCTCGGTTTTCAAACGGTCCAATAACGATGAATAATATTCACCTGTAATAGTTTTACCCTTTTCCAGATAGTCGATGAGGATTATCCCTTGCGAATCCCAAAAGACAGTCGCCATAACCTTTCCGGCCGAAGGAACGGTCTTCGCCTTTTTTGGTGCAGATTCCCCCTTGGTAACCCATTGTTTAGATTGTTGTTTGGTCTCAGGAGTATAGTAATGTATCCATATTTCATCCACAGTGACGAAACGACACTTAAAGTCCTCCGGATTCTTCTGGAACAGCTGCAAACCATAATTGCAACATTTCACACGATTCCGTTTTTGGTCAAGCGTGAGCAATCGCGGCACCCATCTTGCGGATAGCTTTCTCATGTCCAAATGTTTATGCAAAATATTATGTACCCGTTCAGTCGAGATGCCCACAGCACTAGCAATTTCACGCACCTTAAGTCTTCTGTCGTCCATCACCATATAATGGATTTGATCAATGATTTCTGGAGTCATAACCTCCACAGGCCGTCCAGAACGTTCAGCGTCACTTGTGCCCATATGGCCAGTCCAAAAATTTTGAAACCACTTATAAACTGTTCTAATCGACGGTGCAGAGTCACCATAATGTTTATCAAGCTTCTCTTTAGTCTCCTGAGGCGTTTTACCTTTCATAAAGTAATGTTTAATCACCACACGAAATTCTTTTTCGTCCATTTCTTGAAAATCACTCGACTTCCTTGATTCACACGAATGCCAAACACAAAGAAATAGACCAATATGGCTGAAACTTGGTGTGCGTTCATTCAAGAGATGCTACTAACTAAACATGATCTCGATACGCGCCGGTGGTGCCATCTCTCTGACTTTGCACGGACTTTTCAAACCAGCCTCGTATCTGTGTTTTTTTTTCGATTATCGTGGTGTTGAGCACAAGTACTTTCTTCCGGTTGACCAAATAGTTAATAAGGGGTATTATTTAAGCGTTATGTGTCATTTACGTGAGTCAGGTCCTAAAAAATATATGAACTGTAGCAAAGAAATCATGGATTTTGTATTATTATAAAGACCCATCGCATAAAATATATTTTTTTTTATGGGCAAAGCACACATACAGGAGCGACGCGTGTACGAAAAAAGTGATTCACGTTGGTCTTGAATCGCTATAAATTGTACTTGGTGGGAAACACAGTTCTGAGCAAATTATTTCAAAGGGAAGAGGTTGTCCATACAAAAGACTGCATGAAAAGGATTGTACGAGGAGTGACGAGTCGAAGCTCATACGGATGAGAAGTACCAGCGCGACATGTATTCCTACCATGCACCGCTCTGGAGGGTGTTAAACAGGATGCTCCAAGAAATCAAGGTTGCTGGTGAGTTCTGGTTCTCCAATCAGACGAACAGCTCTCTTCTAAATAGAATTCAACAAACGCATTGTATATTTGGGAGCAAAGCCTCACATATGGGAGCATCGTTGGTCGAATTTGAGCTTTTTACAGAATTAACAATTGTTGTGGAGTGTAAGCTTTCTAGTTCAGAATAATATTCTCAGCTTTTGGGAAGTCCTCTTTGCTATGCGTGCAACATGTTCCTGTCTAAGTCCTCTTGTTACGTACTGGAAATGTATTTGATAATGTGTTTCCTAGTTTTATTTTAGAGTATGACTGATCGTACAGTTGTTTTATTTCAGTGATTGCACTAATATTTACTGGCAATAGCGCTAGAGTTTGCAGAAGTTTTTAATTGGAACAGTATCATATGCTTTTGTTAGATCCACGAATAGTAAGTGAACTTCTCTGTTTGTTGCTATTTCCTTTTTACTGCGTTGGGCAAAGAATACATCATCCAGTTTTTGATCTACCCGCTCTACACCTCACTGTTCTTCAATTTCCTGTGGGCTATATTCATTTTCAGTGATATTTCAAAGCATCTTCCCATAAATCCTCCTTAAAGTACTAGTGACCTCGAAGCTAATTTCGAGCGCCAGCAGCAGCAAAAGCACAGTATCGAGTAGCGGCAGCAGCAAGAGCACTTAAAAATGTCAAATGAGATTTTGGTGAAACGTCTTACAAATTCGGAACGGATTGAAACCCGGAATTTTAATGTATTACATTCCACTATCCATACAAACCTCTATTGTAACCAATATATATATATATATATATATATATATATATATATATATATATATATATATATATATATATATATATATATATATATATATATACTAAAATCGACATTCCGAAATAAAATTTCGGAATATGGTTTGTTACTTGATTGGTCACTACAACAGAAAGTCGAGAAATTTGCAAATGCAAAATGACCATATTCCGAAATTTTATTTCGCAGTTTTTCGAAGTTCGAAAATCTCAACAGATGGCGCGAGGGTCTGTATCTTGCCCAACGAGTAATATCACGTTATTTAAGGTACCATGATTGCTATAAGCCAGCGGGAGTCATCCAACTTGACTCGCCACGGTACTCGGATGTTCACGATCGATACCGTTGCCTAAAGCCTACCTGATGAAGAGTATAGGCTCAGAAACTATAGTCGTAGGAGGAAGGCATGGAATATAGCATTCATGGGATCTTCGTTGGTCATTTTGCATTTGCAAATTTCTCGACTTTCTATATATAATATATATTTTTCTCATGTTTTTTCTGATGAAGTGTAATAAAGTGCCCCCACAAAGAATAATTTTTGAACACACCACTTAGCAGTAAGTACCTTAATGTTACATATAAAATCGAGTTGTTCTTTACTTTTAATCTCAAAAATACTGATAGTCTACTATAATTGTAGTCCTAATGAAGAAAATGAAATATTTTCGAAAGCTTGGCGTAGCTAAAAAGGTGTCAAGAACTTTTTAGTTCTTTTCCAAAGACCGCTTATCCCAAGAAAATAATACTGGTATATATATATATATATATATATATATATATATATATTGACACTTAGATTTATTTTTTTTATGAATAGGTGTTATCCAGACTTCCTTTCAAATTTGGGGTCTTGTTTCTCCATGTATATATCGTTCCAATAGAACATTTCTATTAGTTTTGAAGTATCACTCTTTAGTAGTTCGCAGGAATACCCTCCGGTTGACATTTAGTATGTGATTGGGACATGTATTGATCCCTAGATTTGAAAAATTTTTGGGTACAATGAATCTCCATGCTTTTGATGATTTGGTTACTCCTAGGTATGAATCCAGTCCCCTACATTTCCTAATGCAAGTTGCCTTGTTTAATACTAATTATATATTTGTGCCGACAATTAAATCTCGTTATTTGCATTAAATTGAAATAAAATTGATTTCATGTTTGACATCAATGAATGCGACGTTAATACACTGTGTTTGTTCGAGTAGGAGTTTCATACCAGCCAGAAGTCACGAAATAATAGGAATTCAATCAGGCTATTTTTTTGTTCTCGATTTAATTGTCTCTGATTGATTTGAAACTGATTGTTTACTTCCCCCCGTATTTTTTTTTTATTTTTATAATTATTTATTGCCCTGAATAATAATTTATACCTGCGTAAGTAAGGAAGGTTACATTTTGTATTGCTGTGTATGTACGTACATATGTATGCGTGATTATAGTATTGTTTTTATGTAAAAAAAGTATGATAATTGTTTTAACAGGACTATTAGAATAAAATTTGTATATTACAGTGTATTATAGGATGGATTTGATAAGTGATTTGTGGTTTTTATTTTAACAAAAATGATATGTTTTTTTTTTGACCAGTGTTTGTGAAGCAAGAAATGATAAGCAAATAAGGAAGTGGTAACTACTTAGTAATAAAATACCGTCTGTCAAGTAAGAACGTGTCCGCGATCATTTATTTTTGGTAGATGCGATTCTAGCGATTCAATAAAAAAATCAGTAGAGGGAACCTTTGTCTACGACGCATTTTAGTAAAAGTATCAGTCGATTCCGAACTTTCGTCAAAATCACGTAAAATCTAAAATGAGTCACTTGTTTACGCGTCGGTTTGAGACAGTCTTTCTTTGTTCCCATCCAAAGGGGCCTAAAATGGCACATTTCGCGACCGCTAAATATATTAAAAAGTCGGTATCGTTTGTGAAGAAGTGGATAAATCCTTTAAACGAGACGAAAAATGTCGACGACTTGCTGAAACGTGGCTCGGTAGGCAAAGTTACTCCGAAAGTCCAAAAACGAATCGTATCTTTGTTTTCATGGGACCCGAAATTGACGCTGCGTCAAGGAGCGGTCACAAAATTAAGAAAATCGGGTTTGAATGTGTGACATGAGGTCATTCGAGAACATCTTCGTGCTCATGATGTCAAATTGAAGAAACTTTTGGTGGGCGAAAATCATGTCGCGAAGCGGCTCGCTTGGGTCCACGATAAGATACTAGACACCAACCCTATTGAAACCGTTTGTTCCCTTGAAGAGAGAGTTCAAAGCAAAGACTTTAACGACTTTGGCTCAGTTGCCATACAAGATTTGAAAAATTTGGAGATCATTTCAGAAAATCTCGTCGACAACATGTCTTGAAGACGCCAGACGATTATTGATACAGGAGGCGATTGGACAACCTTCTAAGGTAATTGTGTCGTTATTAGCAAACCAAAGAAAACATGGATGGTAAAAAATGTTCTCGAAACACATTTTTGCAAGAATACGGGAGGTCACGTTCTTACTTGACAGACTGTACCTAATGTAAGATTTGATAGTATTAGAGTGTATTTTGATTTAACTTTGTAAAACCCAACTTTTTTAAAAACAGAAAGCGCTTCAATACAAAAAATGCATTTGCAATGCTTATTTTGGGAAATTTAAATTTCGACTACTTAAACAGGATGTTAATTCGTTGGTGGATAATTAACTACATTGAAATGGGTGATTCTTTGGGTCAAGTAAAAAAAAGAAATAAAGTAAACCCCAAATTTACAACCCTTTTCGAATGCCTGTAATTTAGTTCACCACAGTGTTGCCAAATATTGACTTTTTAATATTATGACTTTTGGATTCTCTTAAAACAACGTATTTTTAAGTTAAAGTATGGAAAACTGTTGTTTGTGTAAAGTAACGATAAGTAATATTACGATGAACTGGTAATAGTAAATTATATTCGGAGATCTTTATGCTCTATAGACATTCCTGGCTTCCTGGTAGTCCAACTAAAATTACTAGGTAGCTCTCTAAATTTTAAAGCCAATCGAGATTTTTTTTAAAAAAACTAATCTTTGAAGGACTCAAATAGCTACAAGTTACTTAAAATAAATAATACTTATTTCTACTGCACAGTCTTTTCATTTTCCTTTTTCGGGAGGTTGGATCTGGTTTGTGTGTTCGGACAAGTATTTTTTAAAATATAACATCGCTTGTTTATTTTTTTTATACTACATCGTTGAAGAGTTATTGAAAAAAACATTACCAGCTGAAACGTGGTATTTTAAAGAAATGAAATAACGCAAGTCTAAAACACGTCTATTCTTGGCAAAATTTTGAATTATCCAAAAATCACAACAGTTCAGTTGTAGTCATAATAGACTAAATATTCCAATTGAAGACAAGTAAAAACATTAAAAGTCACACATACACACACACAAACACCCCATTCCAAGTAGCATAGTATCTTAATCCAGTATCTACTATGTCTTCGTTCCAGCTTTTGGAAAAATCCATTTTGCCGTTTAGAAGTGATGCTTTAATAAACAAATACACAGACCGATACTAATCTTTGGAGTATATTTGGATAAAAAAATAATTCTTGAAATTAAAATTCTCGTCTCATCTTTATGTTTTAAAGTTACCGCTAAACATGCAATAGTGGTATTAGTACTCTATTTTTACAGTACTTTTTTTTTATTTTCACACTGGATGGTGCTGAGGTTTGTTGGCTACTGACACTTGTAGATGTATGGCTTTTAAACCTTTCCAACTAATACTAGGTATTTGTGATTTGCCTCTTCACCTAGGCTGGCTGATGAGCTCTGATATGGTGTGAAACATGTATGTTCTAGTTTGGTGATTCTTAAATGGCACGCCCAGGTAGTCCATTATTCTGAACGCCAATACTTTAAATGAAAGAACAAAGAGCACGGCATTCTGTTCTCTTGTTTGTTGATCCTTGCCCGACTGATGAGCCGTGATAGGGCGAAACGCATCTCGGGATGGATTTGACGAATAAGAGAATAGTGGGTATAGTGCTGAAATATAAGCCTTCATTCCGTTTTCATTTGTTTTCCATTGAACCACATGCAGCGAGTCAGCCTCCGATGGAGTACCAACTACGAGGTATGCGTTATATCTTACTATATGTATATAGAGTAGAACCCCGATTAACCGAGTCGTGATTATCCGAGCTCCGGATTAACCGAGCCAATCTAAGAACCTGATTATCCGAGGTACGCGCATCTATGCTGCGTATTAACCGAGCTTCTAAAATATGTACGTACATATTTTCATTTAAAATCGTCGGGGCCTTCGGGAAGTCCCCCTGGCCCGTGTGAGGGGTCTCCTATTTATGTTCTTGGACTCTTTCAGCATGTAAATTTGCGTGAATGCAGTGCGTTAAAGCGTTTACTACGGAGAAGTACGAGTATACTCACATAATTTATTTGGTTGGAGTTCTGGTAGTTAAGTGTAATTAATACGAACTGCTTTGTTTGAATTTTTGTTTGTCGTATTATAATGGAGCAAAACAAGCGTAAAAGAATCGTCATTCCTATTGAAGAAAAATTAAAAGCCTTCAGAAGAATTGAAGCAGGAGAGACAATTAAAGTTGTTGCACGAGATTATGGAGTAGGTGAGGTAACAGTTGGAGATTGAAAAAGAAACCGCACAAAAATAGAAGAGTGGTGTATAAATCACGCCTCCTCCTCTTTAGGAAGAAAATCAATGAAAACCGGCGACTATGAAAAGGTTAACGAAGCTTTATTCATGTGGTTTAACCAACAGAGATCAAAAGCTGTGCCTCTCTTCAATTTTACAAGAGAAAGCAATAATGATTAGTAGGCAATTCTCAGAGATAGATGAGTTTACCGCCAGCGCTGGATGCGCAAAGATACCTATTTCACTGTTTTATAATGTATGTACCTATTTATATGTTAAAAACGCTAATACATCGGTTTAAAGTATTGGTGTTTATTTTTTAAATGAATAAAAAACAAATCCGAATTATCAGAGTTTTCAGTTATCCGAGGAGGGTACCCCCCCCACGTTACCTCGGATAACCGGGGTTCTACTATATATATATATATATATATATATATATATATATATATATATATATATATATATATATATGTATAGATGAACTATCATATTTTTTGGTTAACACTGTATGTATATATATCGCTTAAGTTTGCTTTTCCATAAATATATAATAAACTAAATAGGGAATCGGTTAAGACTATTTTTACCGCAGGCAATTTTAAACAAATACTATTTTTAGCCAAGTTAATTGACGTGTACTCTAACAAACTCTAAAAAATATATGGATTTTCTAAAAATTCCAGTAATATTTTAACCGGACTACAATATCTGCAATGTTAGACAAAGATAAAAATAACTGGGAACGTTCTGGCTGGAAAACGCTTGCGTATTGAGTGGGACGTGATCATTTTCCTGCTTCAAAGAGCGAGCTGGGAAATTATTCTTGAATTCAGCGGAAATTTATATGGTCAAAGCTAATTTAAAGTTCATTTTGCACAAAGAAAATATTCTTTTGACTCAAGAACATATTCTTTATGCTAACTTCAAATGTACAGTTGCTCAAATAAGAACGGATCGCCATTTTTTCATTAAAAATGTATTTATTTAAAAGTTTTTTGCATAATTCAACAGTAAAGGATTGCCATTAAAATGCGAATGATTCAGTAGTTCGTCCAGTTCTCATCAGCCTCGATGATCCCCTGACATCTTCGGGGCATACTTTCGACGAGATTTTCCGCGTATTCTTGGGGCAAAGATTTCCCGAATTTACCGTGACGGCCGCTTCACTACGTACACCTTTTTACTACAAAGCTTCTGCTTGATGTATCACTATACAGTCTCGATTGGGTTTGCATCGGGTGACTGGTATGGCCAATCTAGTGTGATGATACCGGATTGCCCTTTCCATTGGCTACACGTCTGAGGTCGTTAACCACTCCTCCTTATCGACAAACCACTGTATGTCAGTCGATACTAATGTCTTCTTGTAAATCTGGAGCATTTGTTTAGCGTTCAAATTGTAGGTAAAGCTGAAGAGTCTCCAAAAACCTTTTTCGGAAAGACATGCACAAACATGGATCTTCTGAGGGTTTTTCAGGATGCGATGAATCAATAGGTTAGTAGAAATTGAGAAGGCTCTTGGGGTGATAATATAACATAAAAACTACAATGCTTCAGTCTCCATCTATATTTTCCTCCGCCCACGCGAGTCGTTTCACTCTGTGTTTTTAGCTCAGCAATGGTTTCTTCATTGTACTAGGCCACTTCAAATCGTTAGCAGGGAAATGAGTGCGAATTGTTTCAAATAGCATATTCAAACCTTTCTGGTGAAGTTAGTTAATTGGGAATTTTGCGCGCGATTCGTCCTTGTCCGTCACTTTTCCTCTCAAACCACGTTATATCATCAACATTTTTCATCGTTTCACCCACTTGCCCATATACTTAGTAGCTGCTAAAGGCGTCATTTTCGGAACTTTTGGATGATTACCTAGGAACACAGCCTCGAAGAGCTAAGCGTATGCAGCATTCAGGTTCGATAATGTACTATTTAACCATAAATAAGGTTAGAAATGAATCTCTTTCCAAAGCATTGTTTGCAAGGGTGCCAACAATATCTTCAAAAAAAAACGGATTTCTTTTACCGACAACAAGTTTTAGACGACACTTTCCTATTTGACCGACTGGATATACCATCTTCGATTGAAGTAATAATTTCTCTTTAATCAAAAGAATTATCTCTTCTTTATAAGCCACTGCTTCTCCACTGCAGGAGTTTCTTCCAATTGCCTCTATCCTGTGCCATCTACTGCCTGCCATCAACCTGATACCATCAGTCCACCTTTTTCTTGGTCTTCCGATACTTCGTCTGCTCTCCCAAGGTCTCCATTTAAGTAATTTTGTTGTCCATCTACCATCATTCATTCTAGCCATATGCCCCGCCCATTTTGTCACTCTTCCACTGTTATCTGTAATTCTTGTTATTCGTCTGATATCCTCGCTTTTAACCCTTTGAGGACAAGTGGTTACCACTCATAACCACCTTTTAAAAATTATATTGTAGCTTTCCTACCGGTTTCTCCAGTAAACCACGATGTTAAATTGTTTGCCTAACGTATCAAGAAGTCTAATCTAGCATGCTTAGGGTTTGAAATGTCCACCAGCGTTTAGTTGACATTTGTAATTGCACGTCGTAGGTAGTTGTGAGTTTTGCAGTACCAATTAGGCTGTAATTTTTCTTATAGCTGGTTATTCTTTAAAAAAATGTCCGGTAAGTACTTAAGATATATCTATTTACTACATATGAATATATATCAAGTGCAATTTTTGTTTTGCTAAGTTTATAAATAGATTTATTTGTGGTGGTTACAAATGCTAATCACTAGGACTATATGTTTTTTTTTAGTGAAAGTGTTTTTTTTTAAGTGACCCGTATTGCTATTACTATTATGCATAATTTTTCTAATTTTTGTTTGTTCATTTTTTACAGGTTCCAAAAAAAAATGTTGGTCTTTTGGCGAACTTGAAGCAATGAATAGCACAGATGTTTTCGCGATTTTGGATGAAATTCCCAGTGACTGTGAGTCCATTGCATCAGATGTGGAGAGTACTATGGACAACGAAGCCCCCATAGATTATTTACTTTATGATGGAAGGGATGAACTTTTTGATATAGAAGATATTCCATTCATTTTCGAAGATAATGAGCAAGCAAAAGTCACTAAAGAATGGGACAGTGAGGATGAGTTACCGTTAGAAGTAATTCGTCAAGAAGAACTTAGAAAAAAATCAGTTGTTTGGACAAATGATGTCACTCATGCAACACGCGTAAACCAATTTGTGTTTCAGGCAGGGCCTAATGTTCCTGACAACGTTGAAACTCCTACCGATATGTTTTTGTATTTGTTTCCGGATTGTTTCATATCTGAAATTGTTTTTCAGACAAATTTGTATGCCTTACAAAAAAATGGTGGCAGCAACTACTTTATTCCAACCACCAACAAAGAAATAAAATCATTTTTGGGTGTAAACATGCTAATGAGCTTGAAAAAAATGCCAAGTTATAGAGACTACTGGTCCTCGAGAGAAGAACTTAGGGATTATTTTATAAGTTCTGTTTTATCTCGTGACAGATTCACCTGGCTTCTAAGTAATCTTCACGTAAATGATAACTCAGTACAGCCAAAAAAAGGTAAGGCCAATTATGATAAATTGTACAAAATCAGGTCATTACTTTCTAAATTGACACAAACTCTTGGTTCTGCTTTGAATCCTGGTGAATTTCAATCAATCGATGAATCTATGATCAAATTCAAGGGGAGAAGTAGTCTTCGCCAGTATATGCCAATGAAGCCCACGAAACGAGGCTACAAGGTATGGATTCGGGCTGATTCTACTGGATTTGTATCTGAGTTCCAAGGGCTTTAGTTGGCAAGCACCACAAAGTATTCTTCGACAATTTTTTCAACTCTGTAGAATTGCAAAGAGACTTGTTAGCTGATGGCATCTATGCATGTGGAACTGTGCGTAAAGGAAGGAAATATTATCCAGAGCTAAAAGTGGATAAACACATGAAAAGGGGCGACATAGATTGCAGAGTTTCTACAGATGGATTAGCAGCACTGAAGTGGATGGATCGAAGAACCGTTTTGTTTTTAGGAAACTATCATGACCCATCCATCATGGAAGTTGTCTCTAGAAAACAGAAAAATGGCAATACAGAAGAAATCCCATGTCCTGTTATGGTCAAACATTATAATAAACATATGGGATACGTAGATCGATTTGACATGCTGAAAAGTATCTATGAAATCGATCGAAAAGCCCACAAGTGGTGGCACCGCATTTTTTTTTTACTTTGTAGATGTTTGTGTTGTGAACGCGTTCATTTTATTTCAAAATAGAAGTGACTCACGATGTATTACATTGAAACAATTTCGTGTATCGGTTGCTCGAGGATTAATTGGTGCCGTTAATTCGATTTAAAAAAAAAGAAGATCAGCAGAACAAGCACCTAACAAATACAAAAAAATCATTCCCACTGAGGTACGTCATGATCGTGCTGCACATATGCCTCTTAGATGTGGATCTCTCAGATGTGCTCATTGTAGCACAGCGAAGCATGTGCATCGAACGACCTGGAAATGTTCAACCTGTGATGTTGGTCTCTGCCTCAATAAGGAGAGAAATTGCTTCTTTAAATTTCACGAAAATTAGTTTTGAATGCCTTAATTCCTAGTGGTTAGTGCTAGAAACCACATTCTGCAGGATAATCCAGGATATTTTTTTACGTGAAATGAACTTTTACTTTGTTTTTGATATTGGTTGAATACATTTTTTCAAAAAAATTCTTCGTATCTTTTATTTTTTTTCTCCGGCCTCAAAGGGTTAATGTGTTCTCGTAAACTAACACGTGACATCTGTCTTTTCATGGCCTGTACGTTGGAGTTGACAAAGACTATTTTTTGTAAGGATCATGGTTTCCAGCCCATACATACATACTGGAAGTGTTCAGCGCTCGTACACTTTTCTTTTTAAGGTCATGGGGATATGTTCGTTTTTTAGAACGAATCCCAGTTTTTGAAATGCAGTCGAGCTGACACCAATTCGCCTTGGTATTCTGCTGTTTGATTGTCTTTATCAAATCTATTATGTCCCAAGTATATATGCTCTTCCACTCTTTAGATCTCTTCCGTGTCGATCTTAATTTTTGTGTGTTTTTTGGGCTTAGAAGTTTTGTTTTCTTGATGTTCATCTCATCTCGAATCGTAAGTGATGTAAAGAAGAATTATGTAGTTGGTTATATCGAAAAATGTATTTTTAGACAGATTTATCCCTCGAAATTAGAATACTGAATGAATCAGCTTCGCTTCTTCAAGATATCGTTTGAAGTTGTCCGACATTTACCTTCTATTTCATAAATTTATTAAGCAATCTTCTTTGCTCCATTTTAAGTACATGACCGTACTACAGGGTTTCCAAGAAACAAGTAAAGTTGGGCCATTTGTTTGCTGACTTAGACTTATCTGGCCGCTCCTAGGAAACAAAATTATTAATTTTTCTATCTAATATCACTGTTTGCATGCTTCACGGGTTTAAAATTATTATAACCTTTACGTTTTACCATTTTTTTCTTTGTTTCAATGACGAGAGAATGGATAACAGACGTAATCTGTCAAATGTCATCTATCTTCTGCGTCAAGTACAAAAGATGCCGTCCAAATATCACTTTGGTCTCTGTTGACACTTCCTAGTATTGATGAGCCCCTTTATTGAAGGGTGACCACGTCTGGCAGTAGATTTTGACAAGTGAGCGGTTAACCACCACTGAAGGTAGACCTATACAACGAAGAAGCATACTAAGAGGAAACTCTGCTCCTCAGATTCTGTGAGGCTGAAAGGCTCCCCAAATATTCAACAAATGGACCAGACCTTCATAATTCCTTGCGCAGAACGAGGCGAATATAACTCACTAATCCGTCACTTATTATCCTAAACGAACGTCAAGAAATAATTCTAATTTGGCTCTCAACTAACTACTAATTCCATGAGCCAGGATTTCTCCCACAAATAAAATCATAAAATCTTCCACTGCATTTTAGAATGGGTGCTTTTTTTCAAATATGATTGTCTAGTAATCACACGACAAAAATATATACATAATCGTTTCTACTTGCATGATCATTCTCTCAAGAATAGCCATCCAGGTAGCCTGAAGCTATTTTAAATGAAAAGAGATGACAAACTGAATATGATGTTTCGATTTCTGCTTCAGCGATGCTGTTCTTCCCCCCTTTTCTATTGTTTAATAGCGCTTGTTAGTTTATTATGTAGGTTAAAATAAATGGGGGCTTTGTTAGAATTATTGACACTTGACATAATACAGATTGTAGTATAAAAAGATTCCAAATGTACGTAATTAATTTTGGTTTTACTTGAGTTTTGAAAGTAATCAAAAATAATTACAGATAATATAATTGCAACAACACCTTTTGAGCGAACCAACTTATTAGTTTAGCTCTTTGCATTATACTATGTGATTTCCAGGGAAAAACAACACCCATTATTCCGAAAGTGCAATCAAGTATGATATTGCCTTCAGACAGAGTATCACAAAATGCATTTTAATGAAGCTTGATACCAAAATTCTGGCGCTAATAAAATGCTTGCTATAATACTCAAAAAATGCACGAAAGCACTTTACCGATATATTCCAGTCTTCTCAGCCTATCCTACTTCTTCTTAGAGTGCCTCATGGTTTGAGAACGTTGGCGATCAGATTCGCCCATCTAATTTTATTTATTACCACTCTAAACAGTTCAGAAGATTACTCAGTATATATCACCACTACACTAAACACTTTATTTTTGCACTCGACGGGCGTTTTGCTAACCATGTTAGCTTCATCAGGAGCGATGATTGACTAAAGCTAAACTACAGATCTACCTTATTTATACTTAGTCTAACCTCTGAATTACTCAAGTGAATTACATGGGCGAGGCCAGTTTTTGAAATTTAATCCAGCTGAGACCAATTCGCCTTGGTATTTCTGCTGTTTAACTATCCTTATCAAATCTATTATGTCCCAAGTATATATACTCTTCCACTCTCTCGATCTCTTCCGTGCCGATCTTAATTTTTGTGTTTTGTGGGCTTAGAAGCTTTGTTTTCTTGATGTTCATCTCAAGTCCAACTTTCTGTGAAGCTTAATTAAGTTGTTCCATCATGATTTTGAGTTCTTCTAGAAGTTCGGTAATCAGTACTACATCATCTGCGAATCGTAAGTGATGTAAAAAAGAATTATGTACTTGGTTATATCGAAAAATGTATTTTTAGACAGATTTATCCGTCAAAATTAGAATAGTGAATGAATCAGGAGAGACACATTTCAAATATTAGTCGATATGAGAGATTTTGGAGACACAATAGAGTTGTACTGTGGCCTGAATCCTTTAACATAAGTTCGCTTCTTCAAGATATCGTTTGAAGTTGTCCGATATTTAACTTCTATTTCATAAATTTATTAATGGACAACAGATGCAATCTGCTGTCAAATGTCATCTAGCTTCTGCGTCAAATACGAAGGATATCGTCGAAATACTATTTTGGTCTCTGTGGACACGTATTTCTCCGTATTTGATACGCTCCTTTATTGAAGTGTCACCACGTCTGGCAGTAGATTTCGACAAGTGAGCGGTGAACCGCTACTAAAGGTAGGCCCGTACAATGAAGAAGAATACTCGGAGGACACTCTGCCCTTTGTATTCCGTGACGCTTAAAGGCTCTTCAAATATTCACTAAATGGACCAAACCTTCGTAATCCCTTGGGCCGAACAAGGCGAATGTAAATCACTGATTCGTCACCGATTATCCTAAACGAAACGTCGAGAAATAGTTCTAGTTTGGCACTCAACTAACCATTAATTCCATGAGCCCGGATTTCTGCCATAATCAAAATCATAAAATTTTCCGCTGCACGTTAGAACATGTGCTTTTTTCAAAATGATTTTTTAGTAATCACACGACAAAAATATATACATAATCGTTTCGATTGGCACGATCATCCTCTCAAGAATAGCCATCCAGGTAGCCTGAAGCTATTTTAAATGAAAAGAGATGACAAACTGAATATGATGTTTCGATTTCTGCTTCAGCGATGCTGTTCTTCCCCCCTTTTCTATTGTTTAATAGCGCTTGTTAGTATATTATGTAGGTTAAAATAAATGGGGGCTTTGTAGAGTTATTGACACTTGACATAATACAGATTGTAGTATAAAAACATTCCAAATGTACGTAATTAATTTTGGTTTTACTTGTGTTTTGAAAGTAATCAAAATTAATTACGTCGATAAAATATTATGCCAGATAATATAATTGCAACAACACCTTTTGAGCGAACTAACTTGTTAGTTTAGCTCTTTGCATCATACTGTATGTGATTTCCAGGGAAAAACACCACCCATTATTCCGAAAGTGCAATCAAATATGATATTGCCTTCAGACAGAGTATCACAAAATGTATTTTAATGAAGCTCGATACCAAAATTCTGGCGCTAATGAAATGCTTGCTATAGTACTCAAAAAATGCACGAAAGAACTTTACCGATATATTCCAGACTTCTCAACCTATCCTACTTCTTCTTAGAGTGCCTCATGGTTTGAGAACGTTGGCGATCCAATTCGCCCATCTGATTTTATTTATTACCACTCTAAACAGTTCAGAAGATTACTCAGTATATATCATCACTACACTAAACACTTTATTTTTGCTCTCGACGAGCGTTTTGCTAACTGTGTTATCTTCATCAGGAGCGATGATTGACTAAGGTAAACTACAAATCTACCTTATTTATACTTAGCCTAACCTCTAAATTACTCAAGTGAATTACATGGGCGAGGCCAGTTTTTGAAATTCAGTCCAGCTGAGACCAATTCGCCTTGGTACTTCTGCTGTTTGATTGTCCTTATCAAATCTATTATGTCCCAAGTATATATACTCTTCCATTCTCTCGATCTCTTCCGTGCCGATCTTAATTTTTGTGTTTTGTGGGCTTAGAAGTTTTATTTTCTTGATGTTCATCTCAAGTCCAACTCTCTGTGAAGCTTGATTAAGTTGTTCCACCATGATTTTGAGTTCTTCTCGAAGTTAATCAGTACTACATTCTAGAAGTTAATCAGTACTACATCATCCGCGAATTGTAAGTGATGTAAAAAAGAATTATGCACTTGGTTATTATTATTTATCCCTCAAAATTAGAATATTGAATGAATAAGGAGAGACACATTTCAAATATTAGTCGATATGAGAGATTTTGGAGACACAATAGAGTTGTACTGTGGCCTGCATCCTTTAACATAAGTTAACTGCTCCAAAATATTGTTTGACATTGTCCGATATTTAACTTGTATTTCATATATCTATTAGGCAATCTTCTTTCCTTCATTTTGAGTACATGGCTGTACTATAGAGGTCCCAAGAAAACAAGTAAAATCGGGCCATTTGTTTGCTGTCTTAGATTTATCTGGCCGCTTTAATTGACCTAGTTTACCAAACATACTTTTCGCCGCAATCATTAAAACTAATTTCATAAATGTCACTTCTTTCACAATTAGGAATCTCGTCTTTGGTATTCCCTAAAATATTCCTCAAATTGTCTGATGACTTATATGCTAAGGTGAAGCCCACCTTATTAAATACCTTATTGAGTCCCCTGCTAAATTTCGGATTATATGGGAAGGATACATTCTTGGTCTTATTTGCTTCACGTGCAAAAAAAGTGAAATTGTGAACTTTTAACCTGAATTTAGGTCTATTTATTAACTTGTTTATTAAGTCATCGTCATAACCATTAACTCTAGTTATATTCCTAGTACGATTTCTTTCATTATTAAAGTTTAATCCGTTAAGAAGAAAAGTGACAAAAGGATGAAGTAAAAAATGTAATGCGGCTAATTTATGTTGTTTGCATTGAAATGATTCATTAAGAATATATCTATCTGTTACTGTGTCTTTTCTATAGATATCAAATTCTAACTACTACTACTATTATTTTTAATAATTAAAAAAAGTCTAGAAATGGTAATTGTCCTTTGTTATCACTTTCATAAATAAATTTAATGGAATCATATCGGTTATTAAATTTGGAAATAAAATCATCTATATTTGCTCTTTTTGTATCAAAAATCGCGAACACATCATCCAGATACCTATATCATACCCTTGGGAAATACTTAAATTCTTGACTGGCTTCAGTTTCAAACTTACTCATGAACAAATTGGCTATGAAAGGTGATAAGCAATTACGCATAGCTGTTCCTTCTTTCTGAACATAAAATTGACTGTTATATTGGAAATAATTTTGTTCCATACAAAGTTTGGATAATGTTAAGTATTTATGAATAATTTCATCCTTAATTCTTAGAGATATTGCTAAGTTTAGTAGATGTAATATTTGTCCATTGTCGTAAATTTTTTAACCTGGAGTTGTGACGCTTTCCTGGTCCGCTTTTACCGATTATTTTTCCTTCGATTATGAGTTGTAAGAGTTCATATTTTTGCTTCCTCACAGTATGGCCAAAGTATGTTCTTTTTATGACTTTACCATCTGTAATTAATTATTCTCGTAATGTCCAAGGAATGCGTAAAATTCGGCGGTAACACCACACCTCGAAACAACACAACATTCTCTGTTGTGTTGTTTCTGTGATTATTGCAGCTTCTATACCAGAAAATATGACCAAGAATACGTAGCATCTTGGTACTCTAGTTCTTGTTTTTGACTTTAGTTTGTAGTTACAGAGTATGCTGAGCATTTTGTTAAAGTAGCTTCGTGATTTTTCAATTCTTGAGCGTATTTCAATAGAGTAAACCCAATTTTTACTGATTACGTTACTTAAGTGCGTTATTTTTGTGACCCTTTCAAATATTTGTTGGTGTATTTTAATGTTTATGTTTATATTGAGATTTTTTTTTGACCACCATTATTTTTGTTTTGCTTGTATTCAGTTCCTAATATCTACTAAAAATTTTGTTCATGACTCTTTGGAGGCCTTCTTCACTGTCCGCTAGAATGACTGTATCATCAGCGTAACGGAAGTTATTTATAGACACCATTGTTACTCCTTCTGTTATATCAGAAAGTGCTTTATTGAAGATTTTCCCCGAATAGACGTTGAATAACGGAGGAGAGACAAGATACATTCCTGATGTATTCCTTTATTTTTATTTCTTTGGGCAAGTAATTCTCAACTTTTATTTTCGCAGTCTGGTTCCGGCATAAACATGATATAATTTGTAGATTTTTACCATCAATGTTACAAGATTGTAATACTTCCATTCTCTTGTCATGATTCACCATAACAAGTACTTTCTGGAAATCTATGAAGTTTAAATAAACATCAGAGTTGACATCCGTAGATCTTCCAATGAGAATTACGCTCGGACCTCCTCCAACCCCTTATTCATCCCCGTGAGGGGGTTAACCATCGGTTGAATTATTCGGGTAAATCACTCAAAATTTTCTACTCGGGGGATTTCGAGGATCCTGATAACCATTGTGAAGTCAGAATTCAAAATTTTACCCCTCTTCACCCCTTATCGGGGGTGAATCATACCTAATTCACCCATCTTTTTGATTATTCGCGTGAATCGCTAAATATTGTATACTTGAGGGTTTTCGAGGTTCCTCATAGCGACTATGAAGTCATAATCCAAAATTTCACTCCCTTCACCCCTTAATTCGGGGTGAATCATATTTAATTCACCCCTCTTTTTAATTATTCGTGTGAATCGCTAATTAATTTCTACTTTCTGATGAAGATTTTGAAGTGAGAATTGGGAAATTTAAAATACACTCCTGGACAAAATTAACGCAACAATATATGAAATCATACAAATCTCTATAATGAATTAATTTTAATAATTTTTTATGAATATTAGTTACACTAAAAGTTAAAAAAACTTATTCGGATACTTTAAAAGTGAATTAGCTACCAAATTTCTCTATAAGATTCGAATTAAAATTATTCTTAAGACCTAATAATAAAATCGTTGAAATTATGTAATAATGAAAAAAATAAACTGGGACACTAGTAGCAAAATTAATGGTGTAACTGGGACACTACTAGCGTGTGTTGCCTCCTCTACTTTGGATGACAGCGTTTATGCGCCTAGGCATGCTTCTAATTAAAATTTGGATAAAATCTTGAGGAATTTGCTCCCATTCTGTGGTAACTGCATTTTCAAGTTCTCTAAGGTTTCTAGGTGCAGGTATATGAGGTTTCACATTTTTCTTAAGGTGATCCCATACATGTTCTATCGGATTCAGATCCGGGCTTTTTGTGGTAGACTGTTTTATTTTTGACCCCGAAGAATTAGAAAAATGAATCGAATAAGGAATTTAACTGAACAAGAGGTAGTGCGAGCCTCAGTTTTATTGGACGAGGGATATTGTCAGAGTTATGTTACCAATTTGTTAGGCAAACATCGTTCCACAATAAGTCGTATGGTAAGACGCTCGAATAAAGTAGGTACTTACTCTAGAAGGCTAGGGCAAGGGCGAAAATGATGAACTAGCGACCTATATGAACGTTTTATAAGACAATATGCTTTAAGAAACAGGACTGTCACTAGTTCTATAATAAGAAACGAACTCGAAGCTGTTCGCAATGTCACAATTCCTTCTAAAACAGTTAGAAGACGGTTAAATGAAGCTGGATTAAACAGTAGGAGACCAGCCACTGCGCCCTTGCTTACTAGAGAGAACAGAGTTGCCAGGTTACGTTTTGCTCGAAATCACGAAAACTGGTTTGTGGATGATTGGAAACAAGTTTTCTTCACAGATGAAACTAGGGTTAGCCTAAAACATCCAGATGGTCGTGAGCGAGTATGGCGAAGACCAGGAGAGAGGTTTGCTCTTTGCAATATCTCTGCAAGGATTCCATTCGGCGGTGGCTCTGTTATGTTCTGGGATGGCATCTGCTTTGATGCTCGCACAGAGTTAGTTCTTGTCCGTACGAGATCCATGAATGCTGACTACTATCTTGAGAATATTGTAATAGAACATGTGATGCCTTTCGGTCATTTTGTGGGGCCCAGTTTCCTGTTTATGCAAGACAACGCTCGACCTCACGTGGCTAGGGAGGTACTCGATTATCTTAATCAAGTTGATATACCGATTATGCAATGGCCACCAAAAAGCCCCGTTAGAACATGTATGGGATCACCTTAAGAAAAATGTGAAACGTCATATACCTGCACCTAGAAAACCTGAGGGAACTTGAAAATGCAGTTATTACAGAATGGGAGCAAATTCCTCAAGATTTTATCCAAAATTTAATTAGAAGCATGCCTAGGCGCATAAACGCTGTCATCCGAAGTAGAGGAGGCAACACACGCTACTAGTGTCCTAGTTACACCATTAATTTTGCTACTAGTGTCCCAGTTTATTTTTTCCATTATTACATAATTTTAACGATTTTGTTATTAGGTCTTAAAAATAATTTTAATTCGAATCTTATAGAGAAATTTGGTAGCTAATTCACTTTTAAAGTATCCGAATAAGTTTTTTCTGACTTTCAGTGTAACAAATGTTCATAAAAAATTATTAAAATTAATTCATTATAGAGATTTGTATGATTTAACATATTGTTGCGTTAATTTTGTCCAGGAGTGTATATTGGAAATTAAAAAACATAGTGTTGTTTTTATATAATTTTATTATGAATTTCCAAAAAGTATCGGCTAAAAGGTGCCGATCGTTATCGAAATGCAATGCAACAAAGCGCAAACTAATTTAAAATTACATACTTGGGATAGCCAATACAATAAAAGGTCAGTTTATAATTTTATTTCAGCGGTCAAATCATGTTCTATCATAAAAACCCATTTACTTCACCGACCAGATATTTTTGATCAGCGATTCATGTCTCGGTTGCTTCAATATAAAATGTGCTGTATCTTCGCTATTTTTACGAATTTTAACTTAGTGTTTTAGGAACTTTTATCCCACTTAATCCGCCTTAAGGATTTTATGTTAAAAACCTCTTTCTTTTGGAATAAACTAACCAGGTCTGTAATTTCCACCGAGGACAACCTACACTGATTCAGGAGGAATCTGAATCGCTATTTTCGCTACAGATTTTCCTAGAGTGCATCCTCTGTGTCCATTAAAAGAATTGTTAATAACTTTTTACTCTTTTATTGGCTTACATTTTCTCATCTAAAATAACCTATGTTTCATTTTTAAACTCTTTCTATACAGTTATTGTTACGAATTGAAAATTTTATTTAAAAAATAAATGTTTACTTCAAAGTAATCCATTTACGGATGTGTTTTATTATATTTGCCTTATTTCATATTTTAGGAAACTTATTGCGTTGCTACTGTTTTACCTTTTACAAAATATTTACATTATTTTTACGGTTTAAATACATTGGCGCACCATGAGAAGTATAACAAAGATCATAAATTTTATTTTATTTTTTAGAATAACGTATTATCTCTCTCTCTGAATTCGGGACAAAATTCGACAGTTTTTACAAAGTTACAAAGAAAGGAACAGAATTTAAACTTGTCCGTCTTCTTTAATAAGTGTCGTCTTCATTATGAAGAGCTATAGGTATTCTTTACAATGCGAATCTAAATATTTGATTTGTTGTGCTGTTAAATCACTCTCATAAGTTCAGCAACCACGAATGTCATATTCTTCTTATACTTTTTTACCCCTTCTCCTGTATTGTTATCTATAGCAAATACTACTTCCCTTTTCTCACAACGTGTCCCAAGTGCGACAGTTTTTATTTCTTCACTATAATTATATTTTCTTCTTGCTTTATTCTTCTTATAATTTCTGCAGCAAAAGAGTCACTAGGATTCAAAGAAGGAGAAAGCCGTCTAAAACCTTACTGGTGGGACTCGGATATAGAAGAAAAAATAAAAGAAAAGAACGAAGCACATAAAAGATACCTCAGCATGCGAACAGAAAACAAAAAAGAAATGTATAAACGACTTCAAGCTAATGTACGTAGGATGATTACACAAAAGAAAAATGAAACTAGGGAGAGACGCTGTAACAGAGTAAACACGTACATAGGAGGAGCCAAAAGTACAGAAAGTTGGAGACTTATAAAATCACTGCGCCAAAATACCAAAAAGGAAATTATATCGCCCATCACTTTAACAAATTGGGATAAATACTTCAGCTCCTTACTTATGGAAAACCGAGAAATATACAGAGATCCACCGGAAATTGACGCCATAAAAGTGACCGCATTACCGATCCGTATTACAGTCAGAGAAGTAAAAGAGGTGTGCACAAAACTCAAAACAGAAAAGCTTCTGGACCTGGAAATATACCAGCAGAATTGATAAAATATGGCACACCAAAGTTGTTTGAACATCTAACCAATTCGTTCCAAAAATGCCTCAGCACTGAGCAAATACCACAGGAATGGAAACTATCTTTTCTGACACCCCTACATAAAAAGGGCAACAAAGAGAGCTGCGATAACTATCGTGGTATTGCAGTCATGGGGACAATAAGTAGAATTTACGGAAAAGTGATAAAAGCAAGAATAGAGCGAGAATATGTGGACAGCGAGGCAGAAGAACAAGCCGGGTTCAGAGCAGGAAGATCAACCGTAGACCACCTTTTTTTTGTCTAACTCAGCTCATAGAAAAGATGACAGCGATGAACAAAGAGTTACATATTCTCTATGTGGACTTGAAACAAGCTTACGATAGCGTCCCACTTACAAAACTATGGGAATCATTAAAAACAACAAACATAAACACTAATTTGATCAGAGCAGTGCAAGATCTATACCAAAATTGCCATATCCGAATAAAAATCGGCAATAAAATATCAAAGGGTTTTTCCCCAAATAAAGGTCTAAAACAGGGCTGCTGCCTATCACCAACGCTTTTCAACATTTTTCTTGAGAAGGTGCTTCTTAGATGGAAACTCAAATGTAAAAATATGGGAATCCCGCTCAACGATACTGTTCTTTACACTCTTAGTTTTGCAGATGACCAAATAGTAGTGGCCCAGGAACAAGAAGACTTGGAATATATGACCAGGAAACTTATTGAAGAATACAACAAATGGGGTCTACAAGTAAATCTATCAAAGACAGAATATATGTGCATAGGGGGTACGCAACAGGATTTGGTGACAGAAGACGGACACAATCTTAAATCAAGCAGTAGCTATAAATACTTGGGTCTAAATATAACCAACAACGGAACTCTCGATGACGCCATCAAAGAAAGGAATATTCAGGGCAGGAAAGCTATCAGGTCTCTGAATAGTATTTTATGGGACCAGAAAATAAACAAAGAAAACAAACACCGAATATACAACACAATAGTTAAAAGCATTGTAACATATGGTAGTGAGGTATGGCAGTTAAAAAGAAAAATCCGTTAAATCCCTAGAGGCCACAGAAATGGACTACTGGAGACGGGCAGCCGGAAGATCTAAGCTGGAAAGAATAAGGAACGAGAGAATTCGTGAAATTATGGGTGTAAAAAAGACCATAGTCGAAGAAATAAGGGTGATGAAACAACTTAAATGGTATGGACACGTCCAAAGAATGACACCAGAGAGGCTCCCAAAACAAATATTAGATTGGACACCTACAGGAAGAAGAAGAAGAAGAAGAGGTAGACCAAGAATGAGCTGGAGAGAGGGCATTGACAAAGAAATGCAAGAAAGAGGACTGGAGGAAGGCCAGTGGAATGACCGCACCGAATGGAGACTGGGTATCGGAAGACATCGGAGAACGTTGTGAAACCGATATAATAAATAATTTGTTATTTTCACAATCCATTTTATTTTCAGTAATCTATAGTGCAACTGTAACTCAAATCATAAATATACAATTTCTTTAACATCGATGCTTATCCAATTAAATTCATATCTTTTTTAGCAGTAAACTGACCCTTTGTTAATACAAAGAAAAGACAAAAAAAAAAATACTAGGTATGGCTTTCCTCGACTCTAGGAGCCACTCATTTCAATATACGAGGCATGTTTTTTTTAAGTAAGTACCGTTTTGCGATTCCGCCGCCGCAGCGATACGGTCGGCGTTCCGCGCATGCGCGCTAGTAACCTACATCTCATGTCTACGCACTGACGCCATTACAGTCTGATTCTTCATTGTATACGTTGTTTACTGAGTGTTTAAGATGCCTCCGACAATCGTGAGTCCCGCCGATTGTGAAGTACGGGCTGTTATACGATTTCTTAGTGCTAAAGGCGTAAAACCGATCGATATTCATCGTGAGATCTGTGAAGTTTCCGGACAAAACATTATGAGTGATGGAATGGTAAGGAAATGGGTGAGAGCATTTAAAGATGGCCGCACAAAAATGTGCATGATGAAGAACGGAGTGGGCGTCCTTCGGTCGTTAATGAAGATTTGTTGCAGAAAGTGGACGAAAAGGTGAGAGAAAACAGACGCTTTACAATTTCATCATTGTGCGACTGCTTTCCTCAATATTCTCGTAGTGTTTTGTATCGCATTGTGACCGAGAACTTGAATTACCGGAAATTGTGTTCACGTTGGGTTCCAAAAATGTTGACGGATTTGCACAAAACCCAACGTTTAGGCAGTGCATTGACTTTCCTTGAGCGGTACCACAATGAAGGTGGACATTTTTTAGACCAAATTGTTACTGGTGACGAAACATGGGTGGCCTACGTCACACCAGAATCGAAACAACAATCCATGGAATGGCGACATTCATCATCACCCAAAAAAGTGAAGTTTAAGCAAACAATTTCTGCCCGCAAAATCATGTGCACAGGTTTTTGGGACAGAAAAGGAGTATTGCTAGTGGAGCTTCTGCCTCGTAATGAGACAATCAATGCAGCGTCTTATTGTGAGACATTGAACAATCTGCGTCGTGCAATCCAGAACAAAAGACGTGGCAAGTTGAGTAAGGGTATCGTTTTGCTGCATGACAATGCCCGTCCACATGTGGCTAATCGGACCAAAGATCTCATCAAATCTTTTAAATGGGAAACTCTAGATCATCCTCCATACAGCCCTGATCTGGCGCCCAGCGACTACCATTTGTTCCTGCACTTGAAGAAGCACCTGGGTGGTCAGCGTCTTCAAGACGATAACGAAGTCAAAAACATTTGTGATACAGTGGTTAACAAGTCAGGCGGCAGAATTTTATGAGGAGGGTATTCAAAAACTGGTGCCACGTTATGACAAGTGCCTCAATATTCACGGAAATTATGTAGAAAAGTAGATTAAGGTACAGGCTTTCATGTAAAAATAAAATTATAGCGATATCTTTGCACGTCTTTTTTTAATTCCAAAACGGAACTTACTTAAAAAACATGCCTCGTATATTCATGACCCTGACATGACACCGGACCCCCATTAGTCCATAAATTTATAGGGACCCAATCTGGCCAGATTAAAGCTTATGACATGTAGTTTCGAATTTTGAGTGGCGTATTAAACAATTGTGCTGTTTTGAGCTCAATACCGCCCAAATGTGAAAATGAATTTGAAAAAATTTCAGAAAAACTAAAGTAAAAATGTATTTTCCTAATATCACTAAAAGTTTTCTCTGATAGTCTTATTTCTTCGTATTTGCCATATTCTGGATATTCAGCAATTGTTAAAAAGTGCTTCAAAAATTCTAAAAAAATTCACGGTGATTCTACGAGTAAAAAAAAGTATTTGTTGTCTCTTATACAATTTCTCTAAAAGTTATAGTTTTCGAGTAAAAAATTGTTGATTATCCAAAATATGGCAAATACGCTGTGATAAATATCTAAGAAAATTGAGGTCATAAAAAAAACTTTTCCTACAAAAGTTGTAGGTTCTTTAGGGTAGAATAAGATATCAGAGAAAACTTTTGGTTATATTAGGAAATATCATTTTTACTTTAGCTTTCCTTTTCAGATTTGGGTCGTTATTGAGCCCAAATCAGCACAATTTCTTAATATGCCACTCAAAATTCAAAACTACATATCATAAGCTTTAATCTGGATCAGATTGTATTCTTATAAATTGCGTCAATTTATGATCTAATGGGGGATCCAGTTGACGAAGAATGACCCATATATATATATATATATATATATATATATATATATATATATATATATATATATATATATATATATATATATATATATATATATATATATATATATATATACATAAGCTTTAATCTGGATCAAATTGTATTCTTATAAATTGCGTCAATTTATGATCTAATGGGGGATCCGGTTGACGAAGAATGACCCATATATATGCAGTCGACACTCTATATAGTGAAAGACCAAAATGTTGACCGAAATTTCACTATAGAGAGTTTTTCACTATATAAAGAGAAAATCCGTATATATTGCTATGTATGTAAGATATTCTGAAAACATTGCACTATAAAGAGTTTTTCACTATATAGAGTTTCACTATAAACAGGGTCGACTGTATATATATATATATATATATATATATATATATATATATATATATATATATATAAAGAATTACAAAAAATGCTGATACAATTAAACAAGTCTCGAAAAATAAGTCTAAAAATAAACATCACCAAAACCAAATATTTGAACAACCGTATTGAAGATAAGAACCAGGACCTATTAATAGAAGGTGAAAGAATAGGATGTATATTAAGGTGGAATGGGGTCGAGCATATTGCAAGGATGAATGATAACAGATGGACACGCCGTGAACGCTGTTGAATGGATGCTTAGAGTACATAAAAGATGCAGAGGTAGACCACAGACAAGATGGACGGACGACATAAAAAGACTAGCGGTCCACGACTGGATACAAAAAGCAAAAAACAGAGCTCAGTGAAGATAACTTAGGAAGGCTCACATCCGACAATGGATGAAGTAAGCTAATGATGAAGATGAAAGAATGAAACTACTTTCGTAACATCCTATATATATATATATATATATATATATATATATATATATATATATATATATATATATATATATATATATATATATATATACATATATATATATATATATATATATATATATATATATATATAATATATATATATATATATGTATATATATATATATATATATATATATATATATATATATATATATATATATGTATATATATATATATATATATATATATATATATATATATATATATATATATATATATATATATATATATATATATATATATATATATATATATATATATATATATATATATATATATATATATATACTAGCCGGGCCCGCGGCTCCGCTCGCGTGGACTTGATTCACTACTATCGTCACTGCTTATTCCTTATGTTACCCAACGTAATAAAATATCTGCCATTATTTCTCCTTATCTTCCAATATTTCTCCTTATTTCCCATTATCTCTACATAATTTCCATTATCTAGGCTTATTTCTGCTCATCTCCCATTATTTCTCCTTATCTCCTATTATTTCTCCTTATCTCCCATTATCTCACCTTATTTCCCATTATCTAGGCTTATCCCGACTTATCTCCCATTATTTTTCCTTATCTCCCATTATTTCTCCTTATCTCCCATTATCTCACCATAACTCCCATTATCTAGACTTATCTCTGCTTATCTCCCATTATCTCTCCATATCTCCCATTATTTATACTTATCTCCCATTATCTCACCTTATCTCCCATTATCGAGGCTTATCTCGACTTATCTCCCATTATTTATCCTTATCTCCCATTATCTTACCTTATCTCCCATTATCTAGGCTTATATCGAATTATATAGAACATATGTATAAATTTATAAAAACACGTAACTCGGATAAGTGGTTCTCGAGTGATAAGCGCACTAACGGACAGAGAGACGAGAGACGTTGCATTTTATATATATTGTATTCTTTGCTACCTGATATTGTTCCATATTTAATGCTTTAGGGAGTGTATTGCAAGAGAACACGCTAGCAGCAAACTTTTCTCCGACTTAATTCACTATTATCGTCACTGCTTATTCCTTATGTCACTTAATAAAATATATCCTATAACCTGGCCAGAGAACATACGTATGGTATCTTAAGGGCTTCTCTAATCGCTAATAGTTCTGCCGAATAAACTGTAATGTGGATTGGCAGTTTAAATCTTTTTGTGGTAGAGTTAGTTACTAATGCTGCTCCTACCCCTGATTGAGTTCTCGAGCCATCTGTATACATATGGTAGTGATCACTATATTTTTGAGATATTAAACTTTTAAAAGTTTGTCTTTTTAATTCATTTGGAGTATTTTTGTTATCTAGTTTCAATAAGGATAAATCAAGATTTGGATTGGTTGCCATCCATGGTGGAAATATAGGGAAGCTTGATGAGTCTATGGTTTTTAGTATTATGTTATGTAGGTTGAGAAATGATTTTATTCTGTATTAAATGGTATTCTTTGTTGGTTGGATATTAGTTAGACGGTTTAGGTGTAAGGGTTGCTTGATGTGCTGCTTGAACATTCCTGTTGCGTAGAAAAGCATTAACGATTTTTGTCTTATTAAATGGCGGCAAACTTTGTCCGACTTCATTTACTATTATTGTCACTGCTCATTCCTTATGTTACCTATCGTAATAAAATATAGCCTATAACCTGGCCGGAGAACATATGTTTTAAAAAAAAAAGTACGAAAATCGGATAAGTGGTTCTCCAGTGATAAGCGCACTAACGGACAGACAGACAGACAGAATACGTTGCATTTTATATATATTATAGATGTAATAAAATATATACCTATAACCTGGTCAGAGAACATATGTATGAATTTAAAAAATCACGTAAATCGGATAAGTGGTTCTCGAGGAATAAGCGCATTAACGGACAGACAGACAGACAGACAAACATTGCATTTTATATATATTATGAATATAGATTATTATTATTATTATATAACCTGGCCAAAGAGTATATGCATGAATTTAAAAAAAGACAGGTAAATCGGATAAGTGGTTCCCGCGTGATAAACGCACTAATGGACAGCCAGACATACAGAGAGACATTGCATTTTATATATATATTATAGATTATACATTACAGATGATCTTTGCTACATAATATTGTTCCATATTTAATGGTTTAGGCTGTGTATTGCAAAGGCACGCGCTGGCGGCAAACTTATTTCCGACATCATTCACTATTTTACGTCACTGCTCATTCCTTATGCTACCTATCGTAATAAAATATAGCCTATAACCTGGCCAGAGAACATATGTATGTTTTAAAAAAAAAGTACCTAAATCGGATAAGTGGTTTTTCAGTGATAGGCGCACTAACGGACAGACAGACAGACAGACAGACAGAGAGACGTTGCATTTTATATATATTATATATATATATATATATATATATATATATATATATATATATATATATATATATATACATATATATATATATATATATATATATACATATATATATATATATATATATATATATATATATATATATATATATATATATATATATATATATATATATTTAAAACGACTCTGGTTGTGAGTAAACTACTTTATTTGTTTATAATTTTAATGTTAACTGTAAATTACTTAAACCGTAAAAATTTTATAACCTATAAAGTTTTTCCTTAGGCATATTTCAACTATATTTAGGTTTCAAAGAGTTAAAGTTAACAAGATTTTCTTTAGTAATTAAAAAAAATAAATAAATATTTGCATAACTTGTAAACTATAGATATTTTTATTAATTGTAAAAGATAATGAAAATGCATCATTCAAGGTCGTAGTAAAATATCCTTTTATGTGTTACCTTGAATGATATGATGCAATAACACATTCTTTTAATTTAGTTTAGGTTAATTTCGCGGATATTGCAAACAGTTACCAAAATTTTTGTTTTAAATTTGGAAATTTCGTCAACGCGAATAAATATCGACTCTTGCTGATAGGTAGCGGTAAATATAACCCTAACAACACTTCGTTAAAAATTCAACTTCCGTATGGGCACAGTAAACCCAATACAGTAGTGAAACTCGGGAGTAACCTCGTAAGAAAATCAGGTCTCAGTTTTCAAGAGGTCAAGTGGCAGTCCGACATGTTAAAAAGGTAGCCAGAGGGATATATAGAAATTATTTCACTGTACAAAGTTTTATCATTCGAAATCATAGATATTATACAAATGTTTGAAAATTTTTGTTTTAATAAAATGTCAAGTTAATGCAGCACGAGTAGTATAAAAAAAACCCAGAGAATGGAGCGTCTTGTTAGAAAAGAGATGAATACAAGTGAAAAACTTGAGAGGAAGACATTCTCAGAAAAAAATGTTGTAGACCAGAGTTTTAGCATTTTCTCCAGGGAATTAAATAGGCATATCAGATTTTGGGCTTAAAGCTTTGTTGGGACTCTATAAGGCGCGAAAATGAAAACTGAAACTGGAATCCAAATTTTAAAATACATATTTGAATTCAGCAAGGAATTTTATGTCCGAATACAAACTGAATTGTTCTGGATCTGATTGCGCCTCCTTATAACTACAATAAGATCCGACTCATGTATATATATATATATATATATATATATATATATATATATATATATATATATATATATATATATATATATATATATATATATATATATATATATATATATATATATATATATATATATATATATATATATATAGTAGAACCCCGTTTATCCGAGGTAAGGTGGGGGGTCCCTCCTCGGATAACTGAAAACTAAGATAATCCGGATTTGTTTTTTATTCATTTGAAAAATAAACACCAATACTTTAAACCGATGTATTAACGTTTTTAACATATAAATAGGTACATACATTATAAAATAGTGAAATAGGTATCTATGCGCTTCTGTTTTTTTTTTCTCGCTGCAATGTTTCTCCATCTATTAAGAATAAGTAAATCCGCTGGGGTTGCCTCTAGTTGTTGTTCGATATACCTCAAAGCTTTTTCCAAAGAAGCAAAACCTTCTTGATGAGAGATCTTAGTGGGAGACTGTTCATTCACCACCGCTTCGTCATCGTCATCATCATCCGATTTTTCGATTTCCTGAAAGGCATTCGTTATTTCTTCAATACCCATTTCTTCTTCTAAATCATCTGCTGTAATCCATTCAACAACATCTTCTCTTGTCGCATTTTCGCAACCTTTTAATTTTTGCATTAATTCAAATTAACTTTTTTCTTTTTCTTCTATCTCGCTGTCAAAATTTGAACAGGATATTTCTCCATGGCTTCTCAATTTCAAAGCTAATTCATTTAATGGAGTATCATCTTCACTGTCATTATAGTCCTCAAAATAAATAACTTTTGACCAAGATTTTTGAATAGTGGCAGTATGCACAGAATCCTAAGCTTGACTTACCCAGTAAATAACATTTTTCAGTGTAACCTTTCTCATCCCATTGATAATATCCTCCTTTTCTGTGTATTCTAACAGATGTTCAAGATATAAACGCCTATATTTTTTTTTAATGTTTTCGAGGATGCCTTTATCCATTGGTTGCATTATGCTGGTTACATTTGGAGGAAAAAATTTTACAATTTCGCCCACATGAAGTTCTTCTTCAGGGTGAGAGGGGGGGAATTATCCATTAACAAAATGGCTTTAATAGGAAGACGGTTTCTGTTCAAAAATTTAGTCACAGATAGCGCGAACTCTTCTTCAAACCAGTTAGTAAATAAGGTCGCATCCATCCATGCGCTCTTCTGACTTTTGTAATAGACTGGTAGGGCTTTGAGTGAGATGTCTTTTAAAGCTCTTGGACGTGCAGACTTGCCAATCACCATCAGTGGGATTTTGTGCTTGCTAGATGCATTGGAACATATTATTATAGTTAATCTTTCCTTACTTCGTTTTTGCCCAGGAGCTGATTTTTCTTGTCGAGATGCTAATGTTTTTGATGGAAGCATTTTATAATTCAGATTAGTTTCGTCACAGTTGTAAATTTGATCACATGTGTATCCACAATCTTCGATTTGCTTTTAAAGTTCTGCTCAATTGATGACACATCAGCAGAAAGTTTTTCACCACATACAGTCAGTTGTCGTACACCGTACCGTTTTTTCCAGCGGTCAAGCCATCCAGAACTGGCGGTAAACTGATCTATCTCTGGGAATTGCCTACTAATCATTATTGCTTTCTGTTGTAAAATTGGACCTAACAGAGGCACACCTTTTGATCTCTGTTGGTTAGACCACATGAATAAAGTTTCGTTAACCTTTTCATAGTCGCCGGTTTTCATTGATTTTCTTCTTGAGGACGAGGAGGCTTGATTTATACATCACTCTTCTATTTTTGTGCGGTTTCTTTTCCAATCTCTAACTGTTACCTCATCTACTCCATAATCTCGTGCAACAACTTTAATTGTCTCTGCTGCTTCAGTTCTTCTGATGGCTTTTAATTTTTCTTCAGTAGGAATGACGATTCTTTTACGCTTGTTTTGCTCCATTATAATACGACAAACAAAAATTCAAACAAAGCAGTCCGTATTAATAACACTTAAATACCAGAACTCCAACCAAATAAATTATGTGAGTATACTCGTACTTCTCCGTAGTAAACGCTAAAACGCACTGCATTTACGCAAATTTACATGCTGAAAGAGTCCAAAAACATAAATAGGGAAACCCCCTACACGGGCCAGGGGATTCCCCGAAAGCCCCTACGATTTTAAATGGAAATATGTACATACATATTTTAGAAGCTCGGTTAATACGCAGCATAGACGCGCGTACCTCCGATAATCAGGTTCTTAGATTGGCTCGATTAATCGCGACTCGGTTAATCGGGGTTTTACTGTATGTATGTATATATATATATATATATATATATATATATATATATATATATATATATATATATATATATATATATATATATATATATATATATATATATATATATATATATATATATATATATATATATATATATATATATATATATTAGTGGATTATGTTACTAGTATTATAGTTTGATAAATAAAAAACTAAACTATTATATTACCATAACAAGAATGTAAAAGGATATGTTAGGGTAATGTAGAAACATGAATAGATGTAGCATTGATTTTCTCGAAGTCATACAAAATCTTGGCTTATACCTTGTTCGTAATCGGCATTCTATTTTAAAAGGAATCACCGGAAGATAATAGGAATAATCCTATTATATTTGCAGTCATTCTACTCCTTAGAAGGGTTTTCATACTGAGTGTTTTTATGTTAATAAAATATATGAAAACATTCTTACATTGTTAGTGGACGAAAAAAAAGACGTCTAAAGTGTTCTTAAATAATCAGTTGTATCGAATGGTTAATGTATTTCGATATCGGGAAAGATATTTTTGCGAATTGCTATTGAAGAATATTTATAAAATCTCGAGGAATATAGAGGTGGCAGTTATTTTCCTATAACCTTATTTAAACAACATCGTTTGCGGTATCATGCGAAAGTTCGTAATTTTGTGTAACATATATAACATGCATAGACGAACAAGCTGCTTATGTAGTTTAAAGACTAGACAGAGTCCATCCTATTAAAAGTGTTTTTATTGAAAGAAAAGTATAAACCAAAAGTGTCTTAACATCATCCAGAATTTGTCAAAGTTAATGTTCCATGAAATTATTGCGACGCGTCAGTACGGATCCCTCACGGGAAAACTTTTTCTTATAGTTAAAAAAAATCTCTTCTAATAGAACTTTAAAAACGTATCTTTCTTAACGTTTCATCTCAAAATGAACGATCAAGGGGCTTCCTGAAAAACTGTAAACCTTTAACAAATTTACCAGTTTCCAATAGGGATGGGAATTTTTTGCGATATATCGATTAGTCGAATAACGGCAGTTAAATTTAAAAAATAATGATACAGCGATAACTGTCTTTATATCGATATAATGGTAGTTATTATATATTAATAGATATCACTTACTGTCACCACTCCATCATTAATAGCAGGCGATAAAATTTTTTTGGAAGAAAACTTTCTTTTTTTGGTTATCAATTTTTGAATAATTAAGTTGGGAATGTGGACTCATTGGCACAATGATACTACTCAGTATATATCATCACTACATCAAACACTTTATTTTTGCCCTCGACGCGCGTTTCGCTAACCATGTTAGCTTCATCAGGAGCGATGATTGATTAAAGCTAAACTACAAATCTACGCTATGTATACTTAGCCTAACCCTTGAATTACTCAAGCGGAACTAATGACATAGGTCATGCCATCAGTTCCGGTCTAGTAACCAGATACATTTTTTATTAATCTTAGATTATCTAATGTTACAGTATGATCAGCTTCAAGGGCATGTTCGGCAATGCTAGCCTTTTATCTTCTATTGTATGTGTGCTAAATGTTCTTTAAATCATGTTTTAATTGACTTTTTAGTTTGCCCAACATACTTTTTGTCACAATCATTACAACTAATTTCATAAATTCCACTTTTCTCACAATCACTTTGGGATTTCCTAAGATATTTCTCAGATTGTCTGATGACTTATAGACTAAGGTGAGGCCTACCTTATTAAATACCTTTTGAGGCCTTTTGAGGCCCTTGCTATATTTCAGATTATATGGTATGGAGACATACTTGGTGTTACTTTCCTCGCGTGTAAAAAAGGTGGAATTCTGAATATTAAACCTAAACTTATATATATATAGCTTATTTACTAAGTCATCGTTATAACCATTAACTCTAGTTATATTTCTAATACGATTCCTTTCTTTATTAAAGTTTACTCTATTCAGAGGGAAAAGTGACCAAACGATGAACTAAAAAATGTAATGAGGCTAATTTATGTTGTTTGCAATGAAATGAATCATTAGGAATATATCTATCTGTTACTATGTCCTTCCTATAGAGATCAAATTCTAATCTATTATTATTTTTAATAATTAAAACATCTAGAAAAGGCAATTGTCCTTTGTTCTCAACTTCGTAAGTGAATTTAATGGAATCATACCTGCTATTTAATTTAGAAACAAAATCATCAATATTTGTTAACGGTTAACGAAAGAAACCTTCACGGTACTGTCAAGACACCGTTTTTTTTTTAGACTAGATTATCAGATGTAATTCACTCGTGATAATTTCACTCAATCTATGCTTTATGTAGAATATTCCAGAATTTTCTGAACATTTTTTGATCAGTACTTTTCGAGATAGGGATAGGGGAACGCAATTTTTCGGCTCTTTTTTTAAAAATAATATGAAGATAAGTTTGAGCGAGTATTACATCATATATATTTTTGAACTTGTATTTTCACAAGCTGTTTAATCTATGTTTACATAAACAAAATATTCCGGAAAAATGGAACAACTCGATCACCATCCTAATGCATAAGAAAGGAGACAAAACAGATCTCGAAAATTATAGGCCGATCAGTCTCCTAAATCATCTCTACAAATTGTATAGTAGAATCATAACAAGTAGATTAGAAAGTAAATTAGAATTATATCAGCCAAGAGAACAAGTTGGATTCCGCTCAGGCTCTGGAACAAATGACCACTTACACTGTTTAAAAACGCTAATAGAAAAGTCGACTGAATATAACAGACCCCTAGTTCTCATCTTTGTTGACTACCAAAAAGCTTTTGACACTGTTGAATTACCTGCCATATTAGAAGCATTAAACGGGCATTGAATTGACCAGCGATACTCAAATATTATACGTAACATCTACAATAAGGCTACAACAACAGTGAACCTACACTCTCTCTCGAAGAAAATAGAAATGAAAAAGGGTGTCAGACAAGGAGACACAATGCCACACACTGTTTATAACCGTGCTGGAAAAAGCATTTAAAACGTTAGAATGGGAAAACAAGGGAGTAAATATTATTGGAGAGCAGCTCAGTCATTTAAGATTCGCAGATGACATTGTCATTATATCTGACAATTTAGGAGAAGCTAAAGATATGCTAAAAGAGCTGCAAAATGCCAAGCTAAAAGTTGGCTTGAAAATAAACTATAAAAAGACAAAAGTGATGACAAACTTAGTTCCTAGCCGACCGATAAGTCTAGAAGGTAGAGATATTGAGATGACCGAGCGTTACATATACCTGGGCCACGAAGTGAAACTTTGCAGAGACAATCAAACGCGAGAACTGCTTAGAAGAACGACCTTAGGATGGGCAGCGTTTGGTAGACTCCGAGATGTATTTAAGGGCGAAGCGCCCATCGGTTTGGAAAGAAGAGCATTTAATCAATGTGTACTACCAGTTATTACATACGGGGCAGAGACCCTAACCCCTCCCCAAAAAATCCATATTTAAACTGCAACAAACACAACGTAAAATGGAGAGGTTAATGCTGGGTATTACCCTAAGCGACAGGATGAGAAATGAGGAGATCCGCAGAAGAACAGGCGTGAAAGACATAATAGAGCGCCTACTCGGACTAACGTGGAAATGATCGGGGCATGTCGTCAGAATAAAGGACAACAGATGGACAAGGAGGATCCTGGCGTGGAGACCAAGAACGGATAGACGAGGCAGGTGAAGATCACCCACAAGATGGACCGATGATATCAAAAGGGTTTCTGGAAATTGGATGGCAACTACACAGGACAGAGGAAGGTGGCAGGATCTTGAGGAGGCCTATGTCCGACAATGGACATAAGCCTTGATGATTGTTGATGATAATTTATATTGTGCCATAATGTAAATTTGGAAAAGTGATTTATTGTTATGACCATTATAACCTGTTAAAATAAATGTCGCTGTTTTATGATTATAACACCTAATATTTAATCAAAGTTGAATACGGTATATTTTATTCTGAGAAATATTTGTTTTCTTCTATTCAAAAACATAGCATTTAAAAATTGGATCCACCATTAAGTCAAGATCAAGTGGAACTTGATTTGTATTTTTCATGAAATGAAATAATTTTATAGTTTTTGCTAAGTTTTTTGAGGAAATTATTTATTTAGAGTAGAGTGTATTTATCGTGAAGTTCATCGCCTAGCGTTGGCTAGTGACGTTATTTAATAACTTAGGGAGCCCTAAAACTTAACATGCTCGTCAAAGAATGGGAGCAAAAAAATTTAAATACCTTATAGAGTAACACCGATCAAATGAGATTATAGCCTAATAACGCCCGTTGAGGCGCAATTTTGTGGCCTCTGTCCGTTTGTCTTAATTTGTGAGAATGGATTGAGTGGATATTAATACTGAAAGTACTAAAGAAATTAGATATACACTAGCTCAGTTTTTCTTGGCAGAGAAATATGGGTAAGAGCTAATTTTTTTACGTCTTTTGAAAGTAGTTTCTATAGTTGTTAAAAAATTTTGGTTGTACTGATTTTGGGCACCATTCATTTTAAAATAAAAAGAATCTAACTTCAGCTAAAAAAAATTAAAAAATACTAAGGGTTATGTAGTTGTTAAAGAAATTTTTTTTTATATGGTACAACCGTTGCTTCCTGAAAGGTAAAAACAGGTGATTCAGTGAAACGTTAGCCTTAAATAAGGAAAAAAAGGTTTATTAATGACAAAATTAAAAGTTCTAACTTCGCTACACTACTATTACTCTTAGTCTAGTAGGTAGTATTATTAAATAGAGTCTTTAAATCAGAATTTTTAATTAAAGCTTTGTTAAACATGATGTTGAAGGTTCGTGAGATTCACTTCACGAGTTACCAGTTCGGTACGATGTAAAACACACTTGTTAGCGGGAAACTAGGTATACAGATTGATATACTGATGACTTACGGTTTTCCTATGAGTTTTTGGCCTGTCCTCACGAGATATTCATAATACTGATGTCTCCACCTTGGCTACCCCAGTTCCCTTTGAGCTGCTAAACTTTTCTTGACCAATAAAGGTCTGGGAATAAGCAGGATATTTCAAGGAAAAAGACCTTGAACTTGAATACTAAAACCGTTTTTGCACTACTACATCACTAATATATGTGTACGGCAACTTGATAAAAAGCCTACTGGGCGGCTTTCTGAAGAAAACGCCCTTACTTTGGCTTCACAAAGTATATGCCCTACTTCATCTCGGCTGGGAAAAAAGACCTGGCGACGGCTACATGATGGAAAAAAGCCTCTTGCGGCTACATGATGGAAAAAGCCTCTTTCGGCTACATGATAGAAAAAGCCAAGATCATGTCATCCGGACCCTTAAATATTTTTTTCTCTTCCGTAAAATCACATCTTCAAGATGGCTACTTCCCGGATACAAATCTCTAGCCAATCGACGCATTAGATGCGAATTAAATAAATCCATTAGATAACCCGCAATGCACACTGTAATATAAACGGCTCAAAAATTCGATTGAACTACGCTGCTTAAAAGTTAGTTATCACTGCAATAAATATAAAAATGGAGAAAAAATATAAATTATAGGGAGAAAAACAGTGACGTAACATGATCTTAAAATCTAGGAAAAAATGAACATTACAAGATAATCTATGTAATTTAAATTACAAGAAATGTTTATTTCACCATGTTATTTTTCTCTCCGTGATGCATGCGTGCTTAAAATGCACGTCACGCAAACATATCACATTCGTATAAGGTTAAGAATTCTTTTAATGAAGAACCTTTGGAATGAATTACCCGAGACTGTGTGTCCCATTGATTCAAGATAAACCGCACACCAGTCTCGTCTGTAGCACCAACACAGCTCCTTTAATTAAAGTATATCAGCTCAAGTGAATGAGTCAAACCTATTATTAAACTATATCACTATAAACCTAGTTATATCAATGCTGGATGTAGGCTTTCCCCCTGAATTTCTATCCCAATCTATTTACAGCTGTTGTCATCCAGCCAATACCCGCAACGCTCTGTATATCATTCCGCCATCTTGTCTTGGGACGTCCTACACCCCTTTTCTGTTCTCGTGGTCTCCATTTTAATGATTGCTTGGTCCATCGATCATTGGTCGTGTGTGCTACATATCCTGTCCATTACCATTTTCTTTCTGCTACGTGCTCTATAATATTCTTTAATTTCGTTTGTTCACCTATCCACTTGTTTTTTTTTTTTATCTTTGAGTTTTAGCTCGATCATCTGTCTTTCGTGTGCCCTCTGGGTCCAAGCTAGTTTTTGTATACTGCACTGACTTAGCCGTTACTTGATGGAGATCCATAATAACTAGGAATAAAAATTTAAACAAATGTTTAAGATCATCACTTATGTTTATTATTGCTGACAATTGTTTCGACACACTGTATCTTCTTCTGGAGCACGATGTAAATTAACTAACAAAGTATGTTACAGAATATATAGTTTACCTAATTACAAGTACTAAATTCATTAACAATATTTACCTTAATACCTAGAACAAGTTCAATAAAGGAGACCCTCCCCCATCCAATTGATCGTTGAGTAATAGACCTGAGGATTTTTTCTGACTAATTTCTACCTATTCTAAACAATTCAGTAATTTTCCTTTCTTTCCGTTATGCAAAATTTTGAAATCTTCATTGAATGTATGATTTTCCTCTGTTAAATGTTTAGCATAATGAGATTTGTTATTTTTCATTCTAATGCTTTGTTTATGTTCGTTTATCCTTTTATAAAAATGTCTGCCTGTTTGTCCTATATACGTTTTATTGCAAGTGCCACAGCATAATTCGTAAACCCCCGATTTATTTTCTTTTTTTGTTTTTCTTTTATTATTTTTAATATGTCGAGATAATGTGTTATTTGTACTGAAAGCGATATTTACCTGATTTTTATGGAAAAAATTTTGAATTTTATTAGTTAATTTTCCGGTATAAGTGAGTGTATGAAATTTTTCTTTGTTTAGTTGTTTGTTCGGGTACACCAGTCCTATTGCTTTTTTAAATTGTTTTTTTCATTAAAATATTATCTACGAAATCGCTCCTGTACCCATTGTTTATACTATTTGTTTTATAATATTTAATTCTTTCTGAACATTTTCTTCCGTTAATGGTGTATTTATTAGTCTATGGATGAAACTATTATAAGCCGATATTTTATGTGTGGACGGGTGGTTAGAATTGGCGTGTATAGTTATATCTGAGTATGTTGGTTTATGGAAGATTTCAAAATCGTTGTTTGATATTTTTAAATCTAGGAAATGAATCGATTTATTTGTTTCTATTTCTGTTGTAAAAGTAATATTATTATGAAGTTGGTTAATATAATCTAGAAATAGTTTTAATTGCCGATCTGTGCCTGTAAAGCAAGTCAATATATCATCTACATACCGGTACCAATAAAAGAAATTTTTTAAAAGATGAGAATTACTGATTTGTTCTTCTAAATGGTCCATGAAAATTTCAGATAAAATTGGATTAAGAAGGTTTCCCATTATTAAACCTTTCTTACTTATATAAATCTTATCCTTAAATTCGAAATAATTCTGGTCTAAGCACAATGTTAAGATATCTAACATTTCTTGTTTAATTATTGGGTTAACAATATTTTTATTGAGTAATCTTTGAACCAAAATTGTAGCGTCTGATGCTGGTATACTAGAAAAAAGATTTTGTACATCAAACGATATAAATCTGGAGTTACTTGGTATAATTAACGGATTAATTTTTGCTATCAATTCATTACTATTTTTAATACTATATTTAGGCGTGAATTTACAATATTTTGTCAAAACCTCGGCGCTGTTATATATGAAACTACCGAACGAATTGGTGAGTTATTTTTATGTAATTTAATAAAAGAATATAGTTTTGGAATTTGAGGGTTCATCGAGACAAGTCTGAATTTTGCATTTTCTGTGAAAATGCTTGTCTTTTAGCACATCTTTAATTAATTTTTGGAAAGTTATTGTTGGGTCGAAGTTGATGGATTTGAATACATCTGGTTTTAGGAAATCTATTGTTTTTTCAATGAATGTTTGTTTCTTTATAGCTATTACAGTTTTTCCTTTATCTGTTCTCGTAAAAATTATATTATGTTCATTACTTTTGTTTTTTATTTGGTTAGCGAATTTACCTTGGAAAAACTCAAACTTTTCTGTGGGTAACATTTTAGTAATTATATGTTTATTCATAACATCTAGTGAATTACTACTACAGGCTATTTCACATTCTGCAGCTAAATATTTCCTAGTTTTAGTACAATTTTTGACTGGTAAATTATACTGGAAAACTTTTTCTAATAACTGAATTTCTTGATTATTAAAGTTAACATAGTTTTTGTATATCGGCTTTATTCAGTGTCCAAGTTTCTGACCCATATGTAATTACGGGTAGGATGTACTGATCGTAAACTTTTGCCTTGAACTTATTTGGGATGGCTTTATCTTTGAATATAAAACTTAATTTCCCGAATGCGCAACATCGAAGTCTAATTCTTCTTGAAATTTGATCCGAGACACTGTCTCTCGTCGTAGTTCCAGATACACATAATCCTTAATAATGTCGAGAGCTATTTCTTCTAAATTTATAACTATGTTGTTGAATGTAATGAAAGACTGATTTTGTCAAATTTCCACTTTATTTAGTTTCCCTGAAACTGTATGACGCGTTTCGCTATACTATAGCTTCTTCTGATACAAAGTGATATTTGATTATTAGCGTTGTTACATTTACACAAATACCCTAAGGTAGATAGGTAATAGAATTAATACTATATGCTAATGAATATTGCTGGGAAATCCATTCTGAATATTAATTGTATAAATTGAGTCAAGGGGAGTTACCATGGTCCAGACAGGTATCTTTTTGTTCGTTTAACATGATGTCTGAATTTTTAATTTTATTTATTTCTAAATTTTCTAATAGGTTTAATTTTACGCCCTTGTTTTGTACGTGTAGAATTTTAAATTTATCGTCAAAAAGATGATTTGATTCTGTTAAATAATTACTGTACGCTGAGTCAGTTTTGTTTTTTAAATAGCTTCTTTTATGTTCTGAAACCTGAGCGACCTGTCTGACCTATGTAACTTTTATGACAAGAACCACAATTCAACTAATACATTTCAGATTGTTTTGATCTATTTTGTTTTCCCTTTGCATTTTAAAGAAATTTCCTAACGAGTTGTTTGTTCTAAAAGCTATGTTGATATTATATTTGTTTAAGTGGTTTTTAATTTTCTCTAAGGTGTTACCAAAATAGGTTAAAACATTATATTTTTTCCCTGTGTTTTCTTTCTTGGGGTATACTAAAGAAATAGCTTTATTTTTTAATTTTTTGTTTAGAATTGAGTTTATGGTGTCAGGAGAATATACGTTGTTAACAGCAATTTGTTTTATTAGATTTAATTCTTTATTAAAATCATCTACAGATAAGGGGACACTTTGATAACACGTCAGAGAAAATTAAAAACCACTTAAACAAAATATAATATCAACATAGCTTTTAGAACAAACAACTCGTTGGAAAATTCATTAAAAACGCAAAGGGAAAACAAAATAGATCAAAAAAATCTGGAGTGTATCAGTTGAATTGTGGTTCTTGTCATAAAAGTTATATAGGTCAGACAGGTCGCTCATTCGAAACTCGAATTTCAGAACATAAAAGAAGCTATTTAAAAAACAAAACTGACTCAGCCTACAGCAATCATTTAACAGAATCAAATCATCTTTTTGACGATAAATTTAAAATTCTACACGTACAAAACAAAGGCGTAAAATTAAACCTATTAGAAAATTTAGAAATAAACAGAATTAAAAATTGATCATCTTAAACGAACAAAAAGATACCTGTCTAGCCCATGGTAACTCACCTTTACTCAATTAATATTCAGAATGGATTTCCCAGCAATATTCATTAGCATATAGTATTAATTTTATTACCTATCTACCTTAGGGTATTTGAATAAATGTAACAACACTAATATTCAAATATCCCACAACGTCACGAACCCAACCAGTCTCTTCTCAAGGTAGACTACCCCCAGCTATCAAAGAGCAGATCAGGGATAAAAACCGGCTGCTCAGAAGAGCCCTCAGGACGGGAGACCCCCACCTCAAAAGGCTCGCAAATCAAGCAACGCAGCAGGTGAAAGACTCACTTGCTGAATTCCACAGCAGCAGGTGGGAGTCCAAAGTAGAATCCCTCACTACCCAGGACTATTCTCTTTGGAAAATGGCAACAGCCTTTCCAATGACGAGCCAAGGTCCATGCCAGCCCTCACCCACGCCGGCACCACAGCCTCCACAACCCAGGAGAAGGCTGACCTTCTGGCAGATCTGCTAGAGGAACAGTTTTCTCCTAACACTCCTGCCCATCCCGATCCAGCCCGTGATCTTAGGGTCGCTACAACCATACAGACCCTAAATCTTGCCCAGCCCCCTCACAATACGTACTTCACAACCCCCTCCGCTGTTAATGAGATCATTCGATTTACCTCAATCCGAAAAGCCCCAGGTCATGATAAAATTACAAATAAAGCCCTCAAAAAACTCCCCAAGAAACAGATCTCAGAAGCCACCAATATCATTAACAGCATACTGAGACTCAGCTATTTTCCACTCTACTGGAAAAAAGCTGAGGTCATTATGATCAAAAAAACCAGGCTCTCCATCCCACGAGGCAAGCAGCTATCGGCCAATCAGCCTACTTCCAGGCCTTGGCAAGATAGCTGAAAAAGTCATCCTCGAAATCGTCAGAGCAAAGTCCACAGCGCTCCGTGTTGTCCCTGACGAACAATATGGCTTCCAGCCCCTTCATGGCACCATCCATCACACCACGAAACTCGCCCAAACCATTTCCAACAGCTTCAACAAACGTCACAAAGTTGGAGCTGTTTCTCGATGTAGCAAAGGCCTTCGACCGAGTCTGGCACGAAGGCCTCATTCTGAAACTGATCCGACACGGCTACCCCCTTTTCATTAACAAACTCATTCAATCCTTCGTCTCTGACAGAACATTCCAAGTCAGAGTCGATAAGGCCACCTCCGAAGTCAAGGCCATTAGAGCCGGAGTCCCTCAAGGCTCCGTCCTCTCCCCCCACCTCTTTAACATTTTCACAGCCGACATTCCAAAAACGGATCAGACTACCCTACTCCTGTATGCTGACGACACAGCCATCATAGCAGAATCCAGCAGCTACAGAATCATCACCAGTAGATTGCAGCGCCACCTGAACGTCCTCGCCCCCTGGTTCGACCGATGGAAGATCCAGCTAAACCCATGTAAGACACAGGCCATCGTCTTCGCCAAAGGCAACGGCACTCCTTATGGACAACTCCAGCTCCAGGGATCCCGCATCCAATGGGCAACCACCATCAAGTACCTGGGAATCCAGTATGACAAACACCTCATCTGGAAAGACCAGGTCTGTGCTGCCTCAAGGAAAGCCAAGCAACTACTGGGCAAGCTGTACCCAATCATCAGCCGGTCCAGTAAGTTGCAACCAAAAATCAAGCTGCTAATTTATAAAACCATCGTGAGGGCAGGACTCACACACGCCTGCCCTACTTGGTCTAAACTCACCAAGACACGCAGAGCTCAACTTCAGGCAGTACAGAACAAGGCCCTGAGGATGATCACGGGAGCCCCATGGTTCGTCCGAAACCGGCAATTGCATAGAGACCTCGGTGTGCCAACAATCAAGGCACACATGAGGTCCACCAACATCAAGTTCTTCGCAAAGGCGCTACAACACCCAAACGCCACCATAAGGAGCGCATTCCACGTGCCCGCCAACGCCCGCCATCACTATCCAAGACCTTCTGACCCATATCTGACGAAGACGATGGCCCTCCCCCACCCCATGAAGATTGTAACCTAGATTAAGTTTAGAATTAAGTTCTAGATTAGTTTAGAATTAAGCTCTAGTTAAGTTAGATTAGTCAACCAATGTAATTAAAACCCAATGTCCTAGGTTAAGTTAATTAGGATTACTGTATAGAACCTAGGTTAAGTAGTATAGGAATATAAGCTATCATAAATGTAAGTAAGAGGCATAGCCTAACTTAAATTCAATAAAGACAATGACAAATTCAAATATCATTTTGTATCAGAAGAAGCTATAGTATAGCGAAACGCGTCTTACAGTTTCAGTGAAACTAAATAAAGTGGAAATTTAACAAAATCAGTCTTTCATTACATTCGTTATGAATTTCCATCAAGTAACAGCCACAACAATTCAAGTTAATATTTTTGTCTTACTTTTATTCATCTTAAGACCAATTGTCTTTGAGTGGTGATTTAACTCATTTATCATTTCTTACTACTGATGACTACAGTATGGTCTGCGATCCTTAAGTGACTCAGATGCACACCATTCATCTTTAGGCCCCTCTTTGTTCAATCTAGTTGGCGGAATACGTCTTCTAGAGTTGTAATAAATAGCTTAGGACAGGTCGTAACTTTCTATCTTACACCTCGTCCTGTACTATTACTAAAACAATTAGTCAATCGTTAAATTTAGTTTCTTGACAAAATGGTGATTTAATATAAATAACAAATTTATAATTTACTGATTACACAGGTATAAAAAAAATGATCTGTCTTTTAAGTGAGACCGTGGTTTTTTTTCGGAAAATACACTTAAAGTTGTCAGAAAACTATTAAATCGAAAAAAACAGGCATACACCACCGTTAACTAACCTACGTAGCAAAATGCTGTTTAAAATAAATATATGCAACCGCTAAATTAAAAAAAATGTTTTAATTATTATTAATATTCAACAAAACTATTATTTCCAATGTTTTTTGAAGTTCTTAATCCATGACATAAAACATGACATCAAAAAATAAATTTTTATGTTTAATTTCAACAAAAAAACTCACTTTTAACACTTACAAGCGTGCTATGTGGTTAGTAAAATGCTTTTTTAAGCAAATAAATGCAATAAGATAATAGTTTTGTTCAATAGTAATAAAAACTAAAAACAATTTTTTAATTTAGAGGTTGCACATGGTATTTTAAAGAGTAATTTGCTACGTAGCTTAGTTAAAGGTGGTGTATGCCTGTTTCTTGTTAAACAAGATCACTAAACCCTAATATTTTAAAGTTTTTATGACAAATGTAGATTCAGAACATTTAAAGATATCCGAAATAATAGTTTTATTCCACAATTATAATGATTATACAGTTTTACCTTATTTATTAAAATATTTTTTTTTTCAGTTTAATAGTTTTCCGGCAACTTTAAGTGTGTTTTCAGAAAAATAACTCATAGTAGATATCTTCTTTTATGATTTTTTTGGATTCAGCATAAAAAAATACTTAAGAAAATACGTGTCTCACTTAAAAGACAGAGATTTTTTATTTTTGTATCCCTTTTGTAAACCAATACTTTGTATTATGTATAATAGGCATTACAATGTACGGTGTCATCTAAGTTACTGTACTGTTAACTTTGCTTTTTTCGTTGTTCAAGGAAAGCAAAAGCTGCAATTTCCCAAGAGTTTAAACTCTTATCTGAATATTTTTATTTAATTCTAATAACTTTCATCAAAGGGTAGCCGTTTAATTTCCGAAATACTTTGAAAATGTAACGTTTCATTTTATTTTTGGAATTTTTTTTTCTTCTTAACGAGATTTAATAACGTATAGGTAAAAGTCTGGCCATATGATGTGCCCATATGTCAAGAAACTGCCTAGAAATTAGATTATTTATCTAGTTATAATATATATATATATATATATATATATATATATATATATATATTTATATATATATATATATATATATATATATATATATATATATATATAAATATATATATATATATATATATATTATATATATATATATATATATATATATATATATATATATATATATATATATATATATATATATATATATATATATATATATATATATACATATATATATATATTATATATATATATATATATATATATATATATATATATATATATATATATATATATATATATATATATATATATATTAATTACCGAGTGATATTGTACCGTTTTATTATTTTAAATTGATTTGTTTTTTATTTTTATATTATCCAATCAATTACCTATTTATTTGACATAAATAAAACAGCATTAATTTAGAAAAGCATAAGTTTATCAAGTTTTAAAGAAAAGTGAAATTAATGTTAGTAAAAGTCAATATTTAGTTGAGCCACCTTTAGCCGCTATCAAAGCTTTATTTCTGCGCGGCATGCTATCAGTGCAAGATTGTACTGTCTCCTGCATTTGAGGATGATGATTCCACACATGAATAATCTTTTCTAGGAGCCCCCACATTTTTCATCAGCTCCCACACATTTTCAATGGGGTTCATATCAGGGCCAATCCAACAGAGGGATATTTTTTTCTGCCAAAAAAGCTTTAACAGTCCGAGCAGTGTGGCAGGGAGCTCCATCTTGCATGAAAGTGAATGGTTCCCCATTTGGAAACCATTCTCTGAGCTGCGGAATCAACCGATTTTGTAATACTTCTTTGTACTGATCTTGCCTCATTATTCCTTTGACGACGTACAGACGTCCAGTGCCCTTGCCGCTGATGACTGACCAAATCATCACTTTGGTGGGATGTTTAACCGTCGGGACGACACAATCAGGATGAAACTTTTCTCCATGACGACGACGCACATACTGAGCTTTATTCTGCAAAATTTCGAATGTGCTTTCGTCACTGAAGCAGACCTGTCAAAAATAGGAAAAATATATAAACTTCCATGTTTATTTGCTTTATTTAACTGAAAATGATAATAATGTATCAATTAATGATTAAATTGCTGTATCTTACCGATCTCCAGAAGTCCACATCTTTGTCTTGCCATTGTTTGGCCCACTTCAGGCGCTTTGCTTTCATTGCAGCTGTTAACTTGGTCTTTTCTGGCGGGGCGACAGGCCTTAAAATCTAATTCTTTCAATTTTCTTCGAACAGTGCGCTCAGAAGCATTTACGCTAGCATCCTGGAGTTGTGATTTTATTACCTTTGTGGTAGCAAATCTGTTTTCTACACAAATTTTCTTCAAACATCTCTCTGACCGTGGAGTGAAAATGGGTTTTCTACCGCATCTTTTCTTTCTTTCGGGCTTAATTCCTTCCCTGACTCAATTTTCTTTTTTATGCGTCGTACACTAGCTTCAGAAACCTCCAATCTTCGTGATATTTCTCGTTTGTAAATGTTTTCGCAATCACAAGGGCCTTCACTTCAACTTTTTTACGTGGTGAAAGATCGCCTTTTCTACCCATAATGAAAATAGTCCAATTACTTTTTTAAAACACTGCATACAAAATAAACTAATAACTGAGTAGTATAAAACTGTTAAACAGACAATCACAGTCCATAAAGCCACAGAAACACGTCCGTACCTGACTCGATTCCGATCGCGACTGATACAGGTTTGTACTTGTTTACGTTCATGTATCACTTTGTCAACACAGTGTTGCCATATGTTAAAAATAAATACAAATATGTAGTCTACAACAATTCTTTTAAATAAAAATCAATAATATTGTAGTTTAAATACACCATTATTGCATAAAAACTCTTAAGAAACATAAAATTACTAAAAAAAATACAGTGCGTCTAATAATTTGGCCAGGGACTGTATGTATATATATATATATATATATATATATATATATATATATATATATATATATATAAATATATATATATATATATATATATATATATATATATATATATATATATATATATGTATATATATATATATATATTATATATATATATATGTATATATATATATATATATATATATATATATATATATATATATATATATATATATATATATATATATATGTAGACTTTTCTTTGAGATGGCAGGTGGTTAATTAGTTCTGAAATTTCAGCATCCAACGTTATCAATGGCATCCCTGCTGTAAATGCCATGTTTGTATTTTAATATGTTAGTGAATAGTGGTTGTTTTATTTCAGTGTTGGTCTTTACTATGGCGATTGTTATTGATGGTCATTCTTGTTAGATTAAATTGCATGCTACATTTTGTGCCCTAATGAAGGTCCCAACCTAGGACCGAAATATTGGCTAAATGAATATAGTATGAACATCTGTTGATGCCCCTTTTTGCCGAGTTCCCCAACTAGTTTCATAACTTAGGATTTTGTTAGATACGGCAACTTTTGCTTTCTCTCTCTTTATTTTATATATACATATACATATATATATATATATATATATATATATATATATATATATATATATATATATATATATACATATATATATATATATATATATATATATATATATATATATATATATACATAATCGATAAACCCCTTATACCCGTAGGTGTCGAGGCTTGTTCTTTACTTTTTTTCCACAAATTTACGCTACTCATCTCTACTTAAACCTAGGTGTTTTGCCTCAGCCCAGGATTTTCCTCTTTTCTTCAGTATTTCATTCACACTATTGTTCCATGTTTCCCTCGGTCACCATCTTTTATTTTTTCCAGTCAATGCATTCTACACCATTTTGACTTGCCGATCATCATTCATTCTCACTATGTGTCCAGTCCATTCTAAATTCTTTTCCTCTATTTTGTCCTTTAGCGATATTACATTAAGTTCCCGTCTAATATCTTCTGTCCTTCTTTTATCAGTTCTTCTTGCCCCTACTACTTTCTTCAGATACTTCATTTCTTTGGCTTGTAATCGTTTTTCATACTTCAAAGGTTGAAATAGGAAATATTTAGCCGTAATACACGATGTTGGCCAGATATATAGTTAGGGAACACGTTGAGATAAGTTGGTTTTATGAATAGAATTTTGGTCGAGGATATGTTTTTCCTCGGATGGTATGGAATTAAGAAGAAAATAAAGGCTCGCGTATGCACAAAGAATGCCTATCCGCTACCAAGTTGAGACCAAGGCTTGGACGTAGAAGTGCAGGGAGACCAAATACAAGATGGAAAGATGACTTCAGGAAAAGGGCAAGAACTCAGTGGATAAGAACAGAAGAGAAGACGGTAATGGCATGAAATGGGAAAAGTAGACATCCAGCAGTGGATTGACATATACAGATCATATGCAAACAAATGTTACAAGCAGTAATCTTAGCCCATTCTTCTGTGTAATGTAAGAAAATAGCTCGATTTAATTTTGTAAATAAAGCTAGTTCTTGTAGACGTCCATTGAGTGAATATGTTCAGGTATTATCTGTCTATACTTGTGCAAACATCTAGTTGTAGTTTTAAAAAGACTTCTTAAAAACTGCGAAAATCCTCTCCCGAAAACAAACCCTTTTCGATTTATTTCAGCTACAGTTTTTTGCAAGAAACCTCTGTATTATCCATATCAGACATAAAACTATAATAATGAACTAAAATTATTGAAGAAGATTACAAAATACGAACTATTACGTGATTAATTGCTAAAAATAGTCAATATTATCATGTTTTTAACCCAATGATTTCCAAAATAATTAAAATAATAAACACGTTTTTAAAGTGAAATGCCAACATGTTTTAGTTGTTCCGACAAGAGTATTGCCATACAAAATACTATTATTTAAGATCTATGTACAAAATTCCATAGATATGTGACAAGTTAATTTTAGATTAAAAATGTTAGTTGTTTCTACTCAAGCAGTTATGTGCACTTACCTATTTTTCTCCTTTTTAACAAGGATTATATATTTGTAATATGGTGACCCAAGAAACGTATTCTATTTATTTATATATCTATTTATTAATTTATCTGCCCAGCTAGATAAAACTATTGTAACAACACCTATTCAGACAGCTGAACACTTTGCCTTACACTCTAACCTTGATTTCAGGAAAAATACCACCCACCTGCCTGATATTGTCGTGAGACAGAGGGTCATAACACATATTTTAATGACCCTAGATGCCAAAAAAGTTTCTGGTGATGGAATCTCAACCATAGTACACAAAAAAAAGAGCGAGCGAACCAGCACGCATTTTTTGTCGACTTTTCCACAAGAATTGCGCTAGAGTTCAGCTGATACTGAAAAGAGGCGAAAATATCTTGCTAAACAAATACCGACCAGTCGCGCTGCTCTCATTGATATTTAAAGTTATAGACAAGGCTCTACGTCAGAATCGTTTAAAATAGCTAGATTTAGGTACAATTTAATGTTATTAGTGGCTTTCAATATATCTTTCGTAAGCAAGAAGCACCAGGAGATCCTCTTAAGTCACAATACAGCGAAACGCGTTCTTAGGTGGCTTGATGGATGAGAGAACAGTCAAGCACTACTGAAAAACGGACTTTGTCCAATTTTAGTGCTTATACTGATTTTAATAGCAAGGTACCTGAAATTACCAAACTCCGAGGTTTATACTGGTCGTTGCTTTTGAAGAACGTCAACCACATATTTATGGTCAGTGAAAGGGACGTTTTGAAGCCTCGTGAAGGACATAAATGTTCGACTGTATGTGAAAGATATGCGGAGGATTCAATCAATAATGAAATTAAAATTCCAAATAAAATTCTAAATTGTGAAGTTTCAAATTCATATTCTAATAAGGCGCCGTCGAACTATTACTCCTTGAACTGCGTTAATGATTTCCGGTCCATGTAGTGGTTGTACAGTCGATATACTGTACAAGTAAGAAAGTGACTGCTCGAATTCTTGAAAAAATGTAAACATTTTTTTGCTACTAATGTATTCTTTGGTGTGCTAACAACAGTACAATTACTTTAGTAAGTTGTCTAATCTCCTCCTGCATTAATAATCGCCTGGCATCTTCAAGACATGCTGTCGACGAGATTTTTCTACATAGGCTGTAAATTTTTCGAATCTCGCGAGACAAATGAGTCAAAGTCCTGAGAGTTTTTCCTCTGAGCTTTCTCTTTACGAGGGACCCAACGTTTTCAATAAGGTTAACGTCCGGCGATTATAAGGGCCACTCTAGCATCTTACCGTGGGACCAAGCGAGTCGCTTCGCGACGTAATTTTCGACCGGCAAAGGTTTGTTCAACCTGCTTAGGAATTTAACATCATGGAATGAAATGGAAATATGCTTTATTGTCTTAAAGTACAACGTATTTGTTAACAAAGCAAGCTTAACTAAAATTATTATTATATTAATAAACATAAACACAAATTCAAGAAAGAAAAAATAAAGAAACAGAACAAGATTAGTAGTAAACCCAAAATAAAAGAATTAAAATTTACACATAAGTCAACTCAAATGCCAACCACTCAACTACAGTTATATGCTTATTCCAGTCTATCATTGTAGAATTCCTCAAGTGCATAGTACGCCTTTTTTATAAGTAGGGCCCTAGTCTTTCGTCTAAAAACCCTCTCGCAATTCAGTCCTCTCAATTTGAGAGGCAGATGATTGTATATTTTTATTTTTTTGCTATTATAAACAATTGCAGGTTTGATCAGCTCCAATTTCGAAGCCGGCAATGACAGGACGAACGCTCGTCTAGTGCCGTGCCGGCAGACTGGCATTGCCTCAAGACGATGTTTTTTAAAGATCATGATAGCAGTTTCCAGGATAAATAGGGCACAAAGAGTAAGAATCCCTAACCTCGGAAACAATGGTCGACATGACTCTCGCAACCCAGCTCCCGAAATATATCTAATAGCTCTCCCATGCCTCAAATGAGCCTCAGCACGAAGATATTGTCGAATGGTCTCATGGGACACATTCAAATCCGATTTTCTTAATTTTGCCGCTCCTTCAATTTCAGGTTTCGTGAAAACAAGGACACGATTCGTTTTTCGACTTTCGTAGTGACTTTGCCTACGGAGCCACGTTTTAGCAAGTTGCCGACATTTTTCGACTCTGTAAAATGATTTACCCACTTCTTTACAAACGACACCGACTTTTTAATACATTTAGCGGTCGCGAAATGTATCTTTTCAGGCCCTCTTTGAATGGGAATAAAGAAAGACTGCTTCGGACCAACGTGCAAACAAGTGATTCATTTTGGATTTTACATGACTTCGATGAAAGTTCGGAATCGACTGATACTTTTACTAAAATGCGTCGTAGACAACCGATTTTTTTTGTTGAATAGCTAGATCTGCAAAATTAATTATTGCGGACACATTCTTACTCGACAGACTGTATAATTAATACAATAAATTTATCTATCATTTGCGTAGACGTACAATATTTCACCCTGTAACTGATAAAAATATATGTAAAGTAATAAGAAGTAATTTAAGTCGTAACACCGTGATTTAAAATAAAACCTAACTATTATATGTAAGTGCAGAAAGGAAACCTTGATATTGAATTTTTTTCATTCCGTTTCATAGGAAGAAATATTGGATTGAATTTTCATTTGATTGCTTGTTTTGTTCTGTTCACTAGTTTAATTCAATTCGTTCATCGTTATTCATAATGCAATATTTTGTGATTGTATTTGTTATATTCGGATATATTTTAAGTATTTGTTATTGTGATCATATTAGCAACGAGATCGTTACCTTTAATCCTGCGTTTGATCAAGATCTTAGTTTTGTAAGTAGATTTTACACCTTTCAGGAGAGCGATTTAAAGATTTTTATTCCTTATATGAACAAAAAGGAAAAATAGAAGATACTACTATAACATTTGACGTTTTTACGTACAAATTATGGAGTGTATAATGATAGCGACGAGTTGTTTAAAAAGTCTACGCTAAATTGTGCAATTATTCTCCATTTATTGTAGCCTAAGTTGCTATACTCTGTATTGTCTCGTTCAAAATATCAATTGGTATACCTAGTTAGTATATATCACCACTACACCAAACACTTTGTTTTTAATTGTATAATTGAGGTGTCCGTTACTTTGTGACAGTACATTTTAAATTTCTAAATGAACTGAAACGAATTACTTTGTTATTTGTCACTTATTTTTTTATTTATCTGCTACTGCATTTCCGTAGGTTTTACTACCTTGTCAGGCGTAATACTACAAACTAAGGTGGTTTATTTATGATTTATAACAAATTTCCAGGTACAATTTGGAATTACCCATCATTAAATTACTATGAACTTAAATTAAAATTATTTTATTACAAAGGGTTAAATGACTTTATTGTTTCAAATTTGAAGAAATACTTTTCAATATTTTCTTAAAACTTTTTACAAAAATTCATTCTTCAAAGATATATCTAAAAAACTTCTAAAATACGCCAAACAGGGTTGAATTCTGAACATCTGTTTGATTATTTAATAGGATTGTATTTTTATTTTTATTGTGCTGGTAGATCTCTATAGCTTCTAAAATATTTAATTTTCTTCCTTTTTGTGCTTTATATAATATTTGTAGATTATTTATGTCTGGAAAAATATGATTTGTTTGATGGAAGTAGTTAGCAAAGTTGGAGTTTTCCTTGTTTAATCTAAAAGATGTTTGGTGTCCAATCCATCCTAAATTCCTTGAACAAAATACATCCGAATATAAGATTCACATTAGAAGCAGAAATGAATAATAAAATAAACTTCCTAAACCTCTCCATCACCAAAGATAACAATAAACTCTCATTCAATATTTTTAGAAATTCCACTTTTACAGACACCACTATTCCCAATAATTCATGTCACCCCAACTCACATAAACTCCCAGCCTATAGATCCATGATTCACAGAGCATTCTCCATCCCTTTAAATAATAAACAAAATTTAGAGAAAGAATTAGATATAATCAAGAATATTGCCCACAATAACGGATTTTAGAAAAAAAAACCATAGATAACCTAATTAAAAATAAACAAAAACAACTACTCAGTATATATCACCACTACACCAAACACTTTATTTTTGCACTCGACGCGCGTTTCGCTAACCATGTTAGCTTCATCAGGAGCGATGATTGACTACAAACAACTAAATTTAAGACATATTTATCCACACGTTAAAAACGATGAAAAACAAACTTTTTCCCCATTGCCATGTTTCGGACCAATTTCTAATAAAAATTACATATATAGTCGCAAACAACAACATAAATATCGCTTTTAAATCACCTAATGCACAATAAAAATAAAGATACAATCCTATTAAATAATCAAACAGATATTCAGAATTTAACCCTGTTTGGCGTATTTTAGAAGTTTTTTAGATATAGCTTTGAAGAAGGAATTTTTGTATAAAGTTTTAAGAAAATATTGAAAAGTATTTCTTCAAATTAAATTAAAAATAATTTTAATTTAAGTTGATGGTAATTTAATTATGGGTAATTCCAAATTGTACCTGGAAATTTGTTATAAATCATAAATAAACCACCTTAGTTTGTAGTTTTACGCTTGACAATGTAGAAACCCTACGAAACTGCAGTAGCAGATAAATAAAAAAAAATAAGTGACAAATAACAATGTAATTCGTTTCATTTCATTAAGACACTTTATTTTTGCCCTCGACGCGCGTTTCACTTCATCAGGATAAATGATTGAATAGATACTTTTCAATATGAGAAGGATAAATTTAGTATTCATTTTAAATCCACGTGTTTGCCACTGAACTACTAGGTAAATCACTTTATGGATTTGTTGTGATTAAGATCTCGCTATAAAATATTGATTTTGTATCCTGCTAAGTACGAATAAGTTATTTTTAGTGTTCCGTACGTTTGTCATGCCCGAATTTCTCCGCAACTATTTGAGATAGAAAGTTGGCACAAATATAGGAGTTGATAGCCGAATCAGAGCCGTGTAGTTTTGGAAGTTAAATTTTGACCTAAGGGGGAGGAAATCGAAAGTGAAAAAAATGTTTATCCAGGTTATTGAGTAGGGTATCAAATGAAAGCTTGTAAAATCATCAAAAATGGATATGATGTAATACAACTGATCAAGAAAATTCGAAAAAGTTCTGGAATATTCTCCATTAGGTCTAGATTGAATAAAAATTATCACGAGTGCATTACCTTTGAAAATTTATCTGGTATACAAAAAAAAATTTCATGGTCATCAGTTTACCACAAAAATCGGAAACAAATCTTGTTGAAAACTCAGTTGGGATGTATTTTATGAAGTAGCTGATCATTTTATACCTCTGTAAACAAAATTTTTTATTTTAAAAGCAATCACCGTACGGAACACTAATTGCAAGTTCGACTTGTATTTGGCCGGTTTTTTTAATGTACAGAATTCGTAGCCAGTATTTATTTTACAATTTTATTTGCAAGAAATATATTAGGTCAATAATTTTATCAGTGTTTACTTCTATGTTGGGAATGAATATCACCACTATACCAAACACTTTATTTATGCACTCGACGCGCGTTTCGCTAACCATGTTCGCTTCATCAAGAGCTATGATTGACTAAAGCTAAACTACAAATCTACCCTATTTATACTTAGCCTAATCCTTGAATTACTCAGGCGGAACTAATGGCATAGGCGAGGCTATCAGTTCTGGTCAAGTAACCAGTAGAGGGTACTATAAGAAATAGACTCTATGTCTTTATTTAAACTACTTTTACATTTTATAATTTCCATACTGTCGTATGCGTTCAACAATCTCCTATCAGATACATTTTTAATTAATCTTAGATTATCCAATGTGATCCAGTATGATCAGCTTCCAGGGCATGTTCGGCAATGCTAGACTTTTCTGTTTTTACTGTATTTTAAACGTGATAAATGTTCTTTAAATCGTGTTTTAATTAACCTTTTAATTTGCCCAACATATTTTTTGTCGCAATCATTACAACTAATTTCATAAATTCCACTTATCTCACAATTAGGAACCTTATCTTTGGGATTTCTTAAGATATTCCTCAGATTGTCTGATGACTTATAGACTAAGGTGAGGCCTGCCTTATTAAATACCTTATTGAGTTCTCTGCTATATTTCGGATTATATGGTATGGAAACATACTTGGTATTATTTTCTTCGCGGCTAAAAAAGGTGGAATTCTGAATACTTAACCTGAACTTATATCTATTTATTAACTTATTTACCAAAGTAATAATAAGTATTGTCTACTCGAACATGGGTTCTTTTTCTATTTGAAAGAATATAAAGGTGGAAAAAAATATCAAGAAGTGATTTTTTCCGATAAGCATCGGTGCTTTGTTAAGTAAAGTGAAAATTAGAATATTATCATTGCCAAATTGGAATGTTCCCAGAAAATGAAATAATCCACTGGCTAATGTTCTATACAAATATGGAAATTTTTCTAGTCAATAAGAAAAAATATGCATTTTTTAGTCTTAAGGTTATTTCAAGAACAATAACAACAAATATATTCTAAGATAATAATGCAACAAATTATTAATGCATAAATACTCAGAAACATCTTTTGTTATTGGCGATATTTCTTACGACACTTATATGAATAAGGTTTACGAATTTTGATGAATTTTTATAAAGAATGTACACTTCTAAAAGCCCTATGAGGGACGTAAATTGGTATACATTAAAGGCAACATCTCCCATACCACCTCTCTCACTGCTTTAAACCTCTATATGTATAACTGGAAATTTTTACGTCCAAAATTTGTGGACTATAGTTGCTAAAAAACCAGAAAACTTGTCATAATCCTGTTAAAACTATTCAAAATTTATTGAGTGTTCTTTTACCCCCTTGCTTTTAAACGATATTGCTCAAAACACTAAGGTTTCTTAGGAAGTATTTTTTTGCCTATCATATTTAAAATCGATAATTCATTTCGTTCTACAGTTATCATGCCCCGAGACAAACAGGCCAACGGAACCTGGAAACTGTGTTTCTCGTGAACAAGGAACCTTGCAATGTGACGAGATGTTAAAATCTCGTATAGCGATTTTTTCCACTAATACAATCGATGCTTTCTGTAGCTAAAGAAATAAACATTATTTGTAAGGAAGATCTTTATCTTTGGACCTACTGGAACGAATCACTGTGGAGATAAAAATGGAAAAAAAAAACTGCAATTTATTCGAAATAAAAAAGTAGAACTTAAAAAAATATATACATATATCCATATATAATAAAAGGCTGTTTTTAGTCAATTTCCACTGGTTTATTTAAATTGCGATGACGCGTTTTGCTGTCGATGCAGCTTCTTCAGATCTACATTTTACACTGTCAAGTTAGGTTTAATGTTCACAATTTTATATAATTTCTTAATAATAATATTACACCTAATTTAAATTACATTGATAGTATTGGAAAACCCACACAGATTTGGAATTAGGAGAATAAATTCAAAAATGGTGAAATGCTTACATCTACCTGGTCATTCAGTAAAGTACCTGTAGTCCTTAATCGATTTATTTGCATTGTCTCTAAAACGTTTAGTTTTAAACCTTTTTGTTGGGTGTGTAAAATTTTGAAATTCTTGTTAAATGTGTGATTTTCTTTTAAAAGATGATTAGCATATGTTGAATTAGATTTTCTATGGATGAAACTTTTTTGGTGTTCTGTAATTTTTTGTATAAATGTACGTCCAGTTTGTCCTATGTATGTTTTAGGACATGATCCACATGTTAATTGATAAACCCCTGATTTATTGTCTTTATTGATTTGAACTGACTCGATAGTTAATGAAAGACTCAACATAAATGGGTATAAGCTTCTAAGATTTGATCGTGGGCAAGGCAGAGGTGGGGGTATCGTCTTGTATATTCGAACTACTTTGCAATGCGAAATGGTAAATAGTTATGCAGCCAATCATTCTGAACAACTATGGGTTGAGTTCAGAGCCGGGAATATTGGGACCCTCTTAGGGGCAATCTACAGGCCCCCTGGATTTACTAACTTTAATGAATTTCTTGAAGAATTTGAGTTAAATGTCTCTCAGCATCTACTGAGAACTGACAATTTTGTATGTCTTGGGGACTTTAATATTAATGGGTTGGACTTAGACTCGGGATACACCCAAAAATTTTTTTCAGTTTTGCAGTCATACGGTCTAAAACAAATTATTAATGAGCCTACTAGATATTGTCAAACCAATGCAACTCTAATTGATTTTATCTTATGTTCAAACGATGAGTTTCTGGTGAGTGCTGTAGTGGATCCTACCCTTAACATTTCCGATCACTTACTAATTAAATGTGAACTAAAACTTCAAATATTTAAACAAAAACCTTTCTTCTTAAACTACAGGAACTTTCGCAATTTTAATAAACAACACTTTCACAACGATCTTTTGTCCGTTCCGTTCCGTAATATATTCTACACTCGTGACATCAATGTAAAACTGGAATTATTTAATACTTATCTTACCGGACTTTTTGATTTACATGCACCAATACAAACAGCTCGTATTACTAAAAGAAAAGCACCCTGGCTTACCCAGGAAATAAAAGATGCTATGTGCATACGAAATAAAGCTCTACATAAATATCAAAAAAATAAAACTGATACCAACTGGGACACGTACAAACTAATTCGAAACCAGGTGACAATTGCGGTGGAAAATGCTAAAAAACAGTACCTTACTAACAACTTAACACCTAAAAACTCAAAAAACAATTGGAAAGTCTTGCGAGATCTAAACATTTACTCTAAACCTAAAAACACAATTCCGGCCACATTAAACGATGTTGAAAAGATTAGCCGGTACTTTATTGACGCGGCTACTTCAAAAAATCCAGATGCAGACACGTTAAATTTTTATTTGCAAAATAAAAAAAAAGACGCTGGTGATTTTAATTTTACTTTGGCAAGCATGGACGACATTGAAAGGGCAATGAGTTCCATAAAATCGGAGAGGCCATTGGTACTGATGGCATTGGGATTAAAATGATATGCAATTGCTATCCATATATTGTACCCATTGTTTTGCATCTGGTCAACAGTTGTATAGAAACCAAAACGTTTCCTGATCGGTGGAAAAGCTCGTTTTTACTCCCGATTCCAAAATCTTCCAACCCAAGTGAACTAAAAGACCTGCGACTCATAAGCATCTTACCAACTATGTCAAAGATCCTTGAAAGAGTCCTAGATGCTCAAATACGTAGATACATCGAAACCCATAATTTGTTACCATCAACACAGTCAGGATTTCGCAAAGATCACAGCTGTACCACTGCTCTTCTAAAAGTGACCGATGACATCTTCGAGGCTACCGATCGGGGTGAGCTTACTGTGATTGTTCTGCTGGACTTCTCCAAAGCATTTGACAGACTAGATCATCATCTGCTTATTGCTATACTAAGATATCTTGGGTTTAGTGGTGAGGCTTGTCTAATGATTGAGAGTTATCTTGCAGGAAGACTGCAGTGTGTAAAACTAAATAGACAAAAGTCCAAGCCAATAAAAATCTGTAATGGTGTTCCACAGGGGTCTATCCTAGGGCCTCTGTTTTTCACTCTATATACATCTCAGCTTTGTACCTATCTTAAATATTCAGATTTACATCTTTACGCTGACGACTCACAAATCTACTTGTCTTTCAAGCCTGAACAAATTATTGAGGGTAATAATAAAATTAACGAGGATCTTGCACTTTTGGTGAGTGCCTCCGAAAAACACTGTTTGGTACTAAACCCAAAAAAATGTCAGTTGCTATTGTTTGGACGTACCGCTTGGAGAAAAGCAATATTCTAATCATTTAAACATTATTGTAGGTACTGAGCGGCTAGAAAACTTGGATAATGCTAGGAACTTGGGTTTGATAATGGATATAGAGTTGAGATTCACAGCACATATAAATAATTGCATAAAAAAGGCGTTTACTAATCTTAAACTTATATATAGCCAGCGTCATTTATTAAGTGTAAATTTGAAAAAACTATTATGCGATAGCTTAGTTTTGTCCCACTTCACATTTTGTGATACAGTGTATGGTCCCTGTCTTCTGGAATGGGATGCTCGGCGTATTCAGCGCATTCAGAATTACTGTGTCAGGCTGATTGGTGGTATAAGAAAATATGATAGGGGTGTGACTGCAAAGATGAAAGAAGTTGGGTGGCGCTCCATGAAAGAAAGGAGACTTCTTCATAGTTTAGTAATATTTAATAAAATAATTTGTAAAATGCGCCCAAATTACTTGTATCAAAAAATTAAATTTAGACATGATGCTCATAACCTAGACTTAAGGCATAAACAACAAATATCACCACCCTTGCATAGAACAGCACAATATCAAAGATCATTCAGTTACCAGGTCTACAGTATTTATAATAAAGTTCCAGATAATTTAAAAAGTCTTAAAGGCTTGAAATTTAAAAATGAAATTGGCAAAATTATATCATTATTTTTATAAATTGTTTTCTTATTTACATGATACATCCGAAATATGTTTGCAACAGTACATGTATGCCCCATAATTATATATGATACATAAGTAATATAATAATTTTTAGGTTAGGATAGGTTAAGATAGGAAGCTAAGCTTCAACTTCGCCTTTTGTATATTATACAATAAAGTCATCATTATTATTATTATTATTATTTGTGGTTTGTAGTTTTTAATATATTTCCCTATAGTATTGTTAGTCTTGTAAGCTATGTTGATATTATTTTGATTTAAAAATTTCCCCAGTTTTTCCGTTGGTTTGCCGAAATAGGTTAAGCATTTAAAAGTGGTATTTCTGTCCTTAAAACGTGGGTATATTTCTGAGATTGCCTTGTTTCTAAGTTTTTTCCTAACGATACTATTGATTAAGGTAACCGAATAACCGTTGTTAACGGCTACTTGTTTTATGTAGTTTAATTATTTCGTAAAATTTTCTTCTGATAAGAGGATATTAGTTAGTCTATGTATAAAACTGTGATAAACTGCAAGTTTATGATGGTTAGGGTGGTGAGAACTATTGTGAATTGTGGTATCTGTATGACAAGGTTTGTGATATATTGCAAATTCATGTTTTTTCATGGCTTTACTGATTGTTAAGTCTAGGAAATTGATTGTCCCTTCGACTTCTTCTTCCATTGTAAAACTGATATTTCTATGTAAAGAATTAATATACTGTAAAAAGTGAGTTAATTGTCTGTCCGTACCTGTAAAGCATACAATTATATCGTCTACGTATCGATACCAGTATAGACAATTATTACTATTGTTATTATGGTTGTTAAATATCATTGTTTCAATACTGTCCATGAAAATTTCGGCAAGTAATGGACTTAATAGACTCCCCATAATTAACCCTTCCTTACTATTGTAGAATGTATTGTTAAATGAAAAATAATTTTGTTTTAGGCAAGTTCTTAATAAATTAATTATGCCCATTTTTATAACTTCATTTACTTTGTTTTTTGTTAATAGGTTCTCTATTAAAATATTGTTTTGTACAACCATCCAAAATATATATATCCGTGCAAAATTGTGAAAAAATAAATTGTTTCACAAAATTCTTAAGGTTTCGTACAAATTTTCTTTTAAATAAAAGTTCGTCGAGCAATTTCACTCCGAAAGAAATCGGCCAAGCGGAAGTCGGATTGCTTTTAAGATCAAAATTTTTGTTACGGAGATATAAAATGATCAATGACTCACAAAATACATCCAAAATGATTTTTCAAAAATCAATATCTAAGAGTCGGACACAAAGTTGTTTGTAATAGTAAAAAAAGCTTTCTACAACGTGAACGCGTATATCTTTAAAAAAATTACAAAACAACTTAGAGAGATTTTGCAATGCTTAGTTTTCACATGTCTTTGGCCTTTTATCTCAAGCATGCGCAATATTAACGCGAAGGAATTGCAAGATTAGGTTAGTATTCATCTTCTACAAACTTAGAGTTATTTTTCAGGCGATAAATAAAATTTCATTTGAAATTAGCACTACACATACTGTAATGCCATTTTGCCAATGATTGCAAAATCCAGACATAATCTGAATACTAATTAACTGTTGTCAGTGTTACACTGCGTTACAAATTTTAAAAAAAATTAAGTACCCACTTAAATTTTTCCTGTTTATTTATTCATACACACCACTTATTAAGAATACATAAGTACTTTTTGTCTATCACGTACTGATTTTTTGGGTACGATAGTTAACAATTTTAAAGTAAAATAATTAAGGAGTAAAGTACAGTGTACACGTAGCTTCATTAAATTTTACAATAATTCGAATAAAACTGCTGAAAAAAAACTTATTATTAACACATTTGGACACAACTAAATATAAAATATATAGTAAAAAAGTTTATATTGTACATTAAAAGTTAAAAATATTTAACTTTTTCTCTTATGTTGGGAAATATCTTCTCGTTTTAAAAGCCAGCAGTAATCTCCCAACATAGCTACGTCTCAACGACCTTGAAACCGTTCCTCAAGCCTTTTCACATCCTGATGAAATCGTTCCCCTTGTTCATCACTCACTGCTCCAAGATTTGATGGAAAAAAAGAGAAATGGGAATGGAGGAAATGAATTTTTAATGACATTCGGTAACCCATCTTATTGTATGCTCTTAACAAATCGTTCACTAAGAGTTCTGCATTCTCGGCTCTATGATTTCCTAAAAAACCTTTTATCACGGCTTTTATTGATATCCATGCGCATAGTTCTTCGTCATTTAGTGTTTGATCAAATTTGTTGTTTTTCATTAATAGGCGTATTTATGGACCAATACAAATACCTTCTTTCAACTTTGCGTTACTTAATCTTGAAAAAATAGATTTTAAATATAAAAATACTTCGCCATTTTTATCCAACGCTTTCACAAAATTGTTCATTAAGCCGAGTTTTATGTGTAAAGGAGGTAAAATGACGTCTTCGGGGTTGATTAAAGGCAAGTATTTTACATTTGACTTCCCACACACAAATTCCGTTCGTTTTGGTCAGTCTTTGATCAAATAGTGCTTATCAGTAGCTCTACTGTTCCACATGCAAAGAAACCAGCAGTACTTAGTAAATCCACCTTGCAAACCAGGTAACATAACTATTACTTTGAGGTCAGCGCACACTTTCCACTTAAAATTTTTGTATTTAATTAAAGCCAATATTGATTTCATATTTTCGTATGTCTCTTTTAAAACAGTTGAATAAGTCACTGATATTGACGGATATTTATTACCATTATGAAGTAAAACTGCCTTCAGACTTGTTTCCGAACCATCAATAAAAAGACGCCATTCATTTATATCATAGGGAATTTCTAACTCACCCATCAAAGATACAGTGTCATTAAAAAAACATATGTTTTCTGAAGTAGAGTAAAAAGTTGCCATTACGTTTTCGTTGTACAGATATTTTTGTATCTGGTGCCAACAAGTACCATTCCTGTAGTCTTGATCCAAGTAATTCGGCTTTTCTAACAGACAAATTCAAGTCCCGTATCAAATCATTTAATTCCCGTTGTTGAATTAAATGCGGTTGGCATAAATCACTTGAAGAGGGTAAAAAAGTCTGGATCTTGGTTGTCAACTTCCATGTCTTGTCCATCGTTATTTTCATCGCTTGGTATATCTAACTCTTCAGTTTGACTTTTCTTAGGAGGCAAAGGAGAAGTCATGTCTTCACTATATGGTATTGGTTTTGATACAGAATTCACAGAAGGGTACTCGATATTATGCTTATTTTTCTTTGAAAATCCTCGTACATCAGTCATGCAGAAATAGCAATCGTTAAAATGATTACTAGGTTCACGTCACACAGTCGGTACTGCAAATGGCATAGATGTTTTGTTTCCGTTCAACCACGACAGGAGAGTAGCATAACATGATACACAAAATAGTTGCAGAATCCAGGGTTTATCTTGATGTACAGTACGTCCAAAATATAGAAAATACGCAGTACATACTTTTTCAGATATTTTTTTCCTTGAGACTTGAGAATGTACTGTCCACACACGTAACAAAACTTGTTTGGTGAAGTTTTGCACTGACGGCGACTACTTTTTTCAGTATTCATCTTTAAAACTGTATTATTACACTCTTAATCAGGTAATCTCAAAGAAACTAACAAGAAATGAACATATCCTCTCAATAGATTATTTAGCGATTACATTTATTAATATGAACAATATGAGGGTAGGTTAAGAAAAGGTTAGCGGTCTGTACCTTAAACACAAGACGTGATAGAAATAAAAGACATCTACTGCTTACATACTATAAGTAATAGGAAACTATAATAGCAATCAGTTTTTCGGGTACCAAAATCATGTCACGCAGTGTTATCATTTTAATTTTAATGTATTTTCTAAGTAGTTTATATACCTAAGTAGGAAAAAAAAACAGGCCCTACCCTAATAGCGATAAGATTAACGAACTTCAAAAACCTCTTTATAAGTTCCTAAATAAGGGAAATCGTTATCCTTAATAAAGGATTCTCTTATTTTGTTTCAATACTGGGCAAGCTTCGAATGGTGGGCGTATGCTTCAAATAACGATAACAGCTGAGTCCTTATATTTAATTTCCTCCCTTTACTACTGCGCAAGCTCCAAACGGTGGGCGCATGCTTCAAATAAAGATAAAGACAGTGGCCTGCCAAAATAAGCATTGTAAAATCTCTATATTATCTATCTGTATCTCTAGTAAAACTAGTATCTTTTACATTTTACATTTAATTTATTGACAAATTAGCTAGTAACAAAAAACTATAACTAACATACAATGAGTAGAGTAAAGCATGATTAGATAGATTTTAAGATATGTACATGACAGGGACCTAACCAACTTAGCCTAAGTATTGATAAACTTAAGATATTTCAACTTAAGATGAACAACATGAACATATACTTAAAACTAACTTAACTAAATCTAAAGCTAATCCGGAGGCATAGGGTCGTTGGGTCTTTGCAGACGGCGGCGAGCATGGCGTCGATTCGGGCGCTAGGCGGTCCTGACTGTGGCTTAGGGTGGAGGGTGGCTTTATCCAGGAATTTCAGCTGTGTGCTGCTGATGAATTCCCGGATTGTAGGCATCTGGAGACCTCTGTGGAGCTGACTGTTGCGAACAAACCATCGGGCGTTGGTGACAATACGGAGGGCCTTATTCTGGATGGTCTGGAGGGTGGATCTGCGGGTGCGTGACATCTGACACCACGCAGGGCTGGAGTAGGTCATTCCAGCTCGGATCATCATCTTGTAGATTGTCAATTTGTTGCGGGTTGACAATTTTCTGGACTTGAGAAGGGGGAAAAGTTTGCTGAGGAGTTGGTTGGCTTTCCGGGCGGAGACGCTGACCTGGTCCTTCCATACTAGCCGCTTGTCGTAGTAGAAAGTATATTTTATCATTTGGATAAGCCCAATGCAATTCAAATATTTATAATTAACAACATATTCCAAATTTTTTTTTTATATACCAGGTAAATTAACAAAGATAATACGTTAGTGATAATTTTCGTTCAGTTTACACCTTATGGAGGATATTCCTAAATTTTTTCAAAATTTTTTTATTAATACGCTTAGAGATAGTAGGGGGACAGCGATTTTTGGCAATTTTTTAAAAATTTAAAAAAAAAAAAATTATTTAAAAAGTATGAAGAAAAGTTTGCGCGAGTATTAAATCATCTATATTTTTTTACTCGTGTTTTCACAAGCCTTCATTTGATACTCAACTCGATGACCTTGAAACTTTTTTTCACATCCCATTAAACCCCCCCCAAATCTAACCCCTTAAGTCAAAACTTAACTTTCGAAAATGTAACTGGGCCATCAATTCCTATATTTATGACAAATTTCAACTTTCATATCAAATAGTTTCAGAGAAAATCGGCTGTCACAGATAGACAGACAGACACCGAATTTTAGTACGGAACACTAAAAATGATTTACTCATACAAAATTCTTTTGAATAAAAAATACTTTTTTTTTCTTTGTATAAATTTTGTTTCATTATTCGAAATAATGTTTTTAAACAAATGCCTATCAACAACTTTTCCATAACCCGTTTTAACTCGTACCTTTAAGTTCCTATTCAGGTGGCTTAAAATAGTACACAGCAAGGATTATTATTAATTAATTATCAATTGAGGCACCGGATTGCAGAACTGCCTCTACGCGTGACCCCTGTTTCCCTAGTAGACAGGAGAGAGGATAACGCGTCGGTCGACGTTATAAAATGATTTTATCCGTCGATCGACGCGTTATCCTTTCTCCTGCCTACTAACACGTAGGCTGAAAAGTGTTTGGTCTAGCTACTTAAAACACATTTTTTTTGCAAAATTCGAGCTTATTCATCAATATAGTCTCCTTCAAGAGCGATACAATCAATTCAACGGTCTTCTAACATTTCTACACCTTTCTTGTAGAAGGATTTGTTTTGCCTTCAAAATAGGCCTCAGTTTTGGCAATAACTTCTTCATTGGGGCCAAATCCCTTTCCCGCGAGCATTTTTTTGAGGTCTGCTAATAGATAATAGTCACTGGGGGCCAAATCTGGAGAATACAGTGGATAAAGAAGCAATTCGAACTTCAGTTCATGCAATTTTGCCATCGTACCCATTGACTTGTGACACAGTGCACTGTCTTGATGAAAGAGCACTTTTTTCTTGTTCATTTGGGGCCGTTTCTTTGCGATTTCTGCCTTTAAACGCACAAATAACTTTATATAATATTCGCTATTGATGATTTTTCCCTTCTCAGTATAGTCGATGAAAATTATTCCATGCGCATCTCAAAATACAGAGGCCAAAACCTTTCCAGCCAACTGTGGTGTCTTTGGTCGCTTCGGGTGGTTTTTACGGCTGCTGTCCACTCAGCTGACTACCAATTTGATTCTGATCTGTAGCGGTGGATCCATGTTTCATCCATTGTCACATATCGCATGTAAAAATCCTTTTTATTGTGCTTAAACAGGTCTAAACAGCGCTCAGAATCATCAACACTTTGTTGTTTTTGGTCCACTGTGAGCAAACGAGGTACCCATTTCGAAGAGAGCTTTGTCATGTCCAAATGTTCATGCAAAATATGACCAATATGTTCTTTTAATATCTTTAGGGTGTCAGTTATCTAACGCAATTTCACTTGTTTTTGCCATTGCCTTGCTTGAACGGTATTTTTTTCCATCAAAAAACAGTGTTTAATCAACACAAAAAGTCCGATTTTTTCGATTGTTTTGAAAATATCAAAAGTGGCGTCACTAAAACTACTGTAACTTGCAAACTGTTCGTCGAAATGTCATGAAATTTTGATACGTATCGTTTGAAGGTTGGTATTTTTTTATAATTGACTTTGAACCCACTATTGCAATTGTATGTTGTCATTGTTTTAACTATTATTATTGCACTTATCATTGCTATTAATTATATTTTTTACAGTATGCAAAATAAATTACGTGTTTTTTATTTTAAATAGGAAAATTATTATATAAAATATCCGCTATGAATGTATTTTGATAATAATTTGATTACGGGATGTTTAGTATCCCAACATGCGTGCCTATAATTTGACAAATACATAAAGTACTATTTTAGATACATATACCACTGACAAGTGACTTTTTTTTATCGGTCTAGCACACACTACAGGGAAGTCCCTAAAGCGCCACAGGAGCGACACGTGTGCAGAAAAAGCGATTCACGTTGTTCTTGAATCGCTGTAAATTGTACTCGGTGGCAAACACAGCCCTGGGTAAGCCATTCCAAAGAGATGATGTTCTTCACATAAAAGACTGCTTGAAAAGCGTTGTACGAGGAGTAACTTTTTTACTTTATTTTAATACTTTCATTATTTTTTTGATGGACGTAACACACGTGCTTCAGGGAAAACCCTGAAGCGCTACAGCAGCGACGAATGTGCGGAAGCGGAAAAAGCGATTCACGTTGGTCTTGAATCTTTGCACTAGGTGGGAAATACAATCCTGATGATGTTCTCCATATAAAAGACCGGTTCGAAAGTATTGCACGAGAAGTAACAAGTTGAACCTTATACGGATGTGATGTATTAACGCGTCCTGTATTAATAACATACGCCGTTCTGGGATAAATTAAGAGGACTACATCCATCGAACACTTTCCAATGAAAATTTGATCCTACTAACATATACCAATAACAGATAAAAAATTTAGTCAAAGACACACAGACCGACATGATTTTTATTGTCTTAAATGTTGTTGTGGCTCTTATGTTTCCTCAGAGAGTGTTCTTTACAAGTAGCGGTCGACGGATCTCTTTCTAACACCTTCACTATCAACGCCGGTGTGCCTCAAGGCTCCATACTGTCTCCTACTCCCTTTCTCATTTACATTAACGATCTGCTGGAAAAGGTCGGTAATCCAATCTACAGTTTTGCAGATGACAGTACGCTTATCTCTTCATTCACTTTGAATGCGCAGACAGCGGGAAGTCGTTCAACTTAACAAAGACCTGAAAGAAATTCTGTCTTGGGGTGACAGTAACCAAGTGGAATTTAACTCCACAAAAACCCAGGCGGCAGTTTTTTCTAAAAAAGTTAACGTCGCTGAACCCGACATAGTTATGGCGGGGCACTCCATTCCTCTAACATCGTCACTCAATTTGTTGGGCGTTAATTTGAGAGCAAATATGTCCTGGCATGAAAATTTCGCAGGCATAGCAAGGGGAACTTCTCAAAAGTTGGGAATATTAGTTCGAACCAGAAAGCTTTACACTCCACAACAACTGTTAATTCTTTACAAAGCTCAAATTCGACCAACCATGGACTACTGCTCCCATGTTTGGTGCTCCGCTCCCAAACAGACATTGCATTTGTTGGATTATATTCAAAGAGCTGTTCGTATGACTGGAGATCCGGAACTGACCGGCTGGAACATCAAAGAACGTTTGGCGACTTGAGCCTATTTACATGGAAGGTGTTCGAAGGATGTAGCCCGCTTAATTCCTTCTAGAGCGGTGCATGTCTGGTTCTGAGCTCCACATTCGGAAAAGGTCTTGTCGGATTTGGTGATAGAGATGTGCATCCCCCACCGTTAGCTGTCGTCGCCCAACAGCGTCGCTTTCTCCTAAGTCCGAGTCCTCCGAGTCTCCTAAAAGCAGTGAAGACAGCGACAGTGACGGTGAAGAAGAGGGAGCTGGAAGCGGTGATGGGTCGCGACTAACGGGAGGAGGCAGTGACCGTTCCACATCCGGAAGTGGAAGAAGACCCGCAACTAGTACAAAGAAACATGCAGCTAGGACTGAGGGCAAAGTGACAGCGGGAAGCCTGCACGCACGAGAGTGCCCCCCGGATCCACCAAGAATAGACAACGCAACGTCGCGCTAATACTTTATATCCGGATGAGGTTCAGCTTGTTACTCCTCATACAACGCTTTTCAAGCAGTCTTTTATATGAAGAACATCATCCCTTTAGAATAATTTGCCCAGGACTGTGTTTCCCCCGAGTACAATTTACAGCGATTCAAGAACTACGTGAATCGCTTTTTCCACACACGTGTCGCTCCTGTAGCGCTTTAGGGACTTCCCTGCAGCACGTGTGCTAGACCCATAAAAAAATACCCTCTCTGGGTATCACCATGAGTATTGTCCTGAGTTTTGAACCTCTTTTGTTTATAAATAATTTAAGCTTTCAAAACGCGTTTTTTGAGATTAAAATGTGTATAACTCCGGTTATATAAGTCGGATTGAGCCAAAAAAAAAAACGACTCTTCGTAGTGAAATTTCCAATCGTTAGTTTTTTTTCACATTAACGAAATGATTTTTTTAAAAATAAAACTCCGGCGATTCTCTACCAGATGTGATAAAAAAATTTCAGTTTTTTTTCAAAATGACCGAAAAGACGCATTTGTTGTTATTCGATTAATAAACAAATGTAAAAAACAACAGTTATAATGACTCCAAAACAAAAATTTTTAATGGCATCGGAAAGTTGGCGTCAAGACCTAAATTTTGAAAAAAGATCTATTTTGGGCCAAATGGCTTAAATGGCGGTCAATTCAAATTTTAAATAACAAATTCAATTGTATCCACTGGGTTCAATATTTTTGTAACAAAATTTCAGGGTATTTTTGCTTTAACAAAAGGCATATTTTCGAAAAGTGTCAAGCCAATCGGTTCATTTACGCGACCTGTACAATAAAATACAAAAAAAAGTTATTTTCCTGTTTTTTCGATTTTGTAGGTTATGTCCACACTTGAACGACTTAGAAACAACAGGAATTTGTTGGAAATTTCATTACGAAGAGTTTGTTTTTTTTTGTCTCGATCCGACTTATATAACCAGAGTTACACACATTTTAAGCTCAAAAAATGCGTTTTGAAAACTTAAATTTTTTATAAACAAAAGAGCACAATTTTTTAAGACCAAAACTCAGGACAATTTTGAAAAGTAGGATGAAAAATCCCAAGATAAGCAAAAATCCCCGGGTGGCAATCCACACTTTCGAAGAAGGGAGCCCCATCGGATACGGGGGGGGGCAATTCTACTTCAAAGCGAATAGTTAACACAAGCTTAAAACTCAGCCAAACGAAGAAATCCCGAAACAGATTAGCTGCTCTCGGCACTTGGAATATACAGGGATGGAGGACAAAGAACATCGAAGTCATATAAGTGTTTTAAGAAGATGAACATAGACATTTTAGTAATAAGCGAGACGAAAAAAAAGGGGAAGTGGAATAGAAGAAATAGATGAAGTGATGCATTGTTGGAGTGGAGTAAAGAAGGAAGAAAGAGCAAAGGCCGGAGTTGGAATATAAGTAAAAACGAAGTAGAAAAAGAAAATAACATCTTGGGAACCCATCAGTGAAAGAATCATAAAACTAAATATAACAATGCTAGGAAAAGACATGGTAATATTAGGAGTATACGGCCCAACAGAAGACAACACTATAAGAGAAAAAGATAACTTCATAGAAACACTAGAAATAGAAATACAAAAAATAAAGGAAAACCAAGAATTAATAATAATGGGAGTTCTCAATGGGAGAACAGGAAGGAAAACAAAGGACAATACCGTAGGACCATTCGGAGAAGACAATACTAACGACAACGGAGAGAGACTAATAGAGCTGTGTGAACTAAACGGCCTCAAAATAACAAACGGATTCTACAAACACAAAGACATCCACAAATATACCTGGATGCAAGAAACATGAAACTCAATCAATAATAGACTACCTTATAATTAAAAACGATACCACTATCAAAATAAAAGACGTAAGAGTAAAGAAAGGGGCAGAATGTGGAACAGACCATAGACTATTAATAGCAAATATAAAAGTACCATGGTACAAGACAATAAAGCAAAAAGGAACAGTAGATAAAGAAAACAGTAATACTAATGAGATAACAGAAAAAGCAGACAAGGAAATAAAATACAAAATACACTTACTGCAAGACGAAACGATAAGAGATCTATACAGACGACGATTAGATCAAAAATTAAATGAATTTAACTACGACAGCCTCCAACAGATGTATCACCACATAAAAGAATGCATCAAACAGGCGGCCCTAGAAGCATTAGGTAAAGAATACAACGAAAATAAGAAACATAAAATTAGAATCTGTGAAAAAACCAAAGAATCTATAAAGGAGAAAAAAAGACTATATGAAAAATGGCTGAATACAAAATCGGAAGAAGATCTACAGAAATATAAAGAGAAAAATGCAGAAACGAGGAGGATGATAAACAAAGAAAAGAACGAGAGATGGAAAAAATCGTGCGAACATGTAGAAGCACAGAGTCATGGAGAATAATAATTAAAGCATTAAGGACCAACAATAGAGAGAAGATGTATATAAAGTATATCCCAGAAAGCGAGTGGGAAGAAGCTGCTAACAGAAGACAGACAAGAATTCCAGGAAGAGAACCCTGAAGAAGAACAGAATAAGGAAAAAAAAGAGCTAGAACTAAGCTATGAAGAAGTAAAGAAGACAACAAAAATAATAAATCTGCAGGGTTCCACAGAGCGATAAATGGAGAAAAAATACCAGAGGAATGGTCAAAAAGCCTATATAGTATCTATATTTAAAAAGGGAGACCGCAGAAAATGCACAAACTATAGAGGCCTAAGCATAATATCGAGTATGGGACGTTTGTATGGAAAAATTATTAAAAATATCATAGAGGAAAATATAAAAGGAAAAATTGGAGAAGACCAAGCAGGCTTTACGGCCCGAAAATTATGTATAGATCACATATACACTATAAAACAAACAATGGAAAAAAAAAATGGCAAAGAATAGAGAAGTTCATCTAGCCTTCATAGACATAAAAAAGGCCTATGACTCAGTACCAAGACAAAGATTATGGAACGCAATGAAAGAAATAGGCATTGACAAAAAACTAATATACGTAATAAAAGCTCTCTACGAAAACAACACAGTGAACATAAAAATAGGACATAAAATAGGGAAGAGAATCCAAACATCAAAAGGCCTATTACAAGGATGCTCTACATCCTCCACACTATTCAAAATATACCTCGAACAAACATTAAAAAAATGGAAGCAAAAATGTAGCGGAATGGGAGTCCCAATACGAGAAGATTACTTATGTACTCTAAGTTTCGCAGACGACCAAGTAATCATAGCGCAAGATGAGGAAGACCTCAGTTATTTGGTAAGAAAACTGAAAGAAGAATACACTAAAGCACGATTAGCAATAAACTTTGATAAAACGGAATATCTAACAACAAAGGAGGGAAACGTGGAGAATCTAGAAGTCGATAACGAAACAATAATCAAAGGAACCGATAGATTGAAATATTTAGGAACCATCATTTCAAAAAACGCAACATCAGAAGAAGAGATTAAAGCTAGATTAGGACAAACGCGGACATGTATAAGACAATTAAATTCGATCCTGTGGGACAAGCACATTACAAAGAGAAACAAAACACGCATATACAAATCAGTAATACAGAGCATAATGACATACGGGTCAGAAACATGGAAGATCAACAAAAGAAATGAATTTAAAATTAACGCGGTAGAGATGGAGTACTGGAGAAGATGTTGTAGAGTGACACGTATGGAGAGAATAACAAATGAAGAAATAAGAAGCAGAATGAACATCAAAGAGAACGCAATAAACACCATTGAAGAAAAACGATTAAAATGGTATGGACACATAAGACGGAGCGAAGATAATAGTTGGATAAAGAAAATAACGGAGTGGAGCCCTATAGGGAGAAAAAAAAGAGGAAGACCCAGACGATCGTGGAGAGACGATGTGGACGAGGCTATGGAGGACAGAGGTCTAACAAATGGAGACTGAAATTGCACAGTCTAGATACAGAAATATTATGATTTTATTTGTATCCTCTCTGGGGTATCACCAGGAGTATTGTCCTGAGTATATATATATATATATATATATATATATATATATATATATATATATATATGTATATATATATATATATATATATATATATATATATATATATATATATATATGTATATATATATATATATATATATATATATATATATATATATATATATATACTCAGGACAATACTCCTGGTGATACCCCAGAGAGGATACAAATAAAAACATAATATTTCTGTATCTAGACTGTGCAATTTCAATGATTTTTTTACTGCACTATAAATAAACAGTGTCTATACTATAAGTGTTTAACCCTATAAACATTGTTTTAATTAGTAAGTAATTAGTAAAATAATTGTTTCAAAATATAGTTCTACAGTAGTTAGATGACTAATAAACCGAATACGTATTTAGATAGTTCATTGAATTAAGAATCTAACGTTACGAGCAAATACTGGTAATTAAATATGTAATTTCAAGGGTAAAATAACCATTTGTTTTAAACGTCAATTAGTTGAACATCGCGGTTCCATTTTTTTAGGACAGAACCGTAATTGAAAGCCTTAACAAAAAGGGAACAACAAAGCGACACCAACGGTGAGCATCTTCAATTTGGCGATTGGTTGGATATAACTTTCAATTTTTAAGAAGTATCTGATTAGTTTATCGCGAATCCCCCATATCCTTTACCATTTAATAATAATAAATTAGTCTCACTCTTAGAAAACGGTTCAGTCTTCTTTAATTGGAATGAACACTTCTTCTCAAGCGCTCCTACACGTTGTCTTGCTCCCACCTAAGCACATAACGAAAGCAAACAAAGGCAGAATATACAGAACAACCATTGAAAGTATCATGACATACGGGTCAGAAACATGGACCATTAAAAAGAAATATAAATCAAAAATAAACGCGGTAGAGATGGAATGTTGGAGAAGGTGTTGTAGGGTGACCAGGACTGATAGGATTAGGAACGAGGAAATAAGAACGCGAATGGGAATAACAAAAGACGCAGTACATGCCATAGAAGAAAAACGATTGAAATGGTTTGGTCACGTAAGGAGAAGCGACGACAAAAGGTAGATTAAGAAAATCACAGAATGGACTCCAATTGGAAGAAGTAAGAGGGGAAGACCTAGGCGCTCATGACGGGATGACGTCGATGAGGCAATGGAAAACAGAGGGTTACAGGAAGGAGACTGAGAAGATCGAAGAGAATGGAACGCGAGGTTAAGAGAAGGAAGACAGCGTCAGCTGTAACAGACCCTTAAATATATATATATATATATATATATATATATATATATATATATATATATATATATATATATAAAGTACCGTCTCACATTGATACACGTCCTAATTCCGATACAAGGTATTTTTTAAGTGGTTCAATTTTCACGACGTGTTCCGATTTTGTCTAAAACAACGAATAGAAAAAAGGTTGAATACAAGTCACGAGAGTCGCCATAATTCAGAGATCTCTATAAAGCCTGTGACTCTATAGTATGCCCTAATAAATGCTCCTAAAGCTTGTATGAGGAGTCAATATCAGGAATAAAAGATGCAACAGAATACCAAGCAGTTTTCTAGTAAATAAGGAGCCGATCAATAAATTAGTGACCTATAAACAAATTATTAGACCAGTACTAATGTATGCTGCATCAGTTTGGTGTGTTATATCGGACACATAGACATACAGATTGCAGAGAATGCAGAAAAAAATACTAAGACTCGTGACATCGAGTGACAAGTACATAAGAATTAGAGACTTGACTTAAGTATTGTCTCCCTGTTTGCATGATAAACATGCAAGCACTAAGACTTATACTTAAACAATACATCAAAGGAATTTTACAGACATAAAACACAAATATCGACTCTCACGCAAGACCTGGCACAAACAAGAATAGAACATAACCCGACACAAAAACCATTGTATTATAGGTCATTAATTTACTTCGAAGCTCTATACTTGCTTCGCGTCGAGTGCAAATTGGAAGAATTCGGAGAAGCCAAATAAAAAACACGTATAGGAATTCAAAGCTCAGCCGATAAAGTATTTAAAGCGAGCCTAAAGCGTGCTGTAAGCACGTCACGGTACGCTGACCTAAAGCTGGTGAGCGTCGGGTACCTGTGCTGAAGTAAAGTAAACAACTTAATTAATTTTAAGAAAACCAATTTGGAAATATGTTTACCATTTTAGTTCTTAAAGTGGATCCAACTACAAGTCCTTAGTACAATCCTGTATTTGTAAACAAAATGTAACAACTAATTTTTTTAAATAAAAATAGCCTTCCCTTTAACTAACATAGTGATTAAAATTTTGACACACTATTTTCCCTATTATAAATAATGCAAAAGCTAAACAATCTATCAAAAAAAAAAAAAAGAATTGTACATCCTTTTTAATGTAATAAATCCGCATAATAAGAATTTTTCGTCAGAATGATAATAGTTCCTGCAGGAAATTTTGTAATTTATATTGTGTTATTAAGTGTATTGTTTTATATTCAGATGTCGAAGGCAGCTCGTAATTTTACAAAAATAACATTGGTGAGTTAAATGAAACATTATTAGTCTTATAGTGTATCTGTATAGTTAATTATTGACGGAAATTATTTCTTTTTTATATATTTTTTATATATTTGATTCATATTTAAAGCTTATTTTGCGTACAGTATAATGGATTTGTTATGGTAATGAAAAATCTAAATATTCTTAATATATAGTATTTAGGAATTATGTGCTTCTTTCTATTAAGGGGACGTATGGAATTCGTGAAAAAAAAAATCATCGTCTGAGATATGCGTATTAACGAAAAGCATCAAGTTTCTCATTTCCGTCTATCTATATCGGCTTATCTATCCTTTCGAACAATAACGCTTGAACGAAACGAAATATCGATTTCAAATGTTGTATATATATATATATATATATATATATATATATATATATATATATATATATATATATATATATATATATTTATATTTGAAGTAAGTGTGGAAAGATTTTGAGCAATATTGCTTCAGGAAAAGGAAGAAAAAAGGTTGGCGTCGAGACACTATCTGTTTTAACATTATTATGAGAGTTTTACTTAGTTTTTGATGGGAATAAAGAACAAATTATTTAATTTTAATCAAGGCGAATATTAAATTTTTAAGGGCATTAAGAGGGGTAGCCATAGCGTAGTGCAGGGGTCGGCAACCTTATAACTAAGGGGTGCCAGTTTTCATCCATACAACATTTTTTGCGTGCCGACATAGGTACTTACTACAACTAAAATTAACAAAAATTAACTTAAATTAACTTAAAATATTGCTTTTAGGAGGTTTAATTACAAAAAAATTTTAACAATTAACAAATAATTTTATTATACTAGTCCTAGGACCTAGTGTGAACCCTGAGTTTGAATTTCTTTAGAGAGTTTTCTTATATCTGGTTCATGTCTGGTTATTTTCAGTGTCACACATGCTTCCGAGTTGTCTGTTGTCAGCCTGCTTCGGTACGGGTTTAAAATTACTCTCATATGGGAAAAAAGTTGTTCACAGATATATAGGATGATCCGAATGCTGTAAGCATGGCAAACGCTACTTTCTTAAGACAAATAAATTTCTCTGGTAAACTCATCCAACAACTGAGTATCTCTTTTGAATGGCTCTGGCAGTCACCTTCTAATACCCTTCTTAATTCTACAAATTTCGTGTTCCATAACTCGGAGCTTTTAAATTCAATGTATTGAAGATCAAAATCATTAATGCCCATCCATGAGAAAAGAGATATGTCAAAGCAACTGCTGGAAAAATCCATTAAATCTGCTTTAATTAAAAAAGCGAACATAGGACCATGTTTATCAAAATCCTGACCCCTCTCGATAAACTCCTCTTTTAAATTAGTCATATATTTAAGAATTTCGTCTATTAGTGCACCATCGTCGACACTGGATATATAAGTTTTTAAATTTAGAAAATATTTATATGTGTTTGTAGTAATATCGCTGATAAATAAATCTATTTTTAAATTGAATGATTTCCAGGATTCATATAAATCCAGAACTGTTTTGCCTGAACCTTGTAACTTTAACATACAGATCCAGTTCTTATCTTCTAGTTCAGGATAAGCATCCACTTGATTTTTTTCCAACAAGAACGATTTAATTTCGCCCAGACATTGCACAAATCTAGAGAGCACTTTTACCACGGCTGAGTCAGCGCACATTATTGTGTAATGGTATATCTGAATATGCACTTTCTAATTCCTGCAGAAACGCCTTAAATTGTCTATGGATCAGTGAAGAACGATCGATAATGTAGTTAACTATTTTAACCACCCTATCCATCACGGATTTTAAACTTCCAGCGGAGATTTTAGCGCACAAGCTTTCTTGGTGAATTATGCAATGAAAATTCAAAACTGATCGACCTAGGCGTTCAATAAGAAGGGAAACAAATCCTTTATGTCTCCGAATCATAGCGGGAGCGCCATCTGTCGTTACGCAAAAAATTTTATTTAAATCAATGTTCCGCTTTTCAAAATGTTTAACAAATTCTGAAAATATATCCTCTCCTCTTGTAGTTCCCTGCAATGAGAGCAGACAAATCAGCTCTTCATACAAACTGCCATCATCGAAGTATCGCGCAACGATTGCCAGAGGGGCAATGTCATTAATATCGCCACTTTCATCCAATGCTACACTAAATACAAAACTCCATTTGATAGCGTCTCTCTGCTGTTTTTGGACATTTTGTGTCACTTCGGTAATTCGTCTCTCGATGGTCCGCGCTGATGCCAGTATATCCCTAATCCTGGCCAATATTGTATCCTTATTGGGCAAGTCGTCGAATAAAATCTCGCCAGTACTCAAAAACGTTTGCTTCATAAATTCTCCATCAGTGAACGGCCTACCCTTTTGTGCCAACGATTGTACAATTTTGAAACTGCATTCAGAACTTTGCTAAAGAATGTTGACTGTTTCTCGTATTGTTTACTTGCTCTTTGTATTGCCTCCCTTTTATCAGCGTTATCTTTAAATGACGATTCATGTTTTATCTGGAAATGTCGTTGAACACTAGATGTCTGGAAAGCTAAGCTTTCCCAACGTAGGACACAAATGGCCCGATCGTTTTGCTGTACAAAACCGTAATCTGTTGTCCATGAAGTTTGAAATGATCGAACGTCTACCTTCTATTTCTTCGCGGCCATAAGGCGACGTAATTTTAATTTTTAAACTTTTCGACGACTATTGACTGGAACGGATGTTACTTCTATACTAAATGATCCAAACGTGTAGCGGCTTGCTATATATAGAAAAATAATGTTTCCAGAGAATTCCAATAATTACGTTTATTAAATTTCTTAGAACAAAAATTATTATCTACAACGCGCCCATTGCAATCAAAGGGCCGCCTAGAAGTTAAATCTAACAAAAACTAAGTTCGGCAATATAAAAAGAGTTGCGGCGCGCGTCGGAACGATTGAAATCAAGTCAAACAAAAACCGCTTTATAGCGGCTCTTTTGATCTGAATTGAGGACGTTTATTTGTGTTTTTGCCTAGGCTTACATTTTGAGGCTTGCCGTCTTTAATACTTGCCGAAATTAAAGCCAAACCAATGAATTCAGTAAAATTATAAATTACAAAATATATATTTTGTAGTTTTTGGTAATAATACCTAGTGACCTATATAATATATCGTTTATGTTTTTATCGTTAAAGTAATACTGTCTTCGATTATTTACTTAATTTCGAAACATGTCACAGATTACAGAATTAATGTATAAACTTTGAATAGGTACGCGTGCCATTCAAAATTGCTTGGCGTGCCAGAAATGGCACGCGTGCCATAGGTTGCCGACCTCTGGCGTAGTGGATAAAACGTCTGTTGTCTTCGCCGGAGACGTGAGTTCGAATCTCGGCTCGGAAAATAATAAATTAAAAAAAAAAACTTTACAACGTGACGCTCCCATTTCTTGGGAAGGCAATGGCAAATTACCTATGGTATTATGCCTAGTAAAGCCATTAATGCATTAAACTGTAGGTCTTGTTTGTCTGTGGAACACAAAAAAGTTACCAACTACGGCAACGGCGACAGGGTCACCTACGTTAGTATTGAATATGGCACAGAAGAAGAAGGATATTAACTAGCTAGGAATCTGGCCTACTAAAAGTTGACTTTGACTTACATGAATTGTAAATAACAGGTCAAGTGCAAGTTGAATTTGCACAATTAGTGTTCCGTACGTTGATTGCTTTTAAAATAAAAAATGTTGTTACGGTGGTATAAAACGATGAGTGACTTCACAAAACACACCCCAAATGAGTTTTGAACAAAGTTTGTTTCCAATCTTTACTGAAAATTGATGACCTTGAAATTTTTGTTTTTTTTTTATATACCAGATAAATAATTAAAGGTAGTGCACTCGTGATAATTTTCGTTCAATCTACACCCCCTGGAGAATATTCCGGCATTTTTTCAAAATTTTTTGATCAGTACTTTTCGAGATAAGGTGGGGGGACAGCGATTTTTCCCGATTTTTTAAAAAATAATGCAAAGAAAAGTGTGCGCAAGTATTACATTATATATATATCTTTTACTCGTGTTTTCACAACCTTTCATTTGACACCACACTCGATGACCTAATATATATTTTTTTTTTCACTTCCGATTTCACCCCCCAAAACTAACCCCTTAAGTCAAAGTTTGATTTTCAAAACTACACGGCTTCAATGAGGCTATCAATTCCCATACTATTACCAAATTTCAACTTTCTATGACAAATAGTTTCGAAGAAAATCGGGTGTGACAGCCAGACAAACACCGACGTGATCTTATAAGTGTTCCGTACGGAACACTAAAAAAGACTATATGCATAAAAAAATTATAAAAAATATCCGTGAAGTCCCTGTTATGTCGGGAATGTGGAATCTTTGGCACAATGACACTACTCAATATATATCAACACTGCACCGATCACTTTATTTTTGCGCTCGACGCGCGTTTCCCTAACCATGTTAGCTTCATCAGAAGCGATGATTGATGAATTTTTTTTGTATTAAAAATATTTTGTAGATAACTTTATTTTTTTCTAGACTGAAATAATAGAAAAATATGGATATCCCATAGAACTTCATGAAATCGAAACCGAGGACGGATATCTTCTAGACACATACAGAGTACCTTATGGACGAAATAGCGCTTCCAAGCAACCGAATAGGGTAGATATTGCTAAGTTATTTTATTAACAACAATGCCTTTAAGTTGCATGTGACGTTTAATTTGACCATACTACTCATTATTTCTGTACTTTTTATAACGACGCAGCCTCTCTTGGTTGAGATGTAGTTTACTAGAAAAAATATATTTTTGTATTTAATAATTTATGAAGGGTGTCTCAAAATGACCTGACATTTTAAATTGCGCGCCATTTTTTTTGTGGCGAACATAGAGTACTAAGCTTTGACCACTGGTATTAGGAAGTATTAAGGTTTAGTCATGGAGAATTACACGATCGAGCAACGTATAGAAATTGTGAAAATTCACTACAAAAATGGTGATACTTTTGCGAAAAATCCGCACGACTTTTGGTCATCATAACGCACCATCTCGCAACACTATGATGCAGTTAATCAAAAAATTTGAGGTTAGTGGTTCAATTCTGACCGTGAAAAGCAGTGGCCGTCCTCGTACCGTCCGTCCGGTCGAATGAAAAACATAGCTGCAGTGAGTGCGAGTGTTGACGAAAATCCTTCCACCTCGATTCGGCATCGTGCTCAGCAATTGATCATTTCAAAATCTGCATTTGCATGCTTTCAAGATCCAATTGACACAAGAACTGTAGCCAGCCGACCATGCGTAGTGCCATACATTCGCCATTTGGATATTGGAGCATCAAAAAATCGATGGTAATTTTTCGTAGTGGCTACGTAAATAAATAAAACTGTCGAATTTTGGAGGACCGAAAATCCACAAGTGATCCAACAGCTTCCTATGCATCCACCACGAGTCACTGTTTGGTGAGGATTTTGGGTTGAAGGAGTGATTGGGCCGTACTTTTTCGAGAATGCTGCTGGAAATGCGGTTACCGTCAATGGTGTTCATTATCGTGACATGATAACCAACTTTTTATGGAATGAATTGAACGGCATGAACTTGGAAGACATATTCTTTCAACAAGATGGCGCAACCTGTCACACTGCGGGCGAAACAATGTAGTTATTGCAGACAAAGTTTCATGGTTGTGTTATCTCGCGCCGCGGCGATGTGAATTGGCCACCGAGATTGTGCGATTTGACGTTATTAGATTTCTTTCTTTGGGGTTTTCTGAAAAGAAAAGTGCATGCCAATGATCCACAGACCATTCCGGAACTCAAGGAAGAAATTAGACGTACCATTAATGAAATTAGTCCGCAATTATGCCAAAATGTTATAGAAAATTTCGTCAAAAGAGTGAACGTTTGTAAACAGGGTCGAGGCGGCCATTTATCGGATATTGTGGTCCACACATAACCTCCATTTTTGTACCTTATATTAAAATAAAAACATTCGTACTTTTCAAATAGATAATACGTTCCATTAATAAATTAAAATATCAGGTCATTCTGAGACACCCTATATATATATATATATATATATATATATATATATATATATATATATATATATATATATATATATATATGGGACGTTAACCAAAAATAGAATTAACGAAAATTCAAGGGTATCAATTTCTTCGTTGAAACGTAAGCTTTCAAATGCAATGTGACCCTTTTAAAAAAACAAGATGGTTGCTTAATATGGCGGCTAGAAACACAAAAATCAGTATAAAATACAAACGAATGATGATTTCTAAGCAGAATTAAGTTAACTAAACTTCAAAACTGAGACAAAATGTAATATTGATGTAATAATTAGAGTAACCAATATAATTTTATGTAATGCCAACATGACGGATCCAATATGGCGCAAAACGAAAAATGAGCAGTTATCGAGATTTCGTAGTGAGATATCGCTGGCTCATCATGTAATATATATATGTATATAATTATTAACCTATCGTAATCTAGGCAAACCTAACCTACTCCAAAGAAAGGCAACTTAACCTAACAAAACTTAATGCATCATACGTTACACAACAAAAAGGAAAATTAATGTAATACAACTTTAGGCGTCATAACTTACAAAGCAGAAAGAGAGCTTAACCTAACTTAACCTAATGCAGCAAATTTTAATCTAACTTAAGGCAATTTAATCTAAATTAACCTAAGTCAGCTTAACCTAACTTAATTTTCCTTTCTGTTGTGTATTACATTAAGTTTTGTTAGGTTAAGTTGTTTTTCTTTGGAGTTGGTTAGGCTTGGTAAGGTTACAATAGGTTGTTAGTTTATATTATATGATCAGCCAGCGATAGTGCTTCGAAAAGAAAAAATGCTATCTTACTGCGAAATCTCCATAATTACTCATTTTTCGTGTAATTTTCAGTTTTTTGCGCCATATTGGACCCGCCATGTTGATATTACATAAAATTTTGTTGATTACTCTAATTATTACATCAATATTACATTTTGTCTGTTTTGAAGTTTAGTTAACCTAATTTCGCTTCATTTGTTTGTATTTTATCCTGATTTTTTGCTTCTAGCCGCCATATTGAGCCACTATCTCGTTTTTTTTTCAAAAGGGCCATTGCATTTGAAAGGTTACGTTTTAATGGAGAAATTGACACCCTTGAATTTTTTTTCTATTTTTGGGTATGAGGGTGGCCCCGTTGACACGAAACGTCATATATACATATATATGTATATATATATATATATATATATATATATATATATATATATATATATATATGTATATATATATATATATATATATATATATATATATATATATATATATATATATATATATATATATATACCTCATAAACCTCATGTAATCGCTCTATGTGAAACCAAGGTCAGTCCATCGACCAGCACGGTCAACTATCTTTATCCTGGGTACGACTTCTATTCCCGATTTAGGCGTAACTTTGGAATCTGTCTTTTTGTCAGAAGCGACCTCTCTTGTCAACGAGAAGAAGCTCTGGAGCCCCCAAACTTTGATGTTATGTGGTTAAAAATAACGACTCAACAAACCACAAGGTTCATCTGTATCCTATATCGACCACCAAGTGATACCAATTTTCGAACACTTTTCGCTTCTCTTGCAGACACCATCGATCATTTACAAAGTAACTATCCAAGTGCCGAAATTGCCATCCTGGGCGACTTTAATGTCCACAATATCAACTGGCTTAAATATTCCAATACTACCGACGAACAAGGTCGTGAAGCTGAATCATTCTCAATCAGTTATGGTTTAACTCAGCTTATTGACGAACCAACACGGATCCCTGATCGAGACGGGGAGTTCGCCAGTCTTCTTGATCTGTTTTTAACCACCAATCCGGAGATTTACACGGTTACCGTAAATCCGCCGTTAGGTTCTTCCGACCATAAACTGCTTTCGACATCGAGTATCCTGCCAATCAGTGACAGAGAGGCGCCTAGGCCGCGCAAGATTTGGCACTACAAATCTGCTAAATGGGAAGATCTTATGGAATACTTTCGAACTTTCCCTTGGATGGACATTTGTTTTCGATCCGATAACCCATCTGACTGCGCCAGGGAGGTCTCCGATGTTATTTTGGCTGGTATGGAAGCTTACATCCCTTTTTCGAAGAAATGCTCCTCCAACGGCAAGCCTTGGTTCGATCGAAAATGCAAAGAAGCTGTTGCTTCTAAACATATTGCCTATCGACAATGGCGTGAAAATCCTAACACCGTAAATCGTAACATCTTTGTTCATGCCCGGAACAGATGCAAGGGAATTATCGACGAAACCAAGGAGGCACACAATCAACGAATTAGAAACAAACTTCTCGCTTGTCCCAACAATTCCAGGTCCTTTTGGGCAGTCGCTAAGGCAGTTAGTCAAAATTTTACCAAATCCACCATACCACCACTCACACGGCTAGATAATTCCATTGCAACCACACCTGTTGAGAGAGCGAACTTGTTGGCTGAACTCTTTGCTTCACATTCTACTGCCGATTTCCAAGGAAAAACACCACCTACTATTCCCATATTGCAGTCAAGGATGCCCGATGTTGTCTTCAGACAGCGCATCATAAAGCGTATTTTAATGAAGCTAGACACCAAGAAGGCTTCTGGCGCTGACGGAATACCTGCCATAGTTCTCAAAAACTGTGCAAGGGAACTAACACCAGTTTTCTGTAGACTTTTTAACCTATCCTACAGAAAGGGAATATTTCCGTCCTACTGGAAATGTGCCACGGTTCAGCCGATACCTAAAAAAGGTAAGAAGACCTTGCCAAATAACTACCGACCAGTCGCACTGCTTTCAATAATATCGAAAGTCATGGAAAAGGTTATCAATGAGCATCTTCTAAAATATCTTGAACGATTCAATATTATTAGCGATCACCAATATGGTTTTCGTAAACATAGATCAACAGGAGATCTTCTGACTTATGTAACACATGTTTGGAACAACGCAATTGAACATTTTGGAGAATCTCGAGCGGTTGCTCTTGACATATCCAAGGCATTCGACCGTGTTTGGCACGATGGACTGTTGGCTAAGTTACGCTCTTATGGTATGTCTGAAAGGTTCTGTTTGTGGCTCTCATGTTTCCTCAGAGAGCGTTCTTTACGAGTGGCGGTCGGCGGATTTCTCTCTAACACCCTCACTATCAACGCCGGTGTGCCCCAGGGCTCCATACTGGCTCCTACTCTCTTTCTCATTTACATTAACGATCTGCTGGAAAAGACCGGGAATTCAGTCTATAGCTTTGCAGATGACAGTACGCTTGTCTCTTCATTCACCTTGAACGCTCGGACATCGGCTGCTCAGGCGAGTATCCGCAGACAGCAGGAGGTCATTCAACTTAACAAAGACCTGGAAGAAATTCTATCTTGGGGTGACAGTAACCAAGTGGAATTTAACGCTACAAAAACCCAAGCGGCAGTTTTTTCTAAAAAAGTTAACGTTGCTGAACCCGACATAGTTATGTCGGGGCACTCCATTCCCCTAGCATCGTCGCTCAATTTGTTGGGCGTTAGTTTGGGAGCAAATATGTCTTGGCATGAACAGGTTGCAGGCATAGCAAGGAGAGCTTCTCAAAAGTTGGGAATATTATTTAGAACCAGAAAGCTTTACACCCTACAGCAACTGTTAATTCTTTACAAAGCCCAAATTCGACCAACTATGGAATACTGCTCCCACGTTTGGGGCTCCGCTCCCAAACATACACTGCATTTGTTGGATTCTGTTCAGAGGAGAGCGGTCCGTCTGATTGGGGACCCGGAATTGACCGGCGGCCTTGATTCGCTGGAACATCGAAGAACGGTTGGCGACTTGAGTCTGTTCTACAAGTATTTTCATGGAAAGTGTTCGAAGGATGTAGCCCGCTTAATTCCTCCCAAAGCGGTGCATGTTAGAAATACACGTCGCGCTGGTGCTTCGCATCCGTAAGAGGTTCAGCTTGTTACTCCGCGTACAACGCTTTTCAAGCAATCTTTTATATGGAGAACGTCATCCCTTTGGAATAATTTGCCCAGCGCTGTGTTTCCCACCGAGTACAATTTACAGCGATTCAAGAACAACGTGAATCGCTTTTTCCGCACTCGTGCCGCTCCTGGAGCGCTTTAGGGACTTCCCTGCAGCACGTGTGCTAGACCAATAAAAAAAAAAAAAAAAAAAAAAAAAAAAAATATATATATATATATATATATATATATTTATATTTATATTTATACATATACATTTATATATATATATATATATATATATATATATATATATATATATATATATAAATATACGAGGCTCATTTTTAAAGGAAGTACCGTTTTAATATTAAGAAAATACAATGCCATTCTTTTAACAATTTTATTTTTTACTTGAACGCCCGGACCTTAATCTACTTTTCAACATAATTTCCACCTATATTAAGGCATTTATCATATCATAAGACCAGGTTCTATATTCCATCCTCATAAGAATCGGCCGCTTGGTTTGCTAAGCTCTGCAGAACGGCCGTTTTAGCATCGTCGTCGGTGTAGTAGCGCTGACCGCCAAGGTGCTTCTTTAAGTGCAGGAACAAATGGTAGTTACGACGTTGCTAGGTCAGGGATATACGGAGGGGTGATTAAGTTGTTTCCATATCACCCTATGCGATCTGGGATTTGATGAGTCCCGTCTGTCTGGACTAGCATTGTCCTGAAGCACAATAATCCCTTTACTGAGCATGCCACGCCTTTTATTTTAGATTACACTACGCTGTTTATTTAAGGTCTCACAATATTAATAAATTATTATATAACTGTATCCCCGCGAGGTAAAAAATCCACAAGCAACATCTATCCCTCATCGTGCACGTTTGTACGGCCACATTTAAAAGCTCTAACTCATTTTGTTACCATTTGATCGCTCATTCCGTTTTCGTCATATATTTTACTAATATGCCGATGAATTTCGGTCATCTTCATGTATCTTGCATTTAAGAAACACATTAAAGCCTGTATTTCACAATCCGCGGGATTTTCATTGGTCTGAGGCATTTTAAACATGCACATACAAATGTAAACTCGGACGAGTGTTTCCTTGATGGCATGGTACTGAGCTTACTTAAAAAACGCACCTCGTATATTTATCTATTGCTCTTTATAAATTTTTATTAATAATCTTTTAAAAAGTGCAATTTGCTGTTAGTATCCAATAATACTAAATCACGGACTTATGGGCTCAGCAGAAAATTTTATTGTTGGCGGTCCAACAAAAGCATTACCATATATATTGGCAGATCATGGATATGACGTATGGCTGTGTAATGCAAGAGGCACGTGGCACTCTAGGAAACATACAACTTTAGATCCTGATAAAGATAAGAAATTTTGGAAATTTACGTAAGTCTTTCTATATACACTAGCCAAATCAACATGACAACAAAGTAACATGACATAATTGTTAATGTTCCGTACGGAACACTTATAAGATCACTTCGGTGTCTGTCCGTCCGTCCGTCCGTTCGTCTGTCTGTTTGTCACACCCGAACTATTAGACGTTGAAAGTTGAGATTTGGCACTAATATAGGAATTGATAGCCTCATCAAAGCCATGTAGTTTGAAAGAACTATGGAAGATTTATGGAGTTAGTTTTCGGGGATGAAATCGTAAGTGAAAAAAACAAAATTATCAGATCATCAATAGGGGTGTCAAATGAAAGTTTGTGAAATTACAAGTTCAAAAATATATACATATATAAAATGTAATACTTGCGCACACTTTTCTTTGTATTACTTTTTAAAAATTGCGAAAAATCGCTGTCCCCCCCTTATTTTGAACAAATTTTGGAATATTCTGCATAGGATGTAGATTGAACGAAAATTATCACGAGTGCATTACCTTTAATAATTTGTCTGGTATATAAAAAAACTAGAGCTTCAAGGTCATCAGTTTTCAGTAAAGATCAGAAACCAACTTTGTTGAAAACTCATTTGGGGTGTGTTTTACGAAGTCACTGATAATTTTATACCTCCGTAACAAAAATTTTTATTTTAAAAGCAATCAACGTACGGAACACTAATAGCGCAAGTTCAACTTCCCCTTGACCAGTTATTTAATATGTTCTTCTTCCTTTTGACCATTGCTTTCATTCAGGAAGCTTCCCGATTTATCGAGAAAAACTATATGGTGACTGATAACGTGCTCATTCTTGACAGGGAAGGCGACCTATTCTTTATAGTGAAACTTTTTTCCCTAAATACACTTCTAAGGGCCCACTAAGCAAGACTTGATTCATTGTAAGACAATACCGATCACACTCACCTCAGCCAAATTTTATTAGGAACAAGTAGGGATCAACTTTATTATAAGCTTAGCTTAAGTCGGTGTAGATGAAGTCAACTTGCTGCTAAGCTTCTGGTGATTAATTCTAAATACAACACAAGACTAAAATCTATAGATTTGTTAGGGTAGAGGCAATTACGATAGACTAATATGATCAGTAACTGAGACAAATAAGTTCTGATGAGTCTCCTTTTTGAAGATCCGAGCAAATATGCGGTAACTTTCGAAAGAGACCGATATTTATTTACAGTCAGTCAAGTACGAACGTGTAGCCCATTTTTCATTAAAAAACGTTTTTATTTAAAAGTTTTTTACATCATTCGACAGTAAAAGATTACGATTAAAATGCTAATCATTCAGTAATTCGTCCAGTCCTCATCAGTGTCGATCATTGCATCTTCGGGGCATACTTTCGATGAAATTTCCCGCGTATTCTTAGGGCAAACATTTCCAAATTGCCCGAAGTTACCGTGACAGCTGCTTTATTTTACTATGAAGCTTTTGCTTTAGTTTTTGCGCCACTTGGCGTAAAGTAAATTGAGGATTTCGGGAAAACATGTTAATAATTACTTTTTCGTCCTTGTCCGACACTTTTCCTCTCAAAACAAATTTTTTAACTGAGTGTATCGTTTCATCTACTTACTAACGAATGCCGTCGACTTGCCCATATACTTAGTAGTCGCTATAAGTTTATGCACCACTCATGTTCGATAATATACTATTTAACCATAAATAAGGTTAGAAACGAATTTCTTTCCACAAAGCATTGCTTGCAGTAGTGCCAACAAAAACCTCAAAAAAAAGGAATTTCTTTGACCGACTTTAAGCTATAAGCGACATGTTCTTACTTGACCAACTGTACTAAGATCCTAACATCCGATTTATTGACAGAGATGAGCTTCCTTTCATAATTTAGAAAAAAAATCCTAATCCTAAAGACTAATTAACTAGCTATATAATTGTATTATAATAAGCTGGAAGGTCTCTTTCAAATACATTATCGTATTCCCGATACTATTTTTTTTTAATTTTAGGTTTCATGAGATTGGATATTATGACCTTCCAGCTACAATAGATTACATCTTAAAGAAAACTAACAACGAAAAACTTTATTATGTTGGCCATTCCCAAGGAACTACAGTGTTTTTCGTCATGGCTTCCGAGAGACCCGAATACAACGAAAAAATTACACTGTTCGTAGGTATGGCCCCATCTGCCTTTTTGGGACATATCAAAGAGACCTCGATCCGGATGATGGCGCCAATGTATAAGTATTTTCAGGTAACATATCAGAGAAATATATATACAGGGCGTAGACTCTAGAATGTGACTTTTTAATAGATTACAGTACTTGTTAACATAAGAAGTGTTCCGTAAGTTTTGCATGGATTTAACGAAAAATAAAAACAAATAAAAGAAAAGGAATAATTAAAATAATCGGTCAAGTGCAAGTTGGACTTGCGCAAATAGTGTTCCGTACGTTATTTGCTTTTAAAATAAAATTTTTTATTACGGAAGTATAAAATGATCAGTGACTTTACAAAACACATCCCAGATGAGTTTTCAACAAAGTTTTTTCCGATCTTTAGTGAAAACTGATGACCTTGAAATTTTTATTTCTTTTTATATACCAGATAAATTATTAAAGGTGATAATTTTCGTTCAGTCTATACCCTGTAGAGAATATTCCAGAATTTTTTCAAAATTTTTTGATAAGTACTTCCCGAGATAAGGGGGGGACAGCGATTTTTCACACTTTTTAAAAAATAATACGAAGAGAATTGGGCACAAGTATAACATTATATACATTTTTGAACTCGTCTTTTTACAAGCTTTCATTTGACACCCCACTCGATGACCTGGTAAAAGAATATTTTTTTCACTTCCGATTTCATCCCCAAAACTAACCCCTTAAGTCAAAATTTAACTTTCAAAACTGCATGGCTCTGATGAGGCCATCAATTCCTATATTAGTGCAAAATTTCAACTTTCCAAATCAAATAGTCTCGGAGAAAATCGGGTGTGACAGACAGACATACAGACAGACGGACACTCCCCATTCTCACTTACTTCTACACTCACTCACTCACTCGCTCACTCACTTACTCGCTCGCTCACTCACTCACTGCCTCACTCACCCACTCACATTCCCCCATTTTCACTCAGTCAATCTATCCACAAAATTGACTTCTAAAACTGTCAAGGTATATACATTGAATAGCATTTTGCAACCCTTTGTTCCTAAATAGTAACCGGATATTTTTTTTTTTTAATACCAAACACTATTCTTCATGTTTTGTTAGCTGTTCCATTTATTTACCTAAAAAAGCATTTTACCAACCACATAGCACCCTTGGAAGTCTTAAAAGCGAGTTTTTTGTTGAAACTGAACATATAACTTTAGTTTTTGATGCCACGTCAGGATTAAGAACTTCAAAAAACACTGGAAAAAGTTTTGTTCAATATTAATAAAAATTAAAAATAATTTTTGAATTTAGCGGTTGCACACATTTATCTTAAACAGCATTTTGCTGCGTAGCATAGTTAAAAGTGGTGTATGAATGTTTTTTGTCAAACATGAACGCTAAAACCTAATATTTTTAAGTTTTTATGATAAATGTAGACTCAGAACATTTAAAGATATCCGAAATAATAGTTTTATTCCATAATTTTACATTATTAAAATGTATATTTTTTTTCAATTTAATAGTTTTCTGGCAACTTTAAGTGTGTTTTCTGAAAAAATGTCATAGTGGATGTCTTTTTTTATGATTTTTTTAGATTCAACATAAAAATATATTTAAAAAAAACACGTGTCTCACTTAAAAGACAAAGATTTTTTTTGTCTACCTGTGTAATTAAAGCTCACGGAAGACATGTAAGTGAAACTTTAAAAATAATCCCATTTAATAAATGATTTTTAGGGACTTGGTGAACAACTGAATATGTACGAGCTTGTACCAAACAATTTAATATCAAATGAAGCAATTCGGTTTTTATCAAAAAGTTTGTGTGGAGAACATGCCAACACTAGAGAAATTTGTACTAATCTTGTAGTGGCTTTTGGAGGATTTACATGGGAACAATTGGATCCGGTAAGTTACAGTCAGTAAATGACATAAAAAAAATCATGAGTATTGGTAAGCTGGTTCCCTTAGCAATTTTCAGAGTTTTTATTTGTTATAGTCAGATGATCACAAAATAATAATATGATGATGATGATAATGTTGGGGGGTCCGGGCGCGTCGACATGGCAGGACGTTTGGCACCCACATTTTCTTTTAGATTTCGATTTCCAGTTCTTTGAGATAGTTTCGAATATTGTTCTTATTTAATTGACATGTATTAGGGTGTGTTTTATTCTTATAACACATAGATATCAAAAGAACATTTTGCATGAACATTTTAGCATGAGAAAGCTTTGTTCAAAATGGATACCGCGTTTGCTCACAGTGGACCAAAAACAACAACGTGTTGAGGATTCTGAGCGCTGTTTGGACCTGTTGAAGTACAATAAAAAGATTTTTTTCATGCGATATGTGATAATGGATGAAACATGGATCCACCACTACACACCGGAATCAAATCGGCAGACAGCTGTGTGGACAGCAGCCGGTGAAAGCCTCCCAAAGCGACCAAAGGCATAACAGTCTGCTGGGAAGGTTTTGGCAGCTCTATTTTGGGATGCGCATGGAATAATTTTCATCAGCTATGCTGAGAAGGGAAAAACCATCAGTAGCGAATATTATATAAAGTTTTTGGTGCATTTGAAGGCAGAAATCGAAAAGAAAAGGCTCCAAATGAATAAGAAAAAGTGCTCTTTCATCAAGGCAATGCACCATGTCACAAGTCAGTGGTTACGATGGCAAAATTAAATGAATTGAAGTTCGAATTGCTTCCTCATCCACCGTATTCTCCAGATTTGGCCACCAGCGACTATTATCTATTCGCAGACCTCAAAAAATGCTCGCGGGAAAGAGATTTGGCTTCAATGAAGAAGTTATCTCTTATTTTGAAGGCAAAGATAAATCTTTCTACAAGATAAGGATAGAAATGTTAGAAAAGCATTAGACTGATTGTATCGCTCTTAAAGGAGACTATATTGATGAATAAAGTCGAATTTTGCAAAAGAAATGTGTTTTAAATGGCTAGCTAAATGTTTTGCTTCAAGAATATTCTTATCTGTTAACATAGCGTTACATCTTGTACATAAAAGCTTTAGTTCATTCTTTAAAAGGTGGAAATGAGTCTGGTATATATGACCCGTAGCCAGTCTTCTAAAGGTGGTGTTCGCAGCTCTGTTTAGACTTTGTATGTAAAGAGGAGAATAAACCAATGGTTTTACTGCCCACAGCTTGCTGTTATTTCCATTTGGAACAGATTTCTGCTTATAGTTATTAGACAGTTTTGAAAATCTTTTAAATAGTTTTCCCCTGTGATAGGTATACGATTATTTATTGCTTTCTTAGCTTCTCGATCAGCTCTGTTATTCTCCTTTATTTCCATATGGCTAGGTATCCAGATGTAGGTTATTATCTATTTTTTGATTTTGTGGTGAATAATAGTAAGTCTGATACCATTAAACAGTTCTTGTTTTCTTTGATTTTAATGGCATATCTAGTTGCCTCGTTTATTGCTAATAACTCGGCTGTAAAGATTGTGTTGTGTTGGAAGACTTAGAAATTGTTTGAGAAGGTTTTGTTCACGATTGCTGCTCCAACTCCTTTCTCTATCTTGGAGCCATCTGTGTATATGACTGAGTAATTGATATAGCACTTGTGTAATCTTTCGAGAAATTAGGAGTTTATTTCGGAACGACTAAGGTCCTTCACGTTTGGTATGTAAATGTGAAGATCTACTAGGGGTTTGAGTGATATCCATGGTGGGAAGGTGTGCCAGAGAGGGTAATCAAAAGCTGATGGTGTGAGTTTATGAAGGGTCATGAATTTATTTATTCTGTTTGGAATTGACTTTTGTGGATATATATGATTAGGTCGGTGTGACTTTGACAAATTTAATGAATGTTTTAAGTAAGAACGTTGCAGAGAGGAGGTGTAAAACTTCATTACGGATAACTGTCTATCTAGATGCAGTGACAGTATAGTTGACGTGAATTGGAGACTGGTCTTGGGTAGTGCGAATTTTCAGTTGCTTAATGTATGGCAACCAGCTCAGTTTGTTGTCGAACGTCAATCCTAAGATATTAATTGCGGTAGTGATTGGTATGACTTTGTTAATGGATTTAAGACAGCTTCTGATGTTATAGAAATGTATGCTCCTAGACTTTGTTGGTGAGAAGAAAAAAGACCGTTGTTTTTTTAGCCCCATTCATTAAGAGCAGAGATAATAAGGTGTAGTTTTTTTAATAATAATAATAATATGAACGTTATTACTTCAACAATTTTGTTTGTTGTGTTTAATCAAAGCTAATTATTTAATATTATATTTTGCAGAGTACAATTCCACTTATTGCATCCACAGGACCTGCCGGATGTTCTTTATATCAGCCTCTGCATTACGCCTACCTCGTATCTACAGGTAAATATATATGTATATATATATATATATATATATATATATATATATATATATATATATATATATATATATATATATTGTAAATAGGGTAATAAACTAAAGCATATTGATACGTTTCCAGCGTAGCACAGAAAGAGTAAGCAAATTTTCAAAATCGAAGTTGTTTATTCAACGGAATCTCCTTTCAACTTTACATACTTACTAAGTAGGGTGAAAAAACAATGTTTTTGCCAAAAATCGATTTTATTCTTCAACATAGGGTAAAAATGAAAAATTCAAAATAAATCGAAAACTATTAGAAATAGGTATATGACATACTTAATAAAAGTTGGAGGATTTTGTGAAATCTATCAGAAAAAATAATAATATACAGGGTGTGCCATTTAAAAAATTTGAGATTTTTCAATTTAAAATAGTCGAAATGTATAAATTTATTTTGAACACCCTGTAGTATCTAACTCAAATTTCTTTAATATATCTTTTTTTTCATCTCTATAGTATGAGTATTCCATCTTTAGGAACAATGGCGCTACTGGCAATTTTTTACAAAACTGAAAACTAGCAGTTTTTTAAAAAAATTAAAATACAGTCGACACTGTTTATAGTGAAACTCTATATAGTGAAAAACTCTTTATAGTGCAATTTTTTCAAGACCTAGAACATTTTAATGAAATTTTATGTAAAAAACCCTGCATATAGTGATTCTGTAAAATAGTAACACTCTATATAATAAAATTTTTACCGGAATTTTATGTGTAACTTTTTATGCATTTATTGAGATCGTGGCCATTTCGGGTTTCCCATTTTTATCTAACATTGGCACGAATTCCATTTTTATGACGCATTCTTTTGAAAAGGTTCTTAACGCGTTTATAACGCCTAATGGTTGGCAATAAATCAGTAGATTTCTGTGAGAAACCCGGGGAATAACCCATTTTATAGAAACCCGGGGAAAAAACCAATTTTATAGTCGAGGCCTAGTAATTCGCAAATTCAGTTCAGTTTCTTTTTGTTTAAGAATCAAGTAAGATGTCCAAGCGAGTGTGTTTAAGTTTAGCTGAGAAAATTAAAGTTTTGGAGGAAGTTGATAAAGGCTGCAAAAAAAATGATGATGTTGCTGCAAAATTTGGTGTTTCTCCAAGTTGCGTCTCTCTGATAATAAAAAGTCGCGACAGTATCATCAAGAAACCTAGTGTTCCAAGCAGTCGAAAACGAATACGGGTGAGTACTTACGAGGATGTAAATGAAGCAGTTTTACGATGGTTTTCAAGTGGCCCGTACGCATCAAAACGTACCAATATCGGGAAATTTAATAAAGCAAAAGGCTCTACAATTTACTAAAGAAATTAACTGCGTTAATTTTCAAGCTAGTGAAGGGTGGTTGAGTGCCTGGAAGACTCGCAATTCAATTGTTTTCAAGACGGTATCTGGCGAGAGTGCAAGCGTTAGTCAGAAGGACTGTGACATTTGGACTGAAACCGTTTTTAAAAAGTGCATTGAAAAAGTACAAGTACGAGCCAAAGAACGTTTTTTCAATTGTGATGAAACCGGTTTGTTTTTTTAATGTTTGCCAAATAAAACTTTTGCTTTTAAAAGTGATAAATGTTTTGGTGTTAAAACAAGTAAAGAAAGGGTGACACTTATGGTTGGAGCAAACTTGGATGGCTTAGAAAAACTGAAATTACTGCTCATAGGTAAACGCAAAAATCCCCGTTGTTTAAAAGGAGTTAAATCTCTGGAGTTAGATTACGCCAATAATAAAAAGGCATGGATGACTTCTGAGATTTTCGAAAGATGGATCAAAGAACTGGACACAAAAATGAAAAGCTAAAAGCGAAAGATTGTGATGTTTATACAATTGTCCTGCACACCCAGTTACTGTAAGTAAAAAATTAAGGAATATTGAATTGATCTTTTTTCCACCAAACATGACCTCCAAATTGCAACCTATGGACCAGGGTATTATAAAAAACATAAAACATCATTACCGAAACAGAATTGTTCACAAAATTTTTAATGCGATTGATGACAACCTTCCAGTCAAAAAATTGATTTCCCTTAAAAAGTGTATAACCGAAGTCGCTAAAGTATGTGTGAAAATGTTTCTCAGAAAACTATCAAAAACTGCTTTTCTAAAGCAGGTTTTACTAAAAAAATTGACGAATGGGAAGAAGAAGACGAAATGGATCTCGCTACCTTAAAAAGGTAATGGGGTATTCTACAAAAAACTGCTACCGTCGACGCAGATTTTTTACTTGAAGATTTCTTAGAAATCGGCAATGATGTTGGCACGACAGATCTCCCAACTGACCAAGACATAATTGACGATATAAAAAGTATAGAAGATCATGAAGAAGAAACTGAAACCGGGGAATGTCCTGCTAAATTTAGTGAAAATGAAATAAGAAATGCATTTGACATTGTGCAAACTACTCTCGAGAATTTTGTTGAGCAACAATTATTTTTCAAAAGTAATGTTCAAAAGAAAATAACTGATTATTTTTCCTAGTACGTATGTACGTGGTATGTACATATGTATTAACAGATTTTGTATTATTCTTTTTATTTCGTATGTAGTACATACATACATAAAGTCCGTACGTTATATCTTTACACGTGCGTCATAGTTTTCAGGCAATATCCCAGACGACTATTATATTTTTTGTCTCTTTTTACCAATACCTACTATTTATTGGTGAAAAGAGACAAATAATATAATAGTCGTCTGTTATATGGCCTGAAAAACTATGACGCACGGGTAAAGATATAATGTACGGACTTTATGTATATATTTAGCCCTGTACATGCTATGTACTATTTAAACTTTCAAACGTTTAATAAAATCTTTTCTAATAATTCAATTTTGCAATTTTTTTTGTTGCTTGTACCTTATAAAATACAAGTAAATGATTACCAATATAAAATACATACATAGCAATACATACGGATTTTTTCTTTCTATAGTGAAATTTCGGTCAACATTTTGGTCTTTCACTATATAGAGTGTCGACTGTATTAAAAAAAAAACTACTAGGTTTACGTATATAACATTATTAATAAAAAAGTTATAAAATTTTACGCAGAATTTAAAAATAAATTAGAAAATAGGATGTTCCATTTAAAAAAAACGTATGTTATATCGGCCACACTTTTTTGAAGTACCCTGTATACTCAAAAATAATTTTAAACTATGAACCTTAACATTCCCTAAAAACTATTGTATTTAGCATTTTTTTGTCATTCCCGAAACAAATGAGATAATGAACTCTATCGTTACTTCACCCTGTACAATTTGTCGAGCTTTCTAAAATAAGCCTCAGTTTCCCATTCGACTTCTTCATTTGAGCCAAATCTCTCTCCCTAGGGGCACTTTTTCAAATTTAGAAAGAGGTAATAATCGCTGGAGGTCAGATGTGGTGAATACAGCGAATGAGGCGGCAATTTATAGCCCAATTGGTCCAATTTCCAGGCAATGGTTGCAGTCTACTTATGTTACACTCCCTAAAAAATCCAACTCCAAGAAATGTAACGAGTACCGTTTAATAAGCCTTATGTGTCACTCACTGAAAGTATTTCTACATCCTAGACTCTAAACTTTGGAGAAAAATTGATGAGAACATAAGCGAAAGCCAGTTTGGTTTTTAGAAATGGAATGGGAACGAGAAATGCTTTGTTTGCAATACAGCTACTGACTCAAAAATGCCTCGATCAGCAGAGGAATGTCTTCGCTTGGTTCATAGATTATGAGAAGACTTTTGATAATCTGCAGCACGACAAATTAATTTATTTGCTGAAACAAATTGGACTAGATGGCAAAGACATAAGGATTATTAAAAATTTATATTGGATATAGAGGTGGGAATAAAGGTGAATGGGAAGCCTGTCAACAACATCCGGTATACTAACGATACGGTGCTCCTTGTTAATGATGAAGAAGAATTACAATGTATATTGGACAAAGTCAATACCATCAGCCAAATATATGGACTCAGAATGAATATTAAGAAGACAAAATTCATGGTCATTTGTAAAACAAAGGTCGACAATGTTAGACTGCGAGTAGGAAGGCAAGACATAGAAAGAGTACAGAGATTTAAGTACTTGGGGTGCTGGCTCAACGATAAATAGAATCCCGATGAGGAAATTAAACGTAGAATTGAAATAGCCCGAAATATATTTTTTTTAATACAACCGAGATTTAAGTCTGAATACCCGATGGCGAGCAACTAAATGCTATGTACTGTCTACGCTATTATATGGGGTAGAGGGGTGGGCATTAAAAGCATAAACCATGTCACGTCTGGATTCATATGAAATGTGGCTGTACCGAGCGAGTGACCAATGTTGGAGTCCTGGAGAGGATGAATAAGGACCAGGAACTTTTACCTACAGTGAAAAAGAGGAAGCAGCATACTTTTGCCATATTATCAGAAACGTCAAATATGGTTTTCTGCAGCTGATTATAGAGGGGAAGATTGAAGGAAGACGAGGCATCAGACGTAAAAAGTTCTCATGGAGGCGGAATCTGCTTTAGTGGTTTGATAGTAAAGAGGCTAGCACACTTCTCCGTTTTGCTCAAGATAGAGAAGAATTCCAGTTGATGGTCGCCAACCTCCGTTGAGGAGAGGGCGTTTGAAGAAGAAGAAGGTCCAATTCCACCATCGACTTTATGAACTTGTAAGCTGGCGCATTATCTTGATAAAACCTTCTTTTTTTTTGATAAAAGCGGCATTTTTTCTTAATTTCATTATTCAAATCGTGCAATAAACCAAAGTACTAGTTTCCGGTGATTGTTCGCCACTTCTCAAGATAGTCGATCAGTATCATTCCATAAGCGTCTCAAAAAATACTCGTCAAAACCTTTGCTGCTGCTGCTGTTTATGTTTTTGGAAGCTTCAGTAGGCTTTCATGTGGTTCCAGCCACTCTGAGGACTGACTGTAGGACTCAGGCGTATAATGGTGGATCTATGTTTCGTCTATTGTTACGGATCGATGCCAAAACTCCCTTGGATTACGCCTAAACGCTACACTTTTTTATATGCAAATATTCGCGCAAATTACGCATTCTGTTGCTATCTTAACGATGTCAGCTATCTCGCTAACTTTCACTTTGCGGTCATTTGGAACAATATGCTGGATTTTTTTTGCGTTTTTTAGAGTAAGTGCTTTATTTGGATATCCGAAAAATGATGCATCATCGGTGTTTGTACGACCGCATTTGAGTTCCCTAAGCCACTGGCAGATAGTTACTTTTGATGGAGAAGCTTCTCAAGCTATTCTGTTGTTGCCATCAAAAAGCAATGTTTAATCAACACATGAAACTCCTTTTGTGCCAACGTTTTACAAAAATAAAAAGTGGCGCTGTAACTTGCAAACTAAGAAAATATCATGAAAATTTTACACAAATCTTCTGAGAGTTAACATTAGCTGAAAATAATATGGTTTTTTTGTTTATGCTGCCATCCCTCAGAGAGTCTGGAGCTTATTCATCGGTTATACAGCAACTCTAGACATTTAAAAAAACACAATTTTGTCTTGGTTTGCAATAAATTTTGTATATTGTCAAATGCTTTTTCAGGTTTAAGAGTCGGCCCAAGAGATCAACTGAAAACCTAATTCGTAAACTAACTGATTGGTCTTGCGAAAACAGCACCCTTTTAGACAATTTTTTCCAGTTTTGTGGCGAAGTTTAATTAGTTATCAAGAATAATATTTATATTGACCAGTTTGCCGTGTTCCAAGTAGCTCTAAGAATTATCCCATCCTCGCCCCAAAAAAACCACAACAAAAACTTTTCCTTTGCTTTATGTAAGCGAAATTTCTTAGGGCGAGGTGTGTCAGCATGTTTCTACTCCTTCCACTGTTCCTTTGTCTTTGAATCATAATGATGAACCCATGAGTCATCCATAATCACGATTCAACCCAAAAAGATAAAAATGAATCTTCGTCAAAATGACACAAATTAGATATTGTAACTATCAGTCATTTTTGGTCGGCGTTCAGGCATTTAGATGATAATTTTCTCATACCCAAATCAGAATTGATGATGTAAGAAACTCAACTAGTTGGATGAGATGTTCAGTATCTCTGCTATAAGTTGCAGCGTATTTCATCGAATCCCTAAAATCACTGCGTGTTAGATTCCGAAAAAGTCAGTTCTCCGAACAAGCCGGCAGGATGAGCGGCGAAATGTCAGCATCACTTTTTCAATTGACACGGACGAAATCCAGAAGAGCGTTATCTATAAGTTCTATGACCTATGAAAGTTCCCAATCAATATTAAATGTGCGTGCTATGGATATCTCAATATGAGACAACTAAACTCTATTCCCAATATACATGGAAGATTTCTTGATCTTGTGTTTTGTAACAATCAAGAGGTCAATTTTCTGTTGCCCTTGAGTGTATTTTAAATGTTTCTCAGCACCATATTGCATATGAAATATCGATTCCCATTTATGTTGGCAACAATAGTTTGAAATGTGACATACTCGTACTATACTACGATTTTAAGAATTGCAATTTTCAATTAATCAATGAATTTTTAGCCTATGTTTCATGGGAGTCGGTTTTCAATGAAACTGATATAAATATTTGTCGAGAATTTTTACAATATTTTATATGATGTCATTGCCATCTTCGTACCGGTTAAACGCTTTAAAACAACAAATTTTCCAATGTGGTTCTCTGCAGACTTATAAACACTGGTTATGCAAAAGAAAATTGCGCACAAAAAGTATAAACAAAACAGTTTATTCACCTCATACCAAGAGTTTTCTTTATTGCATGATAGCTGTAAACGTCTTCAATCAGCTTGCTATAAAGAATATTTGTTTAGAGTTGACAATAGCTTAAAAGTCAACCCTGCGTTTTTTTGGAGACACGTTAACAATTCCAGAAGGTGTACTTCTTATCCGCAAAGCATGTTTTTGATGGATTCACTTGCTAATGATGGCAATGGCATCGTGGATTTGTTCGCACGTCATTTTTCGGCTAGTTATGTGAGAGAGACTGACTTTTCAGCCTGTAATATTGATACCATACTGGACGTGAACGTTGTAAGGGTCTCATTGGCCGAAGTATTTGAAGGCATTAATCAGCTTAAGATGAGTTATTTTCATGGCCCAAATGGGATTCCATCAGCATTCCTGAGACAATGTGTGTTTTGCCTGAGCAAACCACTACACTATATCTTCTGTTTGTCGTTGGACTCCTGCGTTTTTTCGCAATATTGGAAGGCTAGCTTTTTGACACCCATTTATAAATCGGGAAATCGTGAGGATATAACCAATTACAGGGGTATTTGTATTGAGTCGGCTATACCGAAGCTCTGATAAGCTTGTCGCGGATCAACTTTCATCGATTTGTAGGAACCTTGTGAGATACGAGCAGCACGGCTTTTCTCGGGGAAGATCCATAGTGACAAACTTACTAAATTACGAGCAGTATCTGTTCGGCGCGTTGGAGAGAGGTATGCAGGTTGATGCTGTATACACTGATTTCTCGAAGGCGTTTGACGGGGTTAATCATGAGCTTTTGGTGGGAAAGCTTCGAGCCTTGGGATTCGGCACGAGCGTGACTAGGTGGATCAAGAGTTTTTTGACTGAACGTAGCCAATGTATACGTATATTAAATCATATTTCAAAAAACATATTGGTATGTTCAGGTGTCCCGCAGGGTTCACACTGTGGGCCTCTCCTTTTTAATTTGTTCATTAATGATATTGGTGAGATGTTCAACCATTCTGAATATATTTTATTTGTGGATGACCTCAAATTGTACAGAGGAATAGAAAGTGTAAACGATGTTACGCGTCTGCAGGAAGATCTGAATCGACTCCATCACTGCACTGGGCAGAAAGAAATAGCTTAAGTCTAAATGTTAAAAAGTATTTCTGCATTTCCTTTGGTAGAAAGCGGAATATTGAGGGTCATTGGTACAGTTTGAACGGCGTCCTGCTTAAGTCGGTGATTCGTGACTTGGGTGTGCTTTTGGATAGTCAATTTAATTTCCATAACCATATTAATAATATTCTGAGACTGGGTCACAGAAATCTTGGTTTTGTTACCAGATATAGTAAGCAATTGTCGGCTAGCACGTTTAGAGTGTTGTATTTTTCAATGGTCCGCTCTGATTTGGAGTATGCTTCGATAGTGTGGTCACCATCTTACCAGTGCCATATTGCTGAGATTGAGTCAGTGCACCGTAGATTTCTACGAACTTTAACTTTTAAAGCTGGAATAAATATTTATAAGGATGCAAGTTTTCATATTGACTATGGGGTGATTATGAACGCTTTTAGTGTGGCTACTTTGGAGAAGCGTAGGGATCTTGCAGATGTTTTATTCCTATATAAACTCCTGAATGGCTTTATTTCCTGTACACCACTTTTAGAGAGCGTCCAACGTAATACTATTCATAGGACTCGTGGCAGTGTACTGCTCAGTATTCCATTTCACAGTGCTAACTATGGCTATTACAGTCCTCTCACGAGAATATGCCGATTATTTGATACATACAGCCTTGATCCCTTCAGTTGTAGTGTTCGCGAATTTAAAACGCTTGTAAGCGCGATCGGGATCTGAGGTGTTAAACTTTTGTAATGCTTGTTTTTTTTCTCCTTTTTCACGTTATGAATTGTATATGTGCATTGTGTTTTAACATTATTTTGTTTTTATATTACTATTGTAATTTTGTTTTTATATTACTATTGTAATTGGCTTGTTCGTTAAAATAAATAAATAAATAAATAAAAAAATTAAAAATATTGTTCAAAATGAGATTTACTGTGGATGTGAATACCGGCACATACTGTCTTCCTAATTTCTATTTTTGTGACTCTTAAAGCAAACATCTGGTCGATCTGTTCAGCTTTGTTCAAATGCCGACAAACTCTATTGAAGAGGTAATGGGAAAATAATGAGGCCGTAAAGCTATCTGCGATTGGCTTCTAATGGAAGTGCCATACCAATTTTGCCTTGGCTGTCATCCTGTTTAACAACGCCCCTGGTCGATATGTAAAAATTTGCGTGGTATTTTATTTATGTTATGTTATCAAACACTTCAATTACGATTGATTACCAAGAATACCTGTACAAATTTATGACTTGCAAGTATTATAACAAATAAACAAGTTTATCTAGCTCTTGAAGACTATTTCTGTTACTCAATACTTCAAAAGATAACAAAATTAAGATCATAAAAACACAAAGTGTTGGATGCTTGTAGCCCGCTTAATTTCTTGAGGGTCAGCTTCTTACTGCTCGTGCAATAATTTTCAAGCTATCTTTTATATGGAAAACATCACCCATTTGGAATTATTTTCCTAGAACTGTGTTTCCCACCGAGTACATACTACAGCGAGTCAAGACCAACCTGAATTGCTTTTTACGTACACGCGTAGCTCCTGTAGCGCTTTAGAGATTGCCCCGCAAGACGTATCATCATCATCATCAGCCTATTTTATTTCCTTCTCTCAAGATTTGGATATAGCATATATGGAGAACACCACCCATTTGGAATTATTTGCCTAGGACTGTGTTTCCCACCGAATACATACTACAGCGAGTCAAGACCAACCTGAATCGCTTTTTACGTACACGCGTAGCTCCTGTAGCGTTTTAGAGATTTCCCTACAGGACGTATCATCATCATCATCATCATCATCAATCTATTTTCTTTCTTTCTCTCAAGAATTGGACATAGGCTTCCTCCAGTTGGTTCCATCTAACCCTGTCTCTAGCAACTCTACTCCACATTAGTCCTCCGTGTCTTTTTATATCGTCCGCCTATCTCATTTGCGGTCTTCCTCTCCCTCTCGTTCCTATATATGGGCGCCAGTTCAAGATTTCTCCATTCCACCTGTTGTCCAGGTCCCGCTCATTATGTCCTGCAAAATTCCATTTTAGTCTGGCAGCTTGTTCAGAGACGTCAATGACTTTAGTCTTATTCCTGATCCAGGTATTCCTTTTCTTATCTCTT